>JASTWF010000205.1:467095-500086 GCA_030390025.1 Squalus acanthias
CAGACCTGCTGGAAGTGTACGGGGGTATGCTTCTGGCCGGCAGCATGTCAGAATCGATGAGGAAAGGCATCATCACCCTCATCTACAAGCAGAAGGGGGAGAGGGAAGAAATTAGAAACTGGCGGCCCATTTCGCTGCTTAATGTGGACTACAAGATTCTGTCCAAGGTCATCGCTAACAGGGTCAAGTCTGCTCTGGAGCTGGTGATCCACCCCGATCAGACCTGCGCCGTCCCCGGCAGGAAGATCTCCGATAGCCTCGCGCTACTCAGGGATACGATCGCCTACGTGCGCGACAGGAGGGTGGACACCTGCTTAATCAGCTTGGACCAGGAGAAGGCTTTCGACAGAATATCGCACACGTACATGATGGACGTGCTCTCCAAAATGGGCTTTGGGGAGGGATTCCGCAATTGGATCCAACTGCTCTACACAGACATCAGTAGCGCAGTTCTAATCAACGGGTGGGAATCAGAAAGCTTTCCGATCAAATCTGGAGTCAGGCAGGGCTGTCCTCTCTCCTCTGTCTTGTTCGTGTGTTGTATCGAACCTTTTGCCGAGTCCATCAGGAGGGATACGGGCATAAGAGGGGTGACGATCCCAGGCAGCGGAGGCACTCAGGTTAAGGCCTCCCTGTACATGGACGACGTCGCCGTCTTTTGCTCGGATCCGCTGTCGGTCCGCAGATTGCTGAGCATCTGCGACCAGTTTGAACTGGCCTCGGGAGCGAAAGTTAATCGCAGCAAAAGCGAGGCCATGTTCTTTGGGAACTGGGTCGACCGATCCTTTGTGCCCTTCACCGTCAGGTCAGATTACCTGAAGGTGCTGGGAATATGGTTCGGAGCGGCCGGGGCGTGCACCAAAAACTGGGAGGAGCGTATCGCCAAGGTACGCCAGAAACTGGGAATGTGGGAGCAGCGCTCCCTGTCGATTATGGGCAAGAACCTGGTCATCAGGTGCAAGGTGCTGTCGGTGTTGCTGTACGTGGCGCAGGTGTGGCCCATACCCCGACCCTGTGCCGCCGCAGTCACTCGAGCCGTCTTCCACTTTATCTGGAGATCAAAAATTGGACCGTGTCAGGAGGGACACGATGTACAAATCTCCAGAGCAAGGGGGAAAGAACGTACCCAACGTCGCCCTCATCCTGATGGCCACCTTTGTGTGCGGCTGCATCAAGCTCTGCACAGACCCTCGGTACGCAAACACCAAGTGTCACTACGTGCTGAGGTTCTACTTGTCCCCGGAGTTGCGAAGGATGGGCCTGGCCACGCTGCCGTGGAACGTTCCATCCAGTTGGACCGTGCCGGACCACCTGTCCTTCGTGGAAAAGTTTGTACAGAGAAACACCTTCGACCACAAGGCCGTTAAACAGTGGTCGGCACGTAACGTCCTCGAGACCCTACGGGAAAAGGAGATGGTGGATCCTGTCGGATGGTTCCCCGAGCAGACTGTCGAAGTCATTTGGCAGAATGCCTCATCACCAGAGCTCACAAACCAGCACCAAGACGTAGCTTGGCTGGTGGTGAGAAGGGCCCTCCCCGTCAGATCCTTCATGCACTCCCGACGTCTCTGTTCCACCGCACGCTGTCCCCGAGGAGGCTGCGCCTGGGACGAGACCGTCATCCATCTCCTTCTGGAATGTGCCTTTGCAAAGAAGGTCTGGAGAGAGATGCGGTGGGCCTTGTCAAGGTTCATCCCGAGCAGCTCCGTAACACAGGACTCTGTGCTCTACGGACTGTTCCCAGGGACGCACACCGAGACAGACATCAACTGCTGCTGGAAGATCATCAACTCGGTGAAAGACGCCCTTTGGTCTGCCCGAAACTTGCTGGTCTTCCAGAGCAAGGAGTTGTCCACGACCGAGTGTTGCAGACTGGCACATTCCAAGGTCCAGGAGTACGTACTGAGGGACGCACTAAAGGTTGGTGCCGCCGCCGCCAAGGCACGATGGGGAAGGGCCACAGTTTAAGGCCCTCCCGCCAGTGTACACCGAGGGGCTGAAATCAGTATAAAAAACCCCCTCGGGCCGTATGAAGTACAAGTGTTTTAATGTAAATGCACTTGTAATCTGTTGATGTGAATGGAGTACCATGTATCACATTCATCTGTATTATGCCACATGTAACATGATTGGTGGATTGTAGTGAAATGTATTTTCACAAGTATTGAAATGTATCTTGATCCTTCAGGCTGTATGACTTTGAAAATGTATTATGAAAATGTATAGTAACGTGTCTCTGTAAATTGAGTGCCATGTACCGCAGTGATTCCGTATTGTACCAGATGTGGACCGTATTGTCATGTATTTGAACAAAATTTTTTTATGAATAAAGTATATTTTGAAATAAAAAAAAAAGAAAGTAGCCGTATGTATGCCAACCTTTCCTGACCTGGTCAGGTCATTGAACTCTTTTGCAGGCACTGGAGCCATGAGCTCAGGGTCACACTCCTGCTGCTGACCTCCTCTGCCACTTCGAGCCAGGTCGTCTTGGTGGTGCCTTCAGGGTTATGTTACTCACTGGCGGGAAATGGCACCTCCCCCCTGACCCTTAAACCACCCAGCATAACTTGCGGGCAGGCATCTGTGAATCACAATGCAGCATTCTTAGAATCATAGAATCATAGATAGTTACAGCATGAAAGGAGGCCATTCGGCCCATCTTGTCCACCCTAATCCCACTTTCCAGCCCTTGGTCCGTAGCCTTGTAGTTTACGGCACTTCAAGTGCACATCCAAGTACTTTTTAAATGTGATGAGGGTCTCTGCCTCTACCACCCTTTCAGGCACTGAGTTCCAGACCCCCACCACCCTCTGGGTGAAAAAAATTCTCCTCAACTCCCCTCTCAACCTCCGACCAATTACTTTAAATCTATGCCCCCTGGTTATTGACCCCTCTGCTAAGGGAAATAGTTCCTTCCTATCCACTCTATCTAGGCCCCTCACAATTTTATACACCTCAATTAGGTCTCCCCTCAGCCTCCTCTGTTCCAAAGTAAACAACCCTAGCCTATCCAATCTTTCCTCATAGCTAAAATTCCCCAGCCCAGGCACCATCCTCGTAAATCTCCTCTGCACCCCCTCTAGTGCAATCACATCCTTCCTGAAATGTGGTGACCAGAACTGCACGCAGTACTCTAGCTGCGGCCTAACTAGTGTTTTATACAGTTCAAGCATAACCTCCCTGCTCTTATATTCTATGCCTTGGCTAATAAAGGCAAGTATTCCATATGCCTTCTTAAACACCTTAGCTACCTGTATGCTACCTTCAGGGATCTGTGGACATGCACTCCAAGGTCTCTCTGTTCCTCTACACTTCTCAGTGTCCTACCATTTATTGTGTATTCCCTTGCCTTGTTAGCCCTCCCCAAATGCATTACCTCGCACTTCTCCAGATTGAATTCCATTTGTCACTGTTCTGCCCACCTGACCAGTCCATTGATATCTTCCTGCAGTCTGCAGCTTTCTTCTTCATTATCAACACACGGGCAATTTTTGTATCATCTGCAAACTTTTGAATCATACTTCCTACATTCAAGTCAAAATCATTGATATATACCACAAAAAGCAAGGGACCCAGTACTGAGCCCTGCGGAACCCCACTGGAAACAGCCTTCCAGTTACAAAAACACCCTTCGTCCATTACCCTTTGTTTCCTGCCTCTGAGCCAATTTTGGATCCAACTTGTCACTTTCTCTTGGATTCCAGGGGCTTTTACTTTCGTGACCAGTCTGCCATGCGGGACCTTATCAAAATCCTCTTCTCACAACTATCTCAGACGTTTATCTACCTCCCTCTGCTGGTGCCTCTCTGTATCACTGTACTCATGATGTGGAGATGCCGGTGTTGGACTGGGGTGGACAAATGTGAGAAGTCGCACAACACCAGGTTATAGTCCAACAGCTTCACCTGACGAAGGAGCAGCGCTCCGAAAGCTTGTGATTTCAAATAAAGCTGTTGGACTATAACCTGGTGTTGTGCGACTTCTCACTGTACTCAGTCACACCTTTATCTAAAATAAACACAGAAAATGCTGGAAATCCTCAGCAGGTCAGTGATAGAGATTTGTTAGAGATGTTCAAAATCATGAGGGGTCTGGGCAGAGTAGAGAGAAAGAAACTGTTCCCAGTGACGGAAGGGTCGAGAACCAGAGGACACAGATTTAAGGCGATTGGCAAAAGAACCAAAGGCGACACGAGGAAAATCTTTTTTACGCAGCGAGTGGTTAGGATCTGGAATGCACTGCCTGAGAGGGTGGTGGAGGCCGACTCAATCACAGCTTTCAAAAGGGAGTTGGATAAGTACCTGAAGGAAAAAAAATGGCAGAGCTACGGGGAAAGGGCGGGGGGAGTGGGACTAGCTGAGGTGCTCTAGCAGAGAGCCGGCACGGGCTCGAGGGGCCGAATGGCCTCCTTCCGTGCTGTAACCATTCTATGATTCTATGATTCTGGGCAACATCTGTGGAGAGAGAGAGAGACACAGAGTTACCGGTTCAGGTCGATGGCCGTTCGTCAGAACTGGAAAAGATTAGAGATGTAACAGGTTTTTAAGCAAGTGCAGGGGCAGGGAAAGGAGGGAGGGGAGGAAAGAACAAAGGGGAAGGTCTGTGATAGGATGGAAGGCAGGAGAGATTAAATGACAAAAGGGATGATGGTGCAAGGCAAAAGGAGATGGTAATGGGACCAGTTAAGAAACAAAAGATGGGTCTCGAGGAGGTGTAAATGGGGACGGCAAAATGACCAACAGCTGCCATGAGAAACAATAGGGGCAGAGGTTACGGTCTGAAATTTTTGCACTCGATATTGAGTCCGGAAGGCTGTAAAGGGCCTAATCGAAAGATGAGGGGCTGTTCCTCGAACTTACTTCATAAGAAGTAAGAAATAATAGCAGGAGTAGGCCTTGCGGCCCCTCGAGCCTGCTCCGCCATTCAATAAGATCACGGCTGATCATCGACCTCAACTCCACTTTCCCGACCGATCTCCATATTCCCTGATTCCCCTGGATTCCAAAAATCTATCAATCTCAGCCTTGAATATACTCAAAGACTCAGCATCCACAGCCCTCTGGGGCAGAGAATTCCAAAGATTCACAACCCTCTGAGTGAAGAAATTCCTCCTCATCTCAGTCTTAAATGGCCTACCCCTTATCCTGAGACTATGCCCCCTAGTTCTAGACACTCCAGCCAGGGGGAAAACAACCTCTCAGCATCTACCCTGTCAATCCCCTTCAGAATCTTGTATATTTCATTGAGATCACCTCTCATTCTTCTAAACTCCAGAGAGTATCGGCCCATTCTACACAATCTCTCATCATAGGACAGCCCTCTCAACCTAGGAATCAATCTAGTGAACCTTCATTACACCGCCTCCAAGGCTAGTATATCCTTCCTTAGATAAGGAGACCAGAACTGTGCACAGTACTCCAGGTGTGGTTGTTGGAACAGTGTAGCAGGACGAGGGCAGAGAGGTCAGACTGGGAGTGGAGCGGAGAATTAAACAAGACAGGGGACCGCAAACTCGGGATCACATTTGCTTACTGAACAGAGGTGTTCCACAAAGCGGTCACCCAATCTGTGTTTGGTCTCCCCAATGTAGAGGAGACCACATCGCGAGCAGCGAATACAGTAATACTACATTGCAAGAAGTGCGAGTAAATTGCTGTTTCACCTGGAAGGAGTGGGAAGGGCCGCTGGGTGCGATCGAGGAGTGGACCAGGGTGTCGTGGAGGGAGCGGTCCCTTCGGAATGCTGAAAGGGGAGGGGAAGATGCGTTTGGTGGCGGGATCACGCTGGAGGTGGCGGAAATGGCGGAGGATGATCCGTTGAATGTGGGGGCTGGTTGGGGTGAAAGGTGAGGACAAGGGGAGCCCTATCCTGGTTCCGGGAGGGAGGGAGGGGAAGGGGTGAGGGCAGAAGTGCGGGAGATAGAAACATAGAAACATAGAAGATAGGAGCAGGAGTAGGCCATTCGGCCCCTCGAGCCTGCTCCACCATTCGATGAGATCATGGCTGATGATCCAAACTCAGTACCCTGTCCCTGCCTTCTCCCCATATCCCTTGATCCCTTTAGCTTTAAGGAAATATATCTAACTCATCCTTGAATATATTTAATGACTTTGCCTCAACTACCTTCTGTGGTAGAGAATTCCACAGGTTCACCACTCTCTGGGTGAAGAAATTCTTCCTCATTTCTGTCCTAAATGGTTTACCCCTTATCCGTAGATTATGACCCCTGGTTCTGGACTCTCCGACCATCGGGAACATTCTTCCTGCATCTAGTTTGTCCAGACCTGTCAGAATTTTATATGTTTGATAGAACGGACAGGGTCAAGGGCCGTGTCAACCATGGTGGAGGGGAATCCTCGGTTGAGGAAAAAGGAAGACATGTCGGAAGCACTGGTATGGAAGGTGGCATCGTCGGAACAGATGCGGCGGAGACGGAGAAATTGGGAGAATGGAATAGGGTCCTTACAGGAAGCGGGGTGGGAGGAAGTGTAGACACTCACTGTACTCAGTCACTCCTTTATTTATCTCAGTGCGACTGAGTAGAGTGAGTGACACAGCCTCACCCCGCACCCCCACCCACCAGCCCCGATCTCCAACCTCCCCTCCCGTCCCAATTGCCTCCCCCTCCTGATTGCCCCCTCTCCCTCCCAATTGACTACCCCTTCCTATTGCCTCCTGCCCCCTCCCACCACCTCCTGATTTCCGAGCTCCCAGTACCGATTTCGCCTCCCCGCCTCCCAATTGGCACGCCTCGCCTCCCGATCCTAAAGAGAAACAAGACACGGATATGCGGCGATCGATGCGGTGAGTTTTATTTCTGAGCCCAACACAATCTTCAGGTACAGGGTCAGGGGTCATGGGGCGGGGGGGGAGGGGGTGCCTACACCATCAAACGGAGCCTGAATTAAATTTAGCTCCTGTCAAAACCTCTCACAGCCGCATCTTTCCCCTCATTGTACTTTTTCGAGGCTTGCAACACCGGTACAGCCAGAAACACATGCCGTGCAGCCACTCCTGGTTCCTCCCACAGTGTTGAAGTTGGCATCTTCCTCCAGCAAGGTCACATCCGGTCAGAAGAGCTGAAATCCAGAAAAGGAACAGTCCATTGATTCAAAGTTCTGTGCGGGGGGGAAAGTGTGAGCACGACAGGAAACTGCCAAGCCGCGTCTGTCAGTGTTACAGTCACGGGGCGGGGGGGAGAGTGCGGGGAGAATTACAGAGAATGTACAGCACAGAAACAGGCCATTCGGCCCAACTGGTCCGTGCCGGTGTTTGTGCTCCACACGAGCCTCCTCCCGCCCGACATCATCTCACCCCATCAACATATCCTTCTATTCCTTTCTCCCTCACGTGTTCATCTAGTGTCAGCTGTGGCTCAGTGGGTAGCACACTTGCCTCTGAGGTCAGAAGGTTGTCGAGTTCAAATCCCACTCCAGAGCCTTGAGCACATTGGGCCAGAAATTCGGGTCTCCACGGGTGAGTGCGCGCTGTGTACTCACCCATAGACCCAAAGAAAGTGCCGGTTTCGCGCATGCGCTGGAAACCGGAACTTCCGTTCCCTTGAAGCAAGGGGTTCAGAGGTCAAACGCGTGCGCCGGAGAGGCAGCGCGCACGCATCGAACTTCCGCTTTTTTTTCAGGTTTCCCTGTGAGGGTAAGTGCCCAGCAGCTGCGCGGGGAAAACGCAGGCGCAAGGCCTGCTTTTAACAAGGTAAGTGGTGAATTAAGTAATATTTAAACATTTTTTCCACAGGTTTATCTTTTTTAAATACTTTAAAGAAAGGTAAGTTTATTTTTAGGCCCGTTAAAAGCTGTAATTAATTTTTTATAAATTTTAATTTTTGTTTAAAATAGTTAATTTATGTAATTTATAGTTATTTTTAAAATGTGATTTTTTAAAAATTTATTTGAAATTTTAGTTAGGTTTTGGGGGGTGATCGCTATTCATAGATTTGACTGGTCTTCCTGTCAAATCTATGAATGGAGATTCCCTGCTCCGATTGGCTCTCCGTGGCCCACGTGATCCCAGGGGACGCTTCGAACTAACTGCGCCCCTGGGATACGCGAGCACTGCGCGCCGGCAGCTGGAGGAGGCCCAGGATCGGAATCCCACGCGGGCCCACAGCACAACGGCAGGCGCGCTAGGTAAGTGAAGGTCGGGGGGCTTGCACCCGCGGGAAGCCTCCGACCCGAATTTCTGGCCCAAAACTAGGCTGACATTCCAGTGCAGTGTTTCAATAAGATCACCTCTCATTTTTCTAAACTCCAATGAGTATAGGGTCAACCCCTTCATCTCAGGAATCAACCTGGTGAACCTTCTCTGAACTGCCTCCAATGCAAGTATATCCTTCCTTAAATAAGGAGAGCAAAACTGCACGCAGTACTCCAGGTGTGGTCTCACCAACGCCCTGTACAGTTGTAGCAGGACTTCCCTACTTTTATACTCCAATCCCCCTTTGCAATAAAGGCCAACATTCCATTTGCCTTCCTGATTACTTGTTGTACCAGCATGCCAACTTTTTGTGTTTCATGCACAAGGATCCCCCAGGTCCCTCTGTACCTCAGCCTTTTGCAATCTCTCTCCATTTAAATAATTATTGTCCCAAGTTCTATCCTCAGCAACGTTCCCTGTAAGCTGTGCGGCCACACAACGCTCCAGGAAACCCGCACAGCTGGCTTGCCGGCTTTTCAATGTAAAAAAACGCGTCTGTGCGGTATTTTGAATGACCCTTACAGCCCCTTAAAGGGCCAAATGAAATGACAGAAAACATTGATTCTCAGGCCCCTCAAAATCAGCTTTCTCCAATTTATTACCCCGGCCTTTGTCCTGCTATGTCCTTCTCAATTATTATCTTAAACCGTATCATATTATGGTCACTATTGCCTCGCTGTTCCCCGACTTTTACTTCTCTGATCTGCTCTGGTTCATTCCCCATTACCATATCCAGTAGCGAATCCTCCCTTGTTGTGCTTCTTACATATTGTGTTAGAAAGGAGTCCTGTACACATTGTAGGAACTCTGTTCCCTTATCCCCCTTTACCTGCCTCTTCTGTCCAATTAATATCGGGGTAGTTGAAATCCCCCATGATTATTATTCTATGTTTTTTACTCATTTCCCTCATTTGTTTGCATATTTCTTCCTCCACCTCCCTTCCACTATTAGTTGGTCCGTAGACTACCCCTATTTGTGTGATTGATCCTTTATTTATATTTTTTCTCTATCCACAGGGATTGTGTTTCTGTCTTACTGATGGCTGTGTCACTTTTCCTACTCCCATTATGTTATCTCTAATAAGTACAGCTACTCAACCACCCCTTTGCACTCTCTATCTTTTCTAAATACATTATACCCTGCAATGCTTAATACCCGGTCCTGATTTTTCTGTAGCCATGCCTCAGTAATTCCTATTAGATCTGGTTCCTCTCAACGTATTATTGCCTGCAGTTCCCCTGTTTTATTACAGACACGGTGTGCATTGCTCTACATAGAGTTTAACTCATTTTTGATAGCAATTCCTCCAGCTTTATTTTTAATCATCTTTTTAAACTCCTTGGGGGGGGTGGTAACCGGTAGCACCCCACGGCGCTGCAGCTCCGGTGATGACATCATCGGCGTGCGCAACGCCCCGTTGGCGCCCCGGCCGCAAACTTCGGTTGCGCCCCCTGATCTACCACCGGACGCTATGTCTGACAGTGTCAGGGGGGCCGTACGTGCGGCCGGGGCGGCGATACTTAAAGGGGCGGTGCCGGGCGGCCATTTTTTTTGCTGGCCGCCTGCCAGCATCTGCCCCCCTCTGCCGTCCCCCCCCCGCAGAGTGTTGGACGCGATCGGGCCCCCCGCTCCCCGGTGTTCCAGCAGGGCCCCGGTGCGCGTTGCGCCAGGCCCCTCCTCTTTAATCAGCGGAGGGAGGACCGCAGTACCACAGCGCTACGTGCCGACGCGCCTGGCGCTGTTGCGCGTAGCGCCTTGATATTGGGCTGGAGCACCCCAAAGGGAAGGGGAGCGCTTCCAGTAGCGCCCCACCTCCTGCTTGGGGCGCTACTATCAAATTTCAGGCAGAGCAGTGCTAACATTTTCGGGGTGCTAAACATAGCGCCCCGGTGAAGTTAGCGCCTCACATTGGGCGCGATCCAATTTTTGCCCCCTTGTAGATTTCAAAATGCTCAAAACCTGTTTGGCCCAGTGGTAAGGGCATGAAACGGTTAAACTTCGATGCACAGAAAAGGTGCCAGTCATCAAAGTCGGCAGTTCTTGCAGAACACATTGATACCGGACAATGAAAGCTTTGACTCATGATTAAGTCTGAAAAGAACATTGACATTGAACTGTGAGGCCTTGAATCATGATTGGATTCGACGGGAAAAGTTAACATCTGGACAATGCTCTGAGTTTAACTGAAACAATGGGGGTCACGATCGACTTCCTGACATGAATGGAAGATACACAAGTCCTGAGCAGACAATCAGCCAACCGCCCATCAACAGTAATGGAAATCACATTGAATATGCGTTACAGAAAGCGGGAGAGCAGATAAGGAGTTATCTTCGATCTCACAACTCTGTACACCTCCGGTGATTGAATTACAGGTTGACGAGGTGTGAATGTCGGACAGTTCAGCAAACCGACAACCGAAACTGCTGATTGGGGGAGGCCCAGCATGGTGCCAGGTGACTAAAAGAACTATAAGAAGGAACCACACCCACAGCTCTCTCTCTCTCTCTTTCGCTCGGAAGCTCTCTCTGGGAAGCTCTCTCTCTCTCTCTCTCTCTCTCGGCAGCTAGCTCTGACTACAGCAGCTGCCAGGTGTAAGAAGGAAGGGAAGACGGTCATCCCCAGCTCCCAGCCTGCAATCGACGTCGTCTACCATTTTGTTCCTGTAAAACCCAGAGTCAAAGAACCCTTGTAGGGACGAGGAAACCAAACACCTTACAGCATTGTCCACACACACAGGCAGTGAGCTGCTGGCTCCTGCTCAGGGACAATTCATCGCTGCCAGATTCTCCCACCTTGTTCAAGGGCGTCAGACAGGATGGCGGCAAATATTTAACAGACCGACAAACTGCTTAAACTGCTTAAAATGAGCATGATGCGGAGATGCCGGTGTTGGACTGGGGTGGACAAAAGTGAGAAGTCGCACAACACCAGGTTATAGTCCAACAGCTTTATTTGATATCACAAGCTTTCGGAGCGGCTGCTCCTTCGTCAGGTGAAGTGAAGAAATAAAAATGGGCACAGCATATATTGTCAGAGAACAATGCCTGTGCAGAGTCGTCTGACATTGTTCTCTGTCTATATAGGCTGTGCCCACTTGTATTTCTTCACTTCACCTGACGAAGGAGCAGTGCTCCGAAAGCTTGTGATTTCAAATAAAGCTGTTGGACTATAACCTGGTGTTGTGCGGCTTCTCACTTTTGCTTGAAATGAGGACTATTTAGCCAACTGAAAAAAAAATGGATCAGACAGGGTGAGAGAGCCACGGAGAGATAGCACGAAAGAAAGATGGAGAAGGAGGGGGAGTGAGGAGGAGACAAACAGGGTGAGAGAGAGGAACAGAGCGAGGCAGAGCAAGAGGCAGCAATCGAAACATGGGCGGGGAGAGAGGGAGAGAGAGGAGAGAGAGAGAGGAGAGAGAGAGGGGGGGAGAGAGAAACAGGGAGCAGAGAGATAGGGAGGAGACTGAGACAGAGAGAGAGAATAAAATAAATAACATTGCATTTATACAGCAGCTTCAGAACGTTCCAAAGCACTTGACAACCAATGAAGTACTTTTGAAGTGCCGTCGCTGTTGTAATGTGGGAAACGCGGGAGCCAATTTGCGCACAGCAAGCTCCCACAAACAGCGATGAGTTAATGAGCAGATAATCTGTTTTAGCGAAGTTGGTTGAGGGGGAAATATTGGTCGGAACTGCCCCATCTCTTCTTCCACTAGTGGCCGTGGGATCTTCTAGCGGGTGCGAGATTAGGTAACCAGGGGAAACAGGTTGAAGATAATTGGCAGAAGAGCTAGATGGGCGATGAGGAGAATTTTTTTTTACGCAGCGAGTTGTTGTGATCGGGAATGCGCTGCCTGAAAGATTCAATAGTGACTTTGGAAAGGGGACTCGGATAAATACTCGGAAAGGAAAAATCTGCAGGACAATGGGGAAAGAGCGGGGGGAGTGGGACGAATTGGACAGCTCGTTCAAAGAGCCGGCACAGGCACGATGGGCCGAATGGCCTCCTTCCCTGCTGTACGATGTTGACTTCAATCGCAGCAAAGAATTCCTTTAAACCTTCTCCAGCTCAATCATTACTCAGATTGGTCCCTCCGTCAATTAATAATAAACTGCATGTGAGACACATTTACGCTTTGATTCCAGTTACTGTTGGTCCTGGGTAGCGGACTGCCCCTTTAGAATGTCCAGGATAGAGCCAATCACACGCCGCCCCGTGTGTGTGTGATTATTAACTGCAGAACACTCACCGAGTCCATATAAAGAGCTTCTGTACTCCAGCCGTCTCATCGTGACTCTGAGGGACTCAGTGGAAGATGATGAAAGCTCTGCTCTTGTTACTTGGAGTCCTGGTGTTGGTGCAGCCCACCACTGCCAAAGAGGGAGTGAGTACAAGGTTCTCATTTGGAGGTCAGTACATCTTTTTTTCAATTCGTTCCTAAGATTTGGGCGTCGCTGGCAAGGCCAGCATTTAATGCCCATCCCTAATTGCCCCTTGAGAAGGTGGTGGTGAGCCGCCTTCTTGAACCGCTGCAGTCCGTGTGGTGAAGGTGCTCCCACAGTGCTGTTAGGGAGTGGGTTCCAGGATTTTGACCCAGTGACGATGAAGGATCGGCCGATATAATTCCAAGTCAGGATGGTGTGTGACTTGGAGGGGAGCTCGGAGGTGGTGGTGTTCCCATGCGCCTGCTGCCCTTGTCCTTCTAGGTGGAAGAGGTCGGGGGTTTGGGAGGTGCTGCCGAAGAAGCCTTGGCGAGTTGCTGCAATGCAGCTTGTAGATGGTACACACTGCAGCCACGGTGCGCCGGTGGTGGAGGGAGTGAATGTTTAAGGTGATGGATGGGGTGCCAATCAAGCGGGCTGCTTTGTCCTGGATGGTGTCGAGATTCTTGAGTGTTGTTGAAGCTGCACTCATCCAGGCAAGTGGAGAGAATTCCATCTAACTCCTGACTTGTGCCTTGTAGATGGTGGAAGGGCTTTTGGAAGTCAGGAGGTGAGACACTCGCCGCAGAATACATAGCCTCTGAACAGCTCTTGTAGCCACAGTAGTTATGTGGATGGTCCAGTTAAGTTTCTGGACAATGGTGACCCCCAGGTTGTTGATGGTGGGGGAATCGGCGTTGGTAATGCTGTAGAATGTCAAGGAATGGTTGTTAGACGCTCTCTTGTTGGAGATAGTCATTGCCTGGCACTTGTGTGGTGCAAATGTTACCTACCACTTATCAGCCCAAGCCTGAATGTCGTCCAGGTCTTGCTGCATGCGGGCACGGACTGCTTCATTATTTGTGGAGTTGCGAATAGAACTGAACACTGTGCAATGATCAGCGAACATCCTCACTTCTGACCTTTTGATGGAGGGAAGTTCATTGATGAAGCAGCTGAAGATGGTTGGGCCTAGGACACTGCCCTGAGGAACTCCTGCAGCGATGTCCTGGGGCTGTGATGATTGACCTCCAACAACCACAACCATCTTCCTTTGTGCTAGGTCTGACTCCAGCCAGTGGGGAGCTTTCCCCATTGACTTCAATTTTACTCGTGCTCCTTGATGCCACACTTGGTCAAATTCTGCCCTGATATCAAGGGCAGTCACTCTCACCTCGCCTCTGGAATTCAGCTCCTTTGTCCATGTTTGGCCCAAGGCTGTAATGAGGTCAGGAGCCGAGTGGTCCTGGTGGAACCCAAACTGAGCATCGGTGAGCAGGTTATTGGTGAGTAAGTGCCACTTGATAGCATTGTCAACAATGCCTCTTGATTGAGAGTAAGCTTATGTGGTGTTAATTGACCGGATTGGATTTGACCTGCTTTTTGTGGACAGGACACACCTGGGCAGTTTTCCACATTGTCGGGTAGATGCCAGTGTTGTAGCTGTACTGGAACAGCTTGGCTAGAGGCGCGGCTAGTTCGGGAGCACAAGTCCTAAGCACGATAGCCGGGATGTTGTCGGGGCCCATAGCCTTTGCTGTATCCAGTGCGCTCAGCTGTTTCCTGATATCATGTGGAGTGAATCGAATTGGCTGAAGACTGGCTTCTGTGATGGTGGGGACCTCAGGAGTAGGTCGATATGGATCATCCACTCGGCACTTCTGGCTGAAGATGGTTGCAAACGCTTCAGCCTTGTCTTTTACAATCGCGTGTTGGGCTTCGCCATCATTGAGGATGGGGATATTCATGGAGCCTCTTCCTGCCGTTAGTTGTTTAATGGTCCACCACCATTCACGACTGGATGTGGCAGGACTGCAGAGCTTTGATCTGATCCATTGATTGTGGGATCACTTAACTCTGTCTATAGAATGCTGCTTCCACTTTTTAGCATGCATGTAGTCCTGTGTTGCAGCTTCCCCAGGTTGGCACCTCATTTATAGGTACGCCTGATACTGCTCCTGGCATGCTCTTCTACAGTCCTTATTGAACCAGGGTTGTTCCCCTGGCTTGATGGTAATGGTAGAGTGAGGGATATGCCGGGCCATGAGGTTACAGATTGTGGTAGAATACAATTCTGCTTCTGCTGATGGCCCACAGCGCCTCATGGATACCCAGTTTTGAGCTGCTCGATCTGTTCTGAATCTATCCCATTTAGCACGGTGGTAGTGCCACACAACACGATGGAGGGTGTCCTCAGAGTGAAGACGGGACTTTGTTTCCATAAGGAGTGTGCAGTGGTCACTGCTACCAATACTGTCATGGACAGATGCATCTGCGACAGGTAGATTGGTGAGGACGAGGTCAAGTAGGTTTTTCCCTCGTGTTGGTTCTCTCACCACCTGTCGCAGGCCCAGACTGGCAGCTATATTCTTCAGGACCCAGCCAGCTAGTTCAGTAGTGGTGCTACCGAGCAAATCTTGGTGATGGACATTGAAGTCCCCCACCCAGAGTACATTCTGTGCCCTTGCTACCCTCAGTGCTTCTTCCAAGTGGAGGAGTACTGATTCATCAGCTGAGGGAGGGCAGTAGGTGGTAATCAGCAGGTGGTTTCCTTGCCCATGCTTGACCTGAAGCCATGAGAATTCAAGGGGTCCGGAGTCAATGCTGACGACTCCCAGGATCACTCCTTCCCGACTGTATACCACTGTGCCACCACCCCTGGTGGGTCTGTCCTGCCGGTGGGACAGGACATACCCAGGGATGGTGATGGAGGAGTCTGGGACAGTGGCTGAAAGGTATGATTCTGTGAGTATGACTATGTCAGGCTGTTGCTTGACTAGTCTGTGGGACAGCTCTCCCAACTTGAGCACAAGTCCCCAGATGTTAATGAGGAGGACTGTGCATGGTCAACTAGGCTGGCTGTGCCGTTGTCGTGTCCAAAGCTGGTGCCTTGGTCAATGCCGGGTGGTCCGTCCAGTTTTAATCTGTATCTTAACTCCATCTACCTGCCTTGGTTCCATAACCCTTAATACCCTTGCCTAACAAAAACCTATCCATCTCAGTTTTGAATTTGCAATTTTTTAAAATTGTCCCCCGGTATCCATGGCTTTTTCGTGTCCCCCAAGGATCTATCCTTGGCCCCCTCCTATTTCTCATCTACATGCTGCCCCTTGGCGACATCATCCGAAACCACAGCGTCAGTTTCCACATGTACGCTGACGACACCCAGCTCTACCTCAGCACCACACCTCTCGATCCCTCCACTGTCTCTAAATTGTCAGACTGCTTTGTTCGACATCCAGTTCTGGATGAGCAGAAATTTCCTCCAACTAAATAATGGGAAGACCGAAGCCATTGTTTTCGGTCCCCGTCACAAACTCCGTTCACTCGCCACTGACTCCATCCCTCTCCGTGCCAATTGCTTGGTGCTGAACCAGACTGTTCGCAACCTTGGTGTCATATTTGACCCTGAGATGAGCTTCCGACTACATGTCCGCGGCTATGACTAATACCGCCTACTTCCACCTCCATAACATCGCCCGTCTCCGCCCTTGCCTCAGCTCATCCGCTGCTGAAACCCTCATCCATGCCTTTGTCACCTCTGGACTTGACTATTCCAATGCACTCCTGACTGGCCTCCCACGTTCTACCCTGCATAAACATGAGCTCATCCAAAACTCTGCTGCCCGTGTCCTAACTCGCACCAAGTCCCGTTCACCCATCACCCCTCTTCTCACTGACCTACATTGGCTCCCGGTTAAGCAATGCCTCGATTTTGAAATTCTCATCCTTGATTTCAAATCCTTCCCGTTATAAGAACATAAGAAATAGGAGCAGGAGTCGGCCACTCGGCCCCTCGAGCCTGCTCCGCCATTCAATAAGATCATGGCTAATCTTCTACCTCATCTCCACCTTCCCGCCAATTGCCATAGCCCTTGATACCCTTAATATTCAAAAATCTATCGATCTCTCTCTTGAATATACTCAATGACTGAGCCTCCACAGCCCACTGGGGTAGAGAATTCCAAAGATTCACCACCCTCTGAGTGAAGTGATTTCTCCTCATCTCAGTCCTAAATGGCCGACCCCTTATTCTGAGACTGTGACCCCTGGTTCTAGACTCTCCAGCCAGGGGAAACATCCTCCCTGCATCTACCCTGTCAAGCCCTGTAAGAATTTTGTATGTTTCAATGAGATCCCCTCTCATTCTTCTAAACTCTAGAGAATATAGGCCTAGTCTACTCAATCTCTCCTCATAGGACAATCCCCCCATCCCAGGAACCAGTCTGGTGAACCTTCGTTGCACTCCCTCTATGGCAAGTATATCCTTCCTTAGGTAAGGAGACCAAAACTGTGCACAATACTCCAGGTGTGATCTCACCAGGGCCCTATATAATTACAGTAAGACGTCTTTACTCTTATACTCAAATCCTCTCATAATAAAGGCCAACATACCATTTGCTTTCCTAATTGCTTGCTGTACCTGTATGTTAACTTGAAGTGATTCATGCACAAGGACACCCAGGTCCCTCTGAACAGCAACATTTCCCAATCTCTCACCATTTAAAAAATACTCTGCTTTTCTATTTTTCCTGCCAAAGTGGATAACTTCACATTTCTCCACATTATATTCCATTTGCCATGTTCTTGCCCACTCACTTAGCCTGTCTATATCCCCTTAAAACCTCCTTGCATCCTCCTCACAACTTACATTCCCACCCAGCTTTGTATCCTCAGCTAACTTGGATACATTACACTCGGTCCCCTCATCCAAATCATTGATGTAGATTGTGAATAGCTGAGGCCCAAGCACTGATCCTTGCGTACCCCACTAGTTACAGCCTGCCAACCCGAAAATGACCCGTTTATTCCTACTCTCTGTGTTCTGTCCGCTAACCAATCCTCAATCCATGCTGGTATATTATCCACAATCCCATGAGCCCTAATTTTGTTCAATAACCTCTTGTGTGGCACCTTATCCAATGCCTTCTGAAAATCCAAATACAACACATCCACTGGTTCCCCCTTACCTATTCTGCTGGTTGCAACCTCAAAAAACTCGAATAGATTTTTCAAACACGATTTCCCTTTCATAATTCCCTGTGTTGACTCTGCCCAATCCTATAATTATTTTCTAAGTGGCCTGTTACCACATCCTTAATAATAGATTCTAGCATTTTCCCTGCTACTGATGTCAGGCTAACTGGTCTGTAGTTCCCCGGTTTCTCTCTCCCTCCTTTCTTAAACAGTGGGGTTACATTTGCCACCTTCGAATCTGCGGGAACCGTTCTGGGATCTATGGAATTTTGGAAAATGACAACCAATGCATCCACTATCTCTATAGCCAACTCTTTCAAAACCCGAGGATGTCGGCCATCAGGTCCAGGGGATTTATCGGCTTTGAATCCTATTAATTTCTTTACCCAGAGAGTGGTGAGAATGTGGAACTCGCTACCACAGGGAGTAGTTGAGGCAAATAGTACAGATGCATTTAAGGGGAGGCTAAATAAGTATATGAGGGAGAAGGGAATAGAGGTTTATGCAGACAGAGTTAGATGGGGAAAGAGGGGAGGAGGATCGAGTGGAGTATAAACGCCGGCATGGACTGGTTGGGCCGAATGGACTGTTTCTGTGCTGTACATCCTATGTAATCCTATGTAATACTCCCCCCCCGCCCCGCTCCCCACTGTGACTGGAGCACCGACAGTCTCGGCTTGGCAATTTCCTGTTGTTCCCCCTCTTTCCCTGCACAGACCAACGGAGCAATGAACTCTTCCTTTCTGGATTTCAGGGCCTATGCAAGCATGCAACAAAGCTAAAGAGAAATGCAGGCGAGGCTTGTGTCACAGTAATGAGGTCTGGATACGTGCCAAGTGCATCCGGTTCGGCAAGTGCTGCAAGACCAGATACTGAGGAGAAATGTCCTGCTGTGGGACCCGTCCGAGGTCCAGACAGAAGATAACTTTAATTCAGGCTCCGTTGGATTGCGTAGGCCCAGTGGCCCCTGACCCTGTACCACTGCTGTCTGTATAATGTGCTCCGCTCAGAAATAAAACTCGCTGAATTGATCACCGCCTCGTATTCATCCATTGTTTCCCTTTAGGATCGGTGTGTCACGATATTTACTGGGGGGGCACGGAAGGGTGGCAATTGGGAGGGGAGGCTATCGGTATCTCAAACATGGAAATTGGGGGGATGGGAGGGGGCGGGAGGCAAACAATTGGGAGGGTCAATTGGGAGGGAGTGAGGGTGGAGATCGGAATGGTGGGAGGGCATGAGGCCCCAACACTCACTGCTCTCAGTCACACCTGAGATAGTTAAAGGAGTGACTGAGTACAGAGATACGGAGAGACATCCGCAAAGAGAGATAAACTAAACACGGCCCCTACACTGAACACAGTCCCTACACTGAACACAGTCCCTACACTGAACACAGCCCCTACACTGAACACAGCCCCTACACTGAACACAGTCCCAACACTGAACACACTTCCTACACTGAACACAGCCCCTACACTGAACACAGCCCCTACACTGAACACAGCCCCTAAACTGAACACAGTCCCTACACTGAACACAGCCCCTACACTGAACACAGCCCCTACCCTGAACACAGCCCCTACACTTATCACAGCCCCTACACTGAACACAGACCCTACACTGAACACAGACCCTACACTGAACACAGTTGCTACACTGAACACAGCCCCTACACTGAACACGGCCCCTACACTGAACACAGCCACGACACTGAACACAGCCCCTGCACGGAAAACAGCCCCTACACTGAACACAGCAACTACACGGAACACAGACACTACACTGAACACAGCCCCTGCACTGAACACAGTTCCTGCACTGAACACGGCCCCGACACTGAACACAGCCCCTACACTAAACACAGACCCTACATTGAACACAGTACCTGCACTGAACACAGTCCATGCACTGAACACAGCTCCTACATTGTACAAAGCCCCTACACTGAACACAGCCCGTACACTGAACACAGTCGCTACACTGAACACATTCCCTACACTGAACACAGCCCCGACTCTGAACACGGCCCCTACACTGTACTCAGCCCCTACACTAAACACAACCCCTGCACTGAACACAGCCCCTACACTGAACACAGCCCCTACACTGAACACAGTCCCTAAACTGAACACAGCTCCTACACTAAACACAGACCCTACATTGAACACAGTACCTGCACTGAACACAGTCCATGCACTGAACACAGCTCCTACATTGTACACAGCCCCTACACTGAACACAGCCCCTACACTGAACACAGCCTCTACACCGAACACAGTCCCTACACTGAACACAGTCCCTACACTGAACACAATCACTACACTGAACACAGCCCCTACACTGAACACAGCCCCTACACTGAACACAGCCCCTGCACTGAACACAGCCCCTACACTGAACACAGCCCCTACACTGAACACAACCCCTACACTGAACACGGCCCCTACACTGAACACAGCCCCTACACTGAACACAGCCCCTACACTGAACACAGCCCCTACACTGAACACAACCCCTACACTGAACACAGGCCCCTACACTGAACACAGCCACTACACTGAACACAGCCCCTACACTGAACACCGACCCTACACTGAACACAGCCCCGACACTGTACACAGCCCCGACACTGAACACAGCCCCGACACTGAACACAGTCCCTACACTGAACACAGCCCCTACACTGAACACAGCCACTACACTGAACACAGACCCTACACTGAACACAGTCCCTACACTGAACACAGCCCCTACACTGAACACAGCCCCGACACTGAACACAGCCCCTACACTGAACACAGACCCGACACTGAACACAGTCCCTACACTGAACACAGCCCCTACACTGAACACAGCCCCTACACTGAACACAGCCCCTACACTGAACACAGCCCCTACACTGAACCCAGCCCTACACTGAACACAGCCCCTACACTGAACACAGCCCCTACACTGAACACAGCCCCTACACTGAACACAGCCCTACACTGAACACAGCCCCTACACTGAACACAGCCCCTACACTGAACACAGCCCCTACACTGAACACAGCCCCTACACTGAACACAGCCCCTACACTGAACACAGCCCCTACACTGAACACAGTCCCTACACTGAACACAGCCCCTACACTGAACACAGCCCTACACTGAACACAGCACTACACTGAACACAGACCCTACACTGAACACAGCCCTACACTGAACACAGCCCCTACACTGAACACAGCCCCTACACTGAACACAGTCCCTACACTGAACACAGCCCCTACACTGAACACAGCCCCTACACTGAACACAGCCCCTACACTGAACACAGCCCCTACACTGAACACAGCCCCTACACTGAACACAGCCCTACACTGAACACAGCCCCCTACACTGAACACAGCCCCTACACTGAACACAGACCCTACACTGAAAACAGTCCCTACACTGAACACAGCTCCTACACTGAACACAGCCCCTAAACTGAACACAGCCCCTACACTGAACACAGCCCCAACACTGAACACAGCCCCTACACTGAACACAGCCCCTGCACTGAACACAGCCACTACACTGAACACAGCCACTACACTGAACACAGCCCCTACACTGAACATAGCCTCTACACCGAACATAGTCATTACACCGAACACAGTCCCTACACCGAACACAGCCCCTACACTGAACACAGCCCCTACACTGAACACAGCCCCTACACTGAACACAGCCCCTACACTGAACACAGCCCCTACACTGAACACAGCCCCTACACTGAACACAGCCCCTACACTGAACACAGCCCCTACACTGAACACAGCCCCTACACTAAACACAGCCCCAACACTGAACACAGCCCCTACACTGTACACAGCCCCTACACTAAACACAGCCCCTGCACTGAACACAGCCCCTACACTGAACACAGCCCCTACACTGAACACAGCCCCTACACTGAACACAGTCCCTACACTGAACACAGCTCCTACACTAAACACAGACCCTACACTGAACACAGTACCTACACTGAACACTGTCCCTACACTGAACACAGACCCTACACTGAACACAGCCCCTACACTGAACACAGCCCCTACACTGAACCCGGCCCCTACACTGAACACAGCCACTACACTGAACACAGCCCCTACACTGAACACAGCCCCTACACTGAACACAGCCCCTACACTGAACACTGTCCCTAAACTGAACACAGCCCCTACACTGAACACAGCCCCTACACTGAACACAGCCCCTACACTGAACACTGTCCCTACACTGAACACAGACCCTACACTGAACACAGTCCCTACACTGAACACAGCCCCGACACTGAACACAGCCCCGACACTGAACACAGTCCCTACACTGAACACAGCCCCTACACTGAACACAGCCCCTACACTGAACACAGTCCCTACACTGAACACAGCCCCTACACTGAACACAGACCCTACACTGAAAACAGTCCCTACACTGAAAACTGTCCCAGCACTGAACACAGACCCTACACTAAACACAGACCCGACACTAAACACAGCCCCTACACAGAACATAGTCACTACACTGAACACAGCCCCTACACTGAACACAGCCCCTACACTGAACACAGCCCCTACACTGAACACAACCCCTACACTGAACACAACCCCTAAACTGAACACAGCCCCAACTCTGAACACAGACCCTACACTGAATACAGTCCCTACACTGAAAACTGTCCCAGCACTGAACACAGACACTACACTAAACACAGCCCCTACACTAAACACAGCCCCTACACAGAACATAGTCCCTACACTGAACACAGCCCCTACACTGAACACAGCCCCTACACTGAACACAGCCCCTACACTGAACACAACCCCTACACTGAACACAACCCCTACACTGAACACAGCCCCTACACTGAACACAGCCCCTACACTGAACACAGACCCTACACTGAACACAGCCCCTACACTGAACACAGCCCCGACACTGAACACAGCCCCTGCACTGAACACAGCCACTACACTGAACACAGCCCCGACACTGAACACAGCCCCTACACTGAACACAGCCTCTACACTGAACACAGTCCCTACACTGAACACAGCCCCTACACTGAACACAGCCCCTACACTGAACACAGCCCCTACACTGAACACAGCCCCTACACTGAACACAGCCACTACACTGAACACAGCCACTACACTGAACACAGCCCCTACACTGAACACAGCCCTACACTGAACACTGCCCCTACACTGAACACAGCCCCTACACTGAACACAGCCCCTACACTGAACACAGCCCCTACACTGAACACAGCCCCGACACTGAACACAGCCCCGACACTGAACACAGCCCCGACACTGAACACAGTCCCTACACTGAACACAGCCCCTTCACTGAACACAGTCCCTACACTGAACACAGACCCTACACTGAACACAGTCCCTACACTGAACACAGCTCCTACACTGTACACAGCCCCTACACTGAACACAACCCCTACACTGAACACAGCCCCTACACTGAACACAGCCCCTACACTGAACACAGCCGCTGCACTGAACACAGCCACTACACTGAACACAGTCCCTACACTGAACACAGTCCCTACACTGAACACAG
This sequence comes from Squalus acanthias, assembly GCA_030390025.1. Taxonomy (NCBI): domain Eukaryota; kingdom Metazoa; phylum Chordata; class Chondrichthyes; order Squaliformes; family Squalidae; genus Squalus; species Squalus acanthias. The sequence goes on from JASTWF010000205.1 coordinate 490,315, forward strand.
CCTCTACACTGAACACAGTCCCTACACTTGAAACAGTCCCTACACTGAACACAGTCACTACACTGAACACAGCCCTACACTGAACACAGCCCCTGCACTGAACACAGCCCCTGCACTGAACACATCCCCGACACTGAACACAGCCCCGACACTGAACACAGCCCCGACACTGAACACAGTCCCTACACTGAACACAGCCCCTTCACTGAACACAGTGCCCTACACTGAACACAGCCCCTACACTGAACACAGTCCCTACACTGAACACAGTCCCGACACTGAACACAGTCCCTACACTGAACACAGCCCCTACACTGAACACAGCCCCTACACTGAACACAGCCCTTCACTGAACACAGGCCCTACACTGAACACAGCCCCTACACTGAACACAGCCCCTACACTGAACACAGTCCCTACACTGAACACAGCCCCTACACTGAACACAGCCCCTACACTGAACACAGCCCCTACACTGAACACAGTCCCTACACTGAACACAGCCCTACACTGAACACAGTCCCTACACTGAACACAGCCCCTACACTGAACACAGCCCCTACACTGAACACAGCCCCTACACTGAACACAGCCCCTACACTGAACGCAGCACCAGCACTGAACACAGACCCTACACTGAACACAGCCCCTACACTGAACACAGCCCCTACACTGAACACAGTCCCTACACTGAACACAGCCCCTACACTGAACACAGCCCCTACACTGAACACAGCCCTACACTGAACACAGCCCCTACACTGAACACAGCCCCTACACTGAACACAGCCCCTACACTGAACACAGCCCCTACACTGAACACAGCCCCTACACTGAACACAGCCCCTACACTGAACACAGCCCCTACACTGAACACAGCCCCTACACTGAACACAGTCCCTACACGAACACAGTCCCTACACTGAACACAGTCCCTACACTGAACACAGTCCCTACACTGAACACAGCCCCTACACTGAACACAGTCCCTACACTGAACACAGCCCCTACACTGAACACTGCCCCTACACTGAACACAGTCCCTACAATGAACACAGCCCCGACACTGAACACAGCCCCGACACTGAACACAGCCACTAAACTGATCATAGTCCCGACATTGAACACAGCCCCTACACTGAACACAGCCCCAGCACTGAACACAGCCCCAACACTGAACACAGCCCCTACACTGAACACATCCCCTACACTGAACACAGCCCCTACACTGAACACAGCCCCTACACTGAACACAGCCCCTACACTGAACACGGCCCCTACACTGAACACAGCCCCTACACTGAACACAACCCCTGCAATGAACACAGCCCCTACACTGAACAGAGCCCCTACACTGAACACAGTCCCTAAACTGAACACAGCTCCTACACTAAACACAGACCCTACATTGAACACAGTACCTGCACTGAACACAGTCCATGCACTGAACACAGCTCCTACATTGTACACAGCCCCTACACTGAACACAGCCCCTACACTGAACACAGCCTCTACACCGAACACAGTCCCTACACCGAACACAGTCCCAACACTGAACACAATCACTACACTGAACACAGCCCCTACACTGAACACAGCCCCTACACTGAACACAACCCCTGCACTGAACACAGACCCTACACTGAACACAGCCCCGACACTGAACACAACCCCTACACTGAACACGGCCCCTACACTGAACACAGCCCTTACACTGAACACAGCCCCTACACTGAACACAGCCCCTACACTGAACACAACCCCTTCACTGAACACGGCCCCGACACTGCACACAGCCACTACACTGAACACAGCCCCTACACTGAACACAGACCCGACACTGAACACAGCCCCGACACTGAACACAGCCCCGACACTGAACACAGCCCGACACTGAACACAGTCCCTACACTGAACACAGCCCCTACACTGAACACAGGCACTACACTGAACACAGACCCTACACTGAACACAGTCCCTACACTGAACACAGCCCCTACACTGAACACAGCCCCGACACTGAACACAGCCCCTACACTGACACAGACCCTACACTGAACACAGTCCCTACACTGAACACAGCCCCTACACTGAACACAGCCCCGACACTGAACACAGCCCCTACACTGAAAACTGTCCCTCCACTGAACGCAGCACCAGCACTGAACACAGACCCTACACTTAACACAGCCCCTGCACTAAACACAGCCCCTACACTGAACACAGACACTACACTGAACACAGCCCCTACAATGAACACAGCCCCTACACTGAACACAGCCCCTACACTGAACACAGCCCCTACACTGAACACAGCCCCTACACTGAACACAGCCCCTACACTGAACACAGAGCCCTACACTGAACACAGCCCCGACACTGAACACAGCCCCGACACTGAACACAGCCCCGACACTGAACACAGCCCCGACACTGAACACAGCCCCGACACTGAACACAGCCCCGACACTGAACACAGCCCCGACACTGAACACAGCCCTACACTGAACACAGACCCTACACTGAACACAGTCCCTACACTGAACACAGCCCCTACACTGAACACAGCCCTACACTGAACACAGACCCTACACTGAACACAGACCCTACACTGAACACAGCCCCTACACTGAACACAGTCCCTACACTGAACACAGCCTCGACACTGAGCACAGTCCCTACACTGAACACAGCCCCTACACTGAACACAGACCCTACACTGAACACAGCCCCTACACTGAACACAGTCCCCACACTGAACACAGACCCTACACTGAACACAGTCCATACACTGAACACAGCTCCTACAGTGTACACAGCCCCTAAACTGAACACAACCCCTACACTGAACACAGCCCCTACACTGAACACAGCCCCTACACTGAACACAGCCCCTACACTGAACACAGCCCCTACACTGAACACAGTCCCCTACACTGAACAAAGTCCCTACACTGAACACTGTCACTACACTGAACACAGCCCCGACACTGAACACAGCCCCTGCACTGAACACAGCCACTACACTGAACACAGTCCCTACACTGAACACAGCCACTACACTGAACACAGCCACTACACTGAACACAGACCCTACACTGAACACAGTCCCTACACTGAACACAGCCCCGACACTGAACACAGCCCCGGCACTGAACACAGTCCCTACACTGAACACAGCCCCTACACTGAACACAGCCCCTACACTGAACACAGTCCCTACACTGAACACAGTCCCTACACTGAACACAGCCCCTACACTGAACACAGCCCCTACACTGAACACAACCCCTACACTGAACACAGCCCCTACACTGAACACAACCCCTACACTGAACACAGCCCCTACACAGAACATAGTCACTACACTGAACACAGCCCCTACACTGAACACAGCCCCTACACTGAACACAGCCCCTACACTGAACACAACCCCTACACTGAACACAACCCCTACACTGAACACAGCCCCTACACTGAACACAGCCCCTACACTGAACACAGCCCCTACACTGAACACAGCCCCTACACTGAACACAGCCCCTACACTGAACACAGCCCCTACACTGAACACAGCCCCTGCACTGAACACAGCCCCTACACTGAACACAGCCCCTACGCTGAACACAGTCCCTACGCTGAACACAGCCACTACACTGAACACAGCCCCTACACTGAACACAGCCTCTACACCGAACACAGTCCCTACACTTGAAAAAGTCCCTACACTGAACACTGTCACTACACTGAACACAGCCCCTACACTGAACACAGCCCCTACACTGAACACAGCCCGACACTGAACACAGCCCCTGCACTGAACACAGCCACAGCACTGAACACAGCCCCGACACTGAACACAGCCCCTACACTGAACACAGCCTCTACACTGAACACAGTCCCTACACTGAACACAGTCCCTACACTGAACACAGCCCCTACACTGAACACAGCCCCTACACTGAACACAGCCCCTACACTGAACACAGCCCCTACACTGAACACAGCCCCTACACTGAACACAGCCCCTACACTGAACACAGCCCCTACACTGAACACAGCCCCTACACTGAACACAGCCCCTACACTGAACACAGCCACTACACTGAACACAGCCCCTACACTGAACACAGCCCCTACACTGAACACAGCCCCTACACTGAACACAGCCCCTACACTGAACACAGCCCCTACACTGAACACAGGCCCCTACACTGAACACGGCCCCTACACTGAACACAGCCGCTACACTGAACACAGCCCCTACACTGAACACAGACCCTACACTGAACACAGTCCCTACACTGAACACAGCCCCGACACTGAACACAGCCCGACACTGAACACAGCCCGACACTGAACACAGTCCCTACACTGAACACAGCCCTTCATTGAACACAGTCCCCACACTGAACACAGACCCTACACTGAAAACAGTCCATACACTGAACACAGCTCCTACAGTGTACACAGCCCCTACACTGAACACAGTCCCTACACTGAACACAGCCCCGACACTGAACACAGCCCCGACACTGAACACAGCCCCGACACTGAACACAGCCCCTGCACTGAACACAGCCCCGACACTGAACACAGCCCCGACACTGAACACAGCCCCGACACTGAACACAGTCCCTACACTGAACACAGCCCCTACACTGAACACAGTGCAGACACCGAATACAGCCCCTACACTGAACACAGTCCCTACACTGAACACAGTCTCGACACTGAGCACAGTCCCTACACTGAACACAGCCCCTACACTGAACACAGCCCCTACACTGAACACAGCCCTACACTGAACACAGCCCCTACACGGAACACAGCCTCTACACCGAACACAGAACCTACACTGAAAACAGTCCCTACACTGAACACAGTCACTACACTGAAGACAGCCCCGACACTGAACACAGCCCCTACACTAAACACAGCCCCTACACTGAAAACTGTCCCTCTACTGAACGCAGCACCAGCACTGAACACAGACCCTACACTAAACACAGCCCCTACACTAAACACAGCCCCTACACAGAACACAGTCACTACACTGAACACAGCCCCTACACTGAACACAGCCCCTACACTGAACACAGACCCTACACTGAACACAGCCCCTACACTGAACACAGCCCCTACACTGAACACAGCCCCTACACTGAACACAGACCCTAGACTGAACACAGACTCTACACTGAACACAGCCCCAACACTGAACACAGCCCCTACACTGAACACAGCCACTACACTGAACACAGCCCCTACACTGAACACAGCCCCTACACTGAACACAGCCCCTACACGAACACAGTCCCTACACTGAACACAGCCCCTACACTGAACACAGTCCCTACACTGAACACAGTCCCTACACTGAACACAGCCCCTACACTGAACACAGTCCCTACACTGAACACAGCCCCTACACTGAACACAGCCCCTACACTGAACACAGTCCCTACACTGAACACAGACCCTACACTGAACACAGCCCCTACACTGAACACAGTCCCTACACTGAACACAGTCCCTACACTGAACACAGCCCCTACACTGAACACAGCCCCTAGCACTGAACACAGCCCAGCACTGAACACAGCCCCTACACTGAACACGGCCCCTACACTGAACACAGCCACTACACTGAACACAGACCCTACACTGAACACAGTCCCTACACTGAACACAGCCCCTACACTGAACACAGCCCTGACACTGAACACAGCCCCTACACTGAACACAGTCCCTACACTGAACACAGCCCCTACACTGAACACAGCCCTACACTGAACACAGACCCTACACTGAACACAGTCCCTACACTGAACACAGCCCCTACACTGAACACAGCCCCTACACTGAACACAGCCCCTACACTGAACACAGCCCCTACACTGAACACAGCCCCTACACTGAACACAGCCCCTACACTGAACACAGCCCCTACACTGAACACAGCCCCTACACTGAAAACAGTCCCTCCACTGAACGCAGCACCAGCACTGAACACAGACCCTACACTGAACACAGCCCCTACACTGAACACAGCCCCTACACTGAACACAGCCCCTACACTGAACACAGCCCCTACACTGAACACAGCCCCTACACTGAACACAGCCCCTACACTGAACACAGCCCCTACACTGAACACTGTCCCTACACTGAACACAGCCCCTACACTGAACACAGCCCCTACACTGAACACAGCCCTACACTGAACACAGCCCCTACACTGAACACAGACCCTACACTGAACACAGTCCCTACACTGAACACAGCCCGACACTGAACACAGCCCCGACACTGAACACAGCCCCGACACTGAACACAGTCCCTACACTGAACACAGTCCCTACACTGAACACAGCCCCTTCATTGAACACAGTCCCCTACACTGAATACAGCCCCTACACTGAACACAGTCCCTACACTGAACACGAGTCCCGACACAGAACACGTCCCCTACACTGAACACAGCCACTAAACTGATCATAGTCCCGACATTGAACACAGCCCCTACACTGAACACAGCCCCAACACTGAACACAGACCCTACACTGAACACAGCCCTACACTGAACACAGCTCCTACACTGAACACAGCCCCTACACTGAACAAAACCCCTACACTGAACACAGCCCCTACACTGAACACAGCCCCTACACTGAACACAGCCCTACACTGAACACAGCCCCAACACTGAACACAGCCCCTACACTGAACACAGCCCCTACACTAACACAGCCCCTACACTGAACACAGCCCCTACACTGAACACAGCCCCTACACTGAACACAGCCCCTACACTGAAAACAGTCCCTCCACTGAACGCAGCACCAGCACTGAACACAGACCCTACACTAAACACAGCCCCTACACTAAACACAGCCCCTACACTGAACACAGTCACTACACTGAACACAGCCCCTACACTGAACACAGCCCCTACACTGAACACAGCCCCTACACTGAACACAGCCCCTACACTGAACACAGCCCCTACACTGAACACAGCCCCTACACTGAACACAGCCCCTACACTGAACACAGCCCCTACACTGAACACAGCCCCTACACTGAACACAGCCCCTACACTGAACACAGCCCCTACACTGAACACAGCCCCTACACTGAACACAGCCCTACACTGAACACAGCCCCTACACTGAACACAGCCCCTACACTGAACACAGCCCCTACACTGAACACTGCCCCTGCACTGAACACAGCCCCTACACTGAACACATCCCCTACACTGAACACAGCCCCTACACTGAACACAGCCCCTACACTGAACACAGCCCCTACACTGAACACAGCCCCTACACTGAACACAGCCCCTACACTGAACACAGCCCCTACACTGAACACAGCCCCTACACTGAACACAGCCCCTACACTGAACACAGCCCCTGCACTGAACACAGCCCCTACACTGAACACAGCCCCTACACTGAACACAGCCCTACACTGAACACAGTCCCTACACTGAACACAGCCCCTACACTGAACACAGCCCCTACACTGAACACAGCCCCTACACTGAACACAGCCCCTACACTGAACACAGCCCCTACACTGAACACAGTCCCTACACTGAACACAGTCCCTACACTGAACACAGTCCCTACACTGAACACAGCCCCTACACTGAACACAGCCCCTACACTGAACACAGCCCCTACACTGAACACAGCCCCTACACTGAACACAGTCCCTACACTGAACACAGCCCCTACACTGAACACAGCCCCTACACTGAACACAGCCCCGACACTGAACACAGTCCCTACACTGAACACAGCCCCTACACTGAACACAGCACCAGCACTGAACACAGACCCTATACTAAACACAGCCCCTACACTGAACAAATCCCCTGCACTAAACACAGCCCCGACACTGAACACAGCCCCTACACTAAACACAGCCCCTACACTGAACACGGCCCCTACACTGAACACAGCCACTACACTGTACACAGCCCCTACACTGAACACAGACCCTACACTGAACACAATCCCTACACTGAACACAGCCCCGAGACTGAACACAGCCCTGACACTGAACACAGCCCCGACACTGAACACAGTCCCTACACTGAACACAGCCCCTACACTGAACACAGCCACTACACTGAACACAGACCCTACACTGAACACAGTCCCTACACTGAACACAGCCCCGACACTGAACACAGCCCCTACACTGAACACAGACCCTACACTGAACACAGTCCCTACAATGAACACAGCCCCTACACTGAACACAGCCCCTACACTGAAAACTGTCCCTCCACTGAACGCAGCACCAGCACTGAACACAGACCCTACACTAAACACAGCCCCTACACTAAACACAGCCCCTACACAGAACACAGACACTACAGTGAACACAGACCCGACACTGAAAATAGTCCCTACAATGAACACAGCCCCTACACTGAACACAGCCCCTACACTGAAAACTGTCCCTCCACTGAACGCAGCACCAGCACTGAACCCAGACCCGACACTAAACACTTCCCCTACACTGAACACAGCCCCTACACTGAACACAGCCCCTACACTGAACACAGCCCCTACACTGAACACAGCCCCTACACTGAACACAGCCCCGACACCGAACACAGTCCCTACACTGAAAATAGTCCCTACACTGAACACAGTCACTAAACTGAACACAGCCCCTACACTGAACACAGCCCCGACACTGAACAGAGCCCCTGCACTGAACACAGACCCTGCACTGAACACAGCCACTGCACTGAACACAGCCCCTACACTGAACACAGCCTCTACACCGAACACAGTCCCTACACTGAAAACAGTCCCTACACTGAACACAGCCCCTACACTGAACACAGCCCCTGCACTGAACACAGCCACTACACTGAGCACAGCCCCTACACCGAACACAGCCTCTACACCGAACACAGTCCCTACACTGAAAACAGTCCCTACACTGAACACAGTAACTACACTGAACACAGCCCCTACACTGAACACAGCCCCTACACTGAACACAGCCCCTACACTGAACACAGCCCCTACACTGAACACAGCCCCTATACTGAACACATCCCCTACACTGAACACAGCCCCTACACTAAACACAGCCCCAAAACTGAACACAGCCCCTACACTGTACACAGTCCCTACACTGAACACAGCCCCGACACTGAACACAGTCCCTACACTGAACACAGCCCCGACACTGAACACAGCCCCTACACTGAACACAGACCCTACACTGAACATAGTCCCTACAATGAACACAGCCCCTACACTGAACACAGCCCCTACACTGAACACAGTCCCTACACTGAACAGCAGCCCCTACACTGAACACAGCCCTACACTGAACACAGCCCCTACACTGAACACAGCCCCTACACTGAACACAGCCCCTACACTGAACACAGCCCCTACACTGAACACAGCCCCTACACTGAACACAGCCCCTACACTGAACACAGCCCTACACTGAACACAGCCCCTACACTGAACACAGCCCCTACACTGAACACAGCCCCTACACTGAACACAGCCCCTACACTGAACACAGCCCCTACACTGAACACAGCCCCTACACTGAACACAGCCCCTACACTGAACACAGCCCTACACTGAACACAGCCCTACACTGAACACAGCCCCTACACTGAACACAGCCCCTACACTGAACACAGCCCTACACTGAACACAGCCCCGACACTGAACACAGCCCTACACTGAACACAGCCCCTACACTGAACACAGCC
>JASTWF010000205.1:500586-535586 GCA_030390025.1 Squalus acanthias
CCCTTTGCCCTCTCTTGCCCTGGCCAGGCGAGATTGTTGTCATGCTGGTGTCTTGCTCATTTCTGTCTATTGTGTGTATTATTTCAGCTGTGCATTCATTCAAAAAAAAACAACACTCATTGTAAAACCTTGACCGGAGTACTGTGTTCAGTTCTGGGCCCCCGCACCTCAGGAAGGATATTCTGGCCTTGGAGAGGGTACAGCGCAGATTCACCAGAATGAGACAGGGGCTTTAAAAAATTTTTTTTTAAAATTCTCTGGATGCGGGCGTTGCTGACAAGGCTGGTAATTATTATCCATCCCTCGGTTTTCCCCCTGGAGAAGGTGGTGGTGAGCCTCCTTGAACCGCTGCAGTCCGTGTGGTGAAGGTGCTGTTCGGGAGGGAGTTCCAGGATTTTGACCCAGCGACGATGAAGGAACGGCCGATATACTTCCAAGTCGGGACGGTGTGTGTGACTCGGAGGGGGCGGTGTTCCCACGCGCCTGCTGCCCCCTTGTCCTTCTAGGTGGTAGAGGTCGTGGGTTTGGGAGGCGCTGCCGAAGGAGCCTTGGCGAGTTGCTGCAGTGCATCCTGTCGATGGTACACACTGCAGCCACGGTACGCCGGCGGTGGAGAGGGTGGATGTTTCAGGTGGCGGATGGGGTGCCACTCAAGCGGGCTGCTTTGTCCTGGATGGTGTCGAGCTTCTTGAGTGTTGAGCGCGAGCGCAGAGCCATCAGTTAGGTAAGCGAACTTCCAACTTGGTGAACTGCAAACAGAGCGAAGACTTCAAAACGGGAATTTGGTGAGAGTGGGCTTTAAGTGCCGAGGAGGAAGGAGGCGCTAAGTAATTTGAACAGAGGAACAACAGCAAAAGAGAGACAGCGGAGCACTCTTAACGAGATAGTAAATTAAAATAAGTTAAATAGAGTAATTAATTACTAATTAATTTGAAATCAAGCTAATTCTAATCTAGAGCTGAACTGATTTTATTAGTTCTAGAAATAAATTACCGCTAACAACGAATAAATTAGAAATGGCAGCACAGGCAGTGTGTCGGGACTGCAGAGAGTGGGAATTTGCGGACAGTGAGACTGTCCCGGATTGCCACACCTGTTGGAAATGTCCCTGCCTTGAGATACTCCGGCTCAGAGTCCTTGAGTTGCAGTGCGAGTTGAGGGAGGGTAGTAGGGGATAATCACCAGAAGGTTTCCTTTGCCCATGTTTGACCGGAAGCCATGAGCCTTCATGCGGTCTGGAGTTAAATGGTGAGGACTCCCAGGGCCACTCCCACCCGACTGTATACCGCTGTGCCACCACCTCTGGTGGGGGTCTGCCCTGCTGGTGGGACAGGAGATACCCGTAGATGGTGATGGAGGAGTCTGGGATGTTGCGCGCTAGATATGATTCTTTGAGTATGACTATGCTCGGGGCTGTTACTGGACTAGTCTGTGGGATCACCACTCCCCAGATGTTAGTAAGGAGGATTTTGCATCTCTCGTCCCGGGCAACAATCTGAGGCTGAACCAGACGATTTGCCATCACCAAGACTGCCTACTTCCACCTCTAACATCGCCCGACTCCGCCCCTGCCTCAGCTCATCTGCTGCTGAAACCCTCATCCACGCCCTCCAGACTCGACTATTCCAACGCTCTCCTGGGCCGGCCTCCCATCTTCCACCCTCCGTAAACTTGAGCTCATCCAAAGCTCGGCTGCCCCGTGTCCTAACTCGCCCCAAGCTCCGTTCACCCATCAACCCCCTGTGCTCGCTGACCTACATTGGCTCTTGTTCTGGCAACGGCTCAATTTTAAAATTCTAATCCTCCTTTCCAAATCCCTCCATAGCCTTGCCCCCCCCCCTCCCCTCCCCCTCTCTTATCTCTGTAAGCTCCTCCAGCCCCAAACCCTCCCCTCCCTCCCGCGCTCTGCGCTCCTCCAATTCTGGCCTCTTGCGCAATCCCCGATTTCCATCATCGCTCCGCCATCAGCTTCAGCTGCCTAGGCCTTAAGCTCTGGGATTCCCCTCAACCTCTCCACCTCTCTCAAGACGCTCCTTAAAACCTACCTCTTTGACCAAGCTTTTGGTCACCAGGCCTAATATCCCCCTTATGTGGCTCGGTCAAACTTCGTTCACGCTCCTGTGAAGACGCGTCGAATGGCCTCCTTCGGTGCCGTAAAGGTTCGATGAAGCGTCTTGGGACATTTTAAAAGAAAGAAAGACTTTGCATTTATACAGCGCCTTTCACGACCACCGGATGTCTCAAAGCGCTTTACAGCCAATGAAGTACTTTTCGAAGTGTAGTCACTGTTGTAATGTGGGAAACGCAGGCAGCCAATTTGCGCACAGCAAGCTCCCACAAACAGCAATGTGATAATGACCAGATAATCTGTTTTATTTTTGTTATGTTGGTTGAGGGATAAATATTGGCCCCAGGACACCGGGGATAACTCCCCCTGCTCTTCTTCGACATAGTGGCCACGGGATCTTTTACGTCCACCTGAGAGAGCAGACGGGGACCTCGGTTTAACGTCTCATCTGAAAGACGGCACCTCCGACAATGCAGCACTCACTCAGCACTAGCACTGGGAGTGTCCTAGCTTTATGTCCAAGCTGGGAGTGTTCTAGCTTTCTGTGCTCAAGTCCCTGGAGTGGGACTTGAACCCACAACCTTCTGACTCAGAGGCGAGGGTGCTACCCACTGAGCCACAGCTGACACTCCACATTAAAGGCGCTATATAAATGCAAGTTATTCTTACTGTCTCATCTGGGCTGGTTGTGCCTTTGTCGTGTCTGAATTCGATGCCGAGTGGTCCGTCCGGTTTTATTTGTGGGAGTGTGCAGACACAAAGGAGGATACGGCCTGTGGGCGCATCCAAAAAACAGGTTCTGAACAGTTTCTCAGCAGGCAGGCCAGAACAAAACTGTTTGAAATCAGATTCCACTGTCTGATGTTTCACTGGTTGGCGAGTCGACTTAAATTCCCACCTCAACCATGCCCATTCCCAGATCAGAGAGGGTTCAACTCCCAAGGGTGGCGAGTCACCTGAGTGTCTGTTGCCACGAGGACAGCGACTGGAACGCCTACAGGTGGGTGGAACGGAAGCGGCTGATTTAACGTGACTTGGGACCGTGCTGACACTCATCGCCGTCTCTCTCTCTCTGTCTGTCTTACAGCAGCGTCGTGCCAACAGACTGAGGACGCCATGACGACCTTCCCCATCTTCGTGCTGCTCGCAGCAGCTGCCTGTTGCAGTGAGTAATCTAATGGGGCTGGCGTTTTGGCGGAGAGGCCCGTGTGAAGGGCCGAGGGTTCGGAGTGGGATAGCACACGGTCCGGTGAAGGGCCTGCCCCCCCCCCCCCCCTCCCTCTGCCGAGTGCAGGGCAGCACCCGGTCAGGTGTCCTAAGAGTGCAGGAAAGCACCAGAAGGAGGATGAAGTAAGGGATGGGATGAGTTCATCCGGTTGGGTGACATCAAGCGAGGGTCTTACGGGCCCTGCAGGCTGTATCAGGAAGGGAAGAGTGAGGGAGGTGGGGGAGCTGGACCTCCCCAGATACAGGAGTGTGAGAGAGGGTTAGAGGGACCTCGCCAGATACAGGAGTGTGAGAGAGGGTTAGAGGGACCTCCCCAGATACAGGAGTGTGAGAGAGGGTTAGAGAGGACCTCCCCAGATACAGGAGTGAGAGAGAGGGGGTTAGAGGGACCTCCCCAGATACAGGAGTGTGAGAGAGGGGGTTAGAGGGACCTCCCCAGATACAGGAGTGTGAGAGGGGGTTAGAGGGACCTCCCCAGATACAGGAGTGTGAGAGAGGGGGTTAGAGGGACCTCCCCAGATACAGGAGTGTGAGAGAGGGGTTAGAGGACCTCCCCAGATACGGAAGTGTGAGAGAGGGGTTAGAGGGACCTCCCCAGATACAGGAGTGTGAGAGAGGGGGTTAGAGGGACCTCCCCAGATACAGGAGTGTGAGAGGGGTTAGAGGGACCTCCCCAGATACAGGAGTGTGAGAGAGGGGTTAGAGGGGCCTCCCCAGATACAGGAGTGTGAGAGAGGGGTTAGAGGGGCCTCCCCAGATACAGGAGTGTGAGAGAGGGGTTAGAGGGACCTCCCCAGATACAGGAGTGTGTGAGAGGGGTTAGAGGGACCTCCCCAGATACAGGAGTGTGAGCGAGGGTTAGACGGACCTCCCCAGATACAGGAGTGTGAGCGAGGGTTAGACGGACCTCCCCAGATACAGGAGTGTGAGAGAGGGGGTTAGAGGGGCCTCCCCAGATACAGGAGTGTGAGAGAGGGGGTTAGAGGGACCTCCCCAGATACAGGAGTGAGGGAGGGGTTAGAAGGACCTCCCCAGATACAGGAGTGTGAGACAGGGGGTTAGAGGGACCACCCCAGATACAGGAGTGTGAGAGAGGGGTTAGAGGGACCCCCCAGATACAGGAGTGTGAGAGAGGGGGTTAGAGGGGCCTCCCCAGATACAGGAGTGTGAGAGGGCTAACATGATCATGTGTAATTACCTAATATTATTAAGGACATAAAGTCCGAGGTTGGTGTTTGAACGGCAGGTGCGCAAGTGATACGAGGTCACAGTGAAACTAACACCCACTCTCTGCATTGTACGCCCTTCCGAATGATGTGTTTTGGTACCGATCACTGTGTGCGCCGCCCCAAGCTGTTTGAAGACAGACGTGAGATTGTGTTGGGTTGTAAGATGATCAGCCCCTCTGCTCTGCATTGTCAGTCTCACCAGTGAATTATGTTGGATTGGGGACGAGCTGTGAAACCAGCAGGGAGAGCTGCGGGCGGTGGGAACACTGTGCACAATCAGTGCTGACGGGTCTTATCACGTCACAGGATATTTGGGTCAACTAAACACGAACATAATTGGAGACAATCATTTCAGAATTAACTTAAGTTTTATATTCGGCAATTTTTTGAACTTGAACCCTCCAGTGAAACCCAATAACTAGAGCAAGGACATCCTTGAACTATATTGGGGTTTATTTTAGGAAGGCCATCCCTGGAATATATTGGGGTTCGTAATAGGAGAGACATCACTGAACTGTATTGGGGTTCATCATAGGAAATATATCCATGAACTATATTGGGGTTCATCATAGGAAATTTATCTCAGTTGATTATAGGAGAGACATCATTGTACTAGGGGAGGTGTACCTTGTCCAGTCCTACATAGAGGTCCTACTCCCCCTCTTTGTCTAGTCCTATGTACCGGGTACTGCGCCGCTGCCCAGTCCGATATAGGGGTGCTCCCCCTCTGTCCTGTCCTATATAGGGGTGCTCCCCCTCTGTCCTGTCCTATATAGGGGTGCTCCCCCTCTGCCCAGTCCGATATAGGGGTGCTCCCCCTCTGTCCTGTCCTATATAGGGGTGCTCCCCCTTTGTCCAGCCCTATATAGGGGTGCTCCCCTTCTGTCTAGTCCTATATAGGGGTGCTCCCACTCTTTGTGCTTTCCTATATAAGGTACTCCACCTCCTTGTCCAGTCCTACAACAACAAAAGTGAGAAGTCGCACAACACCAGGTTATAGTCCAACAGCTTTATTTGAAATCACAAGCTTTCGGAGCGGCTGCTCCTTCGTCAGGTGAAGTGAAGAGATGCATATAGGCACAGCATATATAGTCAGAGAACACTGCCAGATGACTACAGTTAATCTTTCCAACTGGCCTTTATCACACCTCGGCAGAGAGATAATCACGGCAATCAAAGGTGTGGATGGTGTCCAAACAGGTCAGTCAGGAAAACATGACATCAAATTAACTGTAATCATCTGGCAGTGTTCTCTGACTATATACGCTGTGCCTATATGCATCTCTTCACTTCACCTGACGAAGGAGCAGCGCTCCGAAAGCTTGTGATTTCAAATAAAGCTGTTGGACTATAACCTGGTGTTGTGCGACTTCTCACATTTGTCCACCCCAGTCCAACACCGGCATCTCCACATCATGGCTACAACAACAACAACTTGTCTTTATACAGTGCCTTTAACGTAATGAACCAGATAACGCAGATGACCAAAGGCTTGGTTGAAAGGGGTAGGTTTTAAGGAGCGTCTTAAAGGAGGAAAGAGAGGTGGAGAGGCGGTGAGTTTGAGGGAGGGAATTCCAGAGCTGAGGGCCTTGGCAGCTGAAGGCTTGCTCACTGACCTATATTGGCTCCCGGTTAAGCAACGCCTGGATTTCAAAATTCTCAGCCTTGTTTTCAAATCCCTCCGTGGCCCTCGCCCGACACTATGGTGGCCGCCAATGGTGGAGCGATTAAAATCAGGGATGTTCAAGAGGCCAGAATTGGCAGAGCACAGAGATCTCGGTGCGGGGGGGGGGGAGATTACAGAGATAGGAGGGGCGAGGAGGCCATGGAGGGATTTGAAAACAAGGCTGAGAATTTTGAAATCGAGGCGTTGCTTAACCGGGAGCCAATGTAGGTCAGCGAGCACAGGGGGTGATGGGTGAACGGGACCCAGGCGGCAGAATTTTGGATGACCTCAAGTTTATGGAGGGTAGAACTAGGGAGACCGGACAGCAGTGCGTTGGAATAGTCAAGTCTACAGTAAGCAAAGGCATGGATGAGGGTTTCGGAAGCAGATAAGCTGAGGCAGGGGTGGAGGCGGGCGATGTTACGGAAGTGGAAATGGGTGGTCTTAGTGATGGCGCACATATTTTTATTTTTTATTTTTATTTTTTATGGGATGTGGCCGTTGCTGACAATGCCAGCATTTATTGCCCATCCCTCGTTGCCCTTGAGAAGGTGGTGGTGAGCCGCCGCCTTGAACCGCTGCAGTCCGTGTGGTGAAGGTGCTCCCACAGTGCTGTTAGGGAGGGAGTTCCAGGATTTTGACCCAGCGACGATGAAGGATCGGCCGATACACTTCCAAGTCAGGATGGTGTGTGTCTTGGAGTGGAACTTGGAGGTGGTGGTGTTCCCATGCGCCTGCTGCCCTTGTCCTTCTAGGTGGAAGAGGTCGCGGGTTTGGGAGGTGCTGCCGAAGAAGCCTTGGCGAGTTGCTGCAGTGCATCTTGTAGATGGTGCACACTGCAGCCACGGTACGCCGGTGGTGGAGGGAGTGAATGTTTAAGGTGGTGGATGGGGTGCCGATCAAGCGGGCTGCTTTGTCCTGGATGGTGTCGAGCTTCTTGTGTTGTTGGAGCTGCACTCATCCAGGCAAGTGGAGAGTATTCCCTCACACTCCTTACTTGTGCCTTGTAGATGGTGGAAAGGCTTTGTGGAGTCAGGAGGTGAGACACTCGCCGCAGAATACCCAGCCTCTGATACCCGATAGGGGTACTATATCCTCCATGCCCACTCCTTTTTCGGGGTGCACCCCCTCCTTGACCAGTCCGATATAGGGGTTCTCCCCTTCCTACATAGGGATGAACCAGCTTGCTGTACCAGTTGCAATGAATGGCCGGGATCCAGGAAATTTACTGTCGGATGTTATTTGCCCTTCCAACGTTATCTCTTTAGGTTTGAGATTTCCAACATTTGCTTCTGTCTCTTTTCTCTCTGTTAGTTGCGCACGGTTTAGTGTATTTTTATATTTTTTCCTTTTTCTCCACAGCCCAGGCCCTGGAGTGTAACCACTGTGAATGCATTGGCAAGGGGAAGAGTTGCACTAACACGGTGGTGACTTGTGATCCTGATCACCCACATTGCATCATCGTCTATTACGAACGTCGGCCCTGTAAGTGAGGAATCTCAGTGAGGCCCCCGCTCACCCTGTCCAATCTCAGTGAGGTCTCCCCGCTCACTCTGTCCAATCTCAGTGAGGTCTCCCCGCTCACTCTGTCCAATCTCAGTGAGGTCCCCGCTCACTCTGTCCAATCTCAGTGAGGTCTCCCCGCTCACTCTGTCCAATCTCAGTGAGGTCCCCGCTCACTCTGTCCAATCACAGTGAGGTCTCCTCCCTCACTCTGTCCAATCTCAGTGAGGTCCCCGCTCACTCTGTCCAATCTCAGTGAGGTCTCCTCGCTCACTCTGTCCAATCTCAGTGAGGCCCCCCCCTCACTCTGTCCAATCACAGTGAGGCCCCCGCTCACTCTGTCCAATCACAGTGAGGTCCCCCCGCTCACTCTGTCCAATCTCAGTGAGGTCCCCCCCCTCACTCTGTCCAATCACAGTGAGGCCCCCGCTCACTCTGTCCAATCACAGTGAGGTCCCCCCGCTCACTCTGTCCAATCACAGTGAGGTCCCCGCTCACTCTGTCCAATCTCAGTGAGGTCCCCGCTCACTCTGTCCAATCACAGTGAGGTCCCTGCTCACTCTGTCCAATCTCAGTGAGGTCCCCCCCTCACTCTGTCCAATCACAGTGAGGTCCGCGCTCACTCTGTCCAATCACAGTGAGGTACCTGCTCACTCTGTCCAATCTCAGTGAGGTCCCCGCTCACTCTGTCCAATCACAGTGAGGTCCCTGCTCACTCTGTCCAATCTCAGTGAGGTCCCCCCCTCACTCTGTCCAATCACAGTGAGGTCCGCGCTCACTCTGTCCAATCACAGTGAGGTACCTGCTCACTCTGTCCAATCTCAGTGAGGTCCCCGCTCACTCTGTCCAATCACAGTGAGGTCCCCCCCCTCACTCTGTCCAATCACAGTGAGGTCCCCGCTCACTCTGTCCAATCACAGTGAGGTCCCTGCTCACTCTGTCCAATCTCAGTGAGGTCCCTGCTCACTCTGTCCAATCTCAGTGAGGTCCCCCCTCACTCTGTCCAATCTCAGTGAGGTCCCCCCCTCGCTCTGTCCAATCTCAGTGAGGTCCCCGCTCACTGTCCAATCACAGTGAGGTCATCGCTCACTGTCCAATCACAGTGAGGTCCCCGCTCACGCTGTCCAATCTCAGTGAGGTCCCCCCCTCACTCTGTCCAATCTAAGTGAGGTCCCCCCCCTCACTCTGTCCAATCACAGTGAGGTCCCCGCTCACGCTGTCCAATCTCAGTGAGGTCCCCCCCTCACTCTGTCCAATCTCAGTGAGGTCCCCCCCCTCACTCTGTCCAATCACAGTGAGGTCCCCGCTGACTCTGTCCAATCTCAATGAGGTCCCCCCCTCACTCTGTCCAATCTTAGTGAGGTCCCCCCTCACTCTGTCCAATCACAGTGAGGTCATCGCTCACTCTGTCCAATCTCAGTGAGGTCCCTCCCTCACTCTGTCCAATCTCAGTGAGGTCCCCCCCTCACTCTGTCCAATCACAGTGAGGTCCCCTGCTCACTGTCCAATCTCAGTGAGGTCCCCGCTCACTCTGTCCAATCACAGTGAGGTCCCCTGCTCACTCTGTCCAATCACAGTGAGGTCCCCGCTCACTCTGTCCAATCTCAGTGAGGTCCCCCCCTCACTCTGTCCAATCTCAGTGAGGTCCCCCGCTCACTCTGTCCAATCACAGTGAGGTCCCCCCCTCACTCTGTCCAATCTCAGTGAGGTCCCCCGCTCACTCTGTCCAATCTCAGTGAGGTCCCCCCGCTCACTCTGTCCAATCTCAGTGAGGTCCCCCCGCTCACTCTGTCCAATCTCAGTGAGGTTCCCCCTCACTCTGTCAAATCACAGTGAGGTCCCCCGCTCACTCTGTCCAATCACAGTGAGGTCCCCCGCTCACTCTGTCCAATCACAGTGAGGTCCCCGCTCACTCTGTCAAATCACAGTGAGGTCCCCGCTCACTCTGTCCAATCACAGTGAGGTCCCCGCTCACTCTGTCCAATCACAGTGAGGTCCCCGCTCACTCTGTCCAATCACAGTGAGGTCCCCGCTCACTCTGTCCAATCACAGTGAGGTCCCCGCTCACTCTGTCCAATCACAGTGAGGTCCCCGCTCACTCTGTCCAATCACAGTGAGGTCCCCCCTCACTCTGTCCAATCTTAGTGAGGTCCCCCCCTCACTCTGTCCAATCACAGTGAGGTCCCCCGCTCACTCTGTCCAATCTCAGTGAGGTCCCCGCTCACTCTGTCCAATCTCAGTGAGGTCCCCGCTCACTCTGTCCAATCACAGTGAGGTCCCTGCTCACTCTGTCCAATCACAGTGAGGTCCCCCCCTCACTCTGTCCAATCTCAGTGAGGTCCCCCGCTCACTCTGTCCAATCTCAGTGAGGTCCCCCCCGCTCACTCTGTCCAATCACAGTGAGGTCCCCCCCTCACTCTGTCCAATCTCAGTGAGGTTTCCCCCCGCTCACTCTGTCCAATCACAGTGAGGTCCCTGCTCACTCTGTCCAATCTCAGTGAGGTCCCCCCCTCACTCTGTCCAATCACAGTGAGGTCCCCCCTCACTCTGTCCAATCTCAGTGAGGTCCCCCCCTCGCTCTGTCCAATCTCAGTGAGGTCCCCGCTCACTGTCCAATCACAGTGAGGTCATCGCTCACTGTCCAATCACAGTGAGGTCCCCGCTCACTCTGTCCAATCTAATGAGGTCCCCGCTCACTCTGTCCAATCTAATGAGGTCCCCGCTCACCCTGTCCAATCTCAGCGAGGTCCCCCCGCTCACTCGGTCCAATCTCAGTGAAGTCCCCCCCCCTCACTCTGTCCAATCACAGTGAGGTCATCGCTCACTATGTCCAATCTCACTGAGGTCCCCCCTCACTCTGTCCAATCACAGTGAGGTCATCGCTCACTCTGTCCAATCTCAGTGAGGTCCCCCCCTCACTCTGTCCAATCTCAGTGAGGTCCCTCCCTCACTCTGTCCAATCACAGTGAGGTTCCCGCTCACTCTGTCCAATCTCAGTGAGGTCCCCGCTCACTCTGTCCAATCTCAGTGAGGTCCCCGCTCACTCTGTCCAATCTCAGTGAGGTCCCCCCCTCACTCTGTCCAATCACAGTGAGGCCCCCCGCTCACTCTGTCCAATCACAGTGAGATCCCCCCTCACTCTGTCCAATCACAGTGAGATCCCCGCTCACTCTGTCCAATCTCAGTGAGGTCCCCCCCTCACTCTGTCCAATCTCAGTGAGGTTCCCGCTCACTCTGTCCAATCTCAGTGAGGTCCCCGCTCACTCTGTCCAATCTCAGTGAGGTCCCCCCCTCACTCTGTCCAATCTCAGTGAGATCCCCCCCTCACTCTGTCCAATCTCAGTGAGGTCCCCCGCTCACTCTGTCCAATCTCAGTGAAGTCCCCCCCCCTCACTCTGTCCAATCACAGTGAGGTCATCGCTCACTCTGTCCAATCTCAGTGAGGTCCCCCCCTCACTCTGTCCAATCTCTGAGGTCCCCGCTCACTCTGTCCAATCTCAGTGAGGTCCCCCCCTCACTCTGTCCAATCTCAGTGAGATCCCCCCCTCACTCTGTCCAATCTCAGTGAGGTCCCCCGCTCACTCTGTCCAATCTCAGTGAAGTCCCCCCCCCTCACTCTGTCCAATCACAGTGAGGTCATCGCTCACTCTGTCCAATCTCAGTGAGGTCCCCCCCTCACTCTGTCCAATCTCAGTGAGGTCCCGCTCACTCTGTCCAATCACAGTGAGGTCACCCCCTTACTCTGTCCAATCTCAGTGAGGTACCCGCTCACTCTGTCCAATCTCAGTGAGGTCCCCGCTCACTCTGTCCAATCTCAGTGAGGTCCCCGCTCACTCTGTCCAATCACAGTGAGGTCACCCCCTTACTCTGTCCAATCTCAGTGAGGTCCCCGTTCACTCTGTCCAATCACAGTGAGGTCCCCCCCCGCTCACTGTCCAATCACAGTGAGGTCATCGCTCACTGTCCAATCACAGTGAGCCCCCCCCCTCACTCTGTCCAATCTCAGTGAGGTTCCCGCTCACTCTATCCAATCTCAGTGAGGTCCCCCCCGCTCACTCTGTCCAATCACAGTGAGGTCCCCCCCTCACTCTGTCCAATCACAGTGAGGTTCCCGCTCACTCTGTCCAATCTCAGTCATGTCCCCCCCTCACTCTGTCCAATCTCAGTGAGGTCCCCGCTCACTGTCCAATCTCAGTGAGGTCCCCCCCGCTCACTCTGTCCAATCACAGTGAGGCCCCCGCTCACTCTGTCCAATCACAGTGAGGTCCCCCCCTGCTCACTCTGTCCAATCTCAGTGATGTCCCCCGCTCACTCTGTCCAATCACAGTGAGGCCCCCGATCACTGTGTCCAATCACAGTGAGGTCCCCCCCTGCTCACTCTGTCCAATCACAGTGAGGTCCCCGCTCACTCTGTCCAATCACAGTGAGGTTCCCCCCCCCCTCACTCTGTCCAATCACAGTGAGGTCCCCGCTCACTCTGTCCAATCTCAGTGAGGTCCCCCCCTCACTCTGTCCAATCTCAGTGAGGTCCCTCCCTCACTCTGTCCAATCTCAGTGAGGTACCCCCCTGACTCTGTCCAATCTCAGTGAGGTCCCCCCCTGACTCTGTCCAATCACAGTGAGGTCCCCGCTCACTCTGTCCAATCTCAGTGAGGTCCCCGCTCACTCTGTCCAATCTCAGTGAGGACCCCGCTCACTCTGTCCAATCACAGTGAGGTCCCTGCTCACTCTGTCCAATCACAGTGAGGTCCCCGCTCACTCTGTCCAATCTCAGTGAGGACCCCGCTCACTCTGTCCAATCACAGTGAGGTCCCTGCTCACTCTGTCCAATCACAGTGAGGTCCCCGCTCACTCTGTCCAATCACAGTGAGGTCCCTGCTCACTCTGTCCAATCTCAGTGAGGACCCCGCTCACTCTGTCCAATCACAGTGAGGTCCCCGCTCACTCTGTCCAATCACAGTGAGGTCCCCGCTCACTCTGTCCAATCACAGTGAGGTCCCCGCTCACTCTGTCCAATCACAGTGAGGTCCCTGCTCACTCTGTCCAATCTCAGTGAGGTCCCCCGCTCACTCTGTCCAATCACAGTGAGGTCCCCGCTCACTCTGTCCAATCACAGTGAGGTCCCCCGCTCACTCTGTCCAATCACAGTGAGGTCCCCCGCTCACTCTGTCCAATCACAGTGAGGTCCCCCCCCCCGCTCACTCTGTCCAATCACAGTGAGGTCCCCGCTCACTCTGTCCAATCACAGTGAGGTCCCCCGCTCACTCTGTCCAATCACAGTGCGGTCCCCGCTAACCCTGTCCGATCACAGTGAGGTCCCCGCTACCTCTGTCCGATCTCAGTGAGGTCCCCCCCTCACTCTGTGCAATCTCAGTGAGGTCCCCCCCCTCACTCTGTCCAATCACAGTGAGGTCCCTGCTAACTCTGTCCAATCTCAGTGAGGTCCCCGCTCACTCTGTCCAATCACAGTGAGGTCCCCCCCTGTCCAATCACAGTGAGGTCCCCCCCTCACTCTGTCCAATCTCAGTGAGGTCCCTCCCTCACTATGTCCAATCTCAGTGAGGTCCCCGCTCACTCTGTCCAATCTCAGTGAGGTTCCCCCCCCCCCCTCACTCTGTCCAATCTGAGTGTGGGCCCCGCCCTCACTCTGTCCAATCACAGTGAGGTCCCCGCTCACTCTGTCCAATCACAGTGAGGTCCCCCCCTCACTCTGTCCAATCTCAGTGAGGTTCCCGCTCACTCTATCCAATCACAGTGAGGTCCCCCGCTCACTCTGTCCAATCACAGTGAGGTCCCCGCTCACTCTGTCCAATCACAGTGAGGTCCCCCCCCTCACTCTGTCCAATCTCAGTGAGGTCCCCGCTCACTCTGTCCAATCACAGTGAGGTCCCCCCTCACTCTGTCCAATCTCAGTGAGGTCCCCCCTCACTCTGTCCAATCTCAGTGAGGTCCCCCCCTCACTCTGTCCAATCTCAGTGAGGTTCCCGCTCACTCTGTCCAATCTCAGTGAGGTCCCCCCCTCACTCTGTCCAATCTCAGTGAGGTTCCCGCTCACTCTGTCCAATCTCAGTGAGGTCCCCCCCCTCACTCTGTCCAATCACAGTGAGGTCCCCCACCTCACTCTGTCCAATCTCAGTGAGGTCCCCGCTCACTCTGTCCAATCACAGTGAGGTCCCCGCTCACTCTGTCCAATCACAGTGAGGCCCCCGCTCACTCTGTCCAATCACAGTGAGGTCCCCCCCCTGCTCACTCTGTCCAATCACAGTGAGGTCCCCGCTCACTCTGTCCAATCACAGTGAGGTCCCCCCTCTGTCCAATCACAGTGAGGTCCCCCCGCTCACTGTCCAATCACAGTGAGGTCCCCGCTCACTCTGTCCAATCACAGTGAGGTCCCCGCTCACTCTGTCCAATCACAGTGAGGTCCCCCCTCACTCTGTCCAATCACAGTGAGGTCCCCCCGCTCACTGTCCAATCACAGTGAGGTCCCCGCTCACTCTGTCCAATCACAGTGAGGTCCCCGTTCACTCTATCCAATCTCAGTGAGGTCCCCGTTCACTCTATCCAATCTCAGTGAGGTCCCCCCCTCACTCTGTCCAATCACAGTGAGGTCCCCGCTCACTCTGTCCAATCTCAGTGAGGTCCCCGCTCACTCTGTCCAATCTCAGTGAGGTCCCCGTTCACTCTGTCCAATCTCAGTGAGGTCCCCGCTCACTCTGTCCAATCACAGTGAGGTCCCCGCTCACTCTGTCCAATCACAGTGAGGTCCCCCCCTCACTCTGTCCAATCTCAGTGAGGTCCCCGCTCACTCTGTCCAATCTCAGTGAGGTCCCCCCCCTCACTCTGTCCAATCTCAGTGAGGTCGCCCCCGCTCACTGTCCAATCACAGTGAGGTCCCCGCTCACTCTGTCCAATCTCAGTGAGGTCCCCCCCCTCACTCTGTCCAATCACAGTGAGGTCCCCCCCTCACTCTGTCCAATCTCAGTGAGGTCCCCGCTCACTCTGTCCAATCACAGTGAGGTCCCCGCTCACTCTGTCCAATCACAGTGAGGTCCCCGCTCACTGTCCAATCTCAGTGAGGTCCCCCCCGATCACTCTGTCCAATCTCAGTGAGGTCCCCGCTCACTCTGTCCAATCACAGTGAGGTCCCCGCTCACCCTGTCCAATCACAGTGCGGTCCCCGCTACCTCTGTCCAATCTCAGTGAGGTCCCCCCCCTCACTCTGTCCAATCTCAGTGAGGTCCCTGCTCACTCTGTCCAATCACAGTGAGGTCCCCCCCGCTCACTCTGTCCAATCACAGTGAGGTCCCCGCTCACTCTGTCCAATCACAGTGAGGTCCCCCCTCACTCTGTCCAATCTCAGTGAGGTCCCCCCCTCACTCTGTCCAATCACAGTGAGGTCCCCGCTCACTCTGTCCAATCACAGTGAGGTCCCCCGCTCACTGTCCAATCTCAGTGAGGTCCCCCCCGCTCACTCTGTCCAATCACAGTGAGGCCCCCGCTCACTCTGTCCAATCACAGTGAGGTCCCCCCCTGCTCACTCTGTCCAATCTCAGTGAGGTCCCCCCCTCACTCTGTCCAATCTCAGTGAGGTCCCCGTTCACTCTATCCAATCTCAGTGAGGTCCCCCCCTCACTCTGTCCAATCACAGTGAGGTCCCCGCTCACTCTGTCCAATCACAGTGAGGTCCCCGCTCACTCTGTCCAATCTCAGTGAGGTCCCCCCCCTCACTCTGTCCAATCACAGTGAGGTCCCCGCTCACTCTGTCCAATCTCAGTGAGGTCCCCCCCCTCACTGTGTCCAATCACAGTGAGGTCCCCGCTCACTCTGTCCAATCACAGTGAGGTCCCCCCCCCCCCCTCACTCTGTCCAATCTGAGTGTGGGCCCCGCCCTCACTCTGTCCAATCACAGTGAGGTCCCCGCTCACTCTGTCCAATCACAGTGAGGTCCCCCCTCACTCTGTCCAATCTCAGTGAGGTTCCCGCTCACTCTATCCAATCACAGTGAGGTCCCCCGCTCACTCTGTCCAATCACAGTGAGGTCCCCGCTCACTCTGTCCAATCACAGTGAGGTCCCCCCCCTCACTCTGTCCAATCTCAGTGAGGTCCCCGCTCACTCTGTCCAATCACAGTGAGGTCCCCCCTCACTCTGTCCAATCTCAGTGAGGTCCCCCCTCACTCTGTCCAATCTCAGTGAGGTCCCCCCCTCACTCTGTCCAATCTCAGTGAGGTTCCCCGCTCACTCTGTCCAATCTCAGTGAGGTCCCCCCCTCACTCTGTCCAATCTCAGTGAGGTTCCCGCTCACTCTGTCCAATCTCAGTGAGGTCCCCCCCCTCACTCTGTCCAATCACAGTGAGGTCCCCACCTCACTCTGTCCAATCTCAGTGAGGTCCCCGCTCACTCTGTCCAATCACAGTGAGGTCCCCGCTCACTCTGTCCAATCACAGTGAGGCCCCCGCTCACTCTGTCCAATCACAGTGAGGTCCCCCCCTGCTCACTCTGTCCAATCACAGTGAGGTCCCCGCTCACTCTGTCCAATCACAGTGAGGTCCCCCCTCTGTCCAATCACAGTGAGGTCCCCCCCTCTGTCCAATCACAGTGAGGTCCCCGCTCACTCTGTCCAATCACAGTGAGGTCCCCGCTCACTCTGTCCAATCACAGTGAGGTCCCCCCTCACTCTGTCCAATCACAGTGAGGTCCCCCCGCTCACTGTCCAATCACAGTGAGGTCCCCGCTCACTCTGTCCAATCACAGTGAGGTCCCCGTTCACTCTATCCAATCTCAGTGAGGTCCCCCGTTCACTCTATCCAATCTCAGTGAGGTCCCCCCCTCACTCTGTCCAATCACAGTGAGGTCCCCCGCTCACTCTGTCCAATCTCAGTGAGGTCCCCGCTCACTCTGTCCAATCTCAGTGAGGTCCCCGTTCACTCTATCCAATCTCAGTGAGGTCCCCCCCTCACTCTGTCCAATCACAGTGAGGTCCCCGCTCACTCTGTCCAATCACAGTGAGGTCCCCCCCTCACTCTGTCCAATCTCAGTGAGGTCCCCGCTCACTCTGTCCAATCTCAGTGAGGTCCCCCCCCTCACTCTGTCCAATCTCAGTGAGGTCGCCCCCGCTCACTGTCCAATCACAGTGAGGTCCCCGCTCACTCTGTCCAATCTCAGTGAGGTCCCCCCCCTCACTCTGTCCATTCACAGTGAGGTCCCCCCCTCACTCTGTCCAATCTCAGTGAGGTCCCCGCTCACTCTGTCCAATCACAGTGAGGTCCCCGCTCACTCTGTCCAATCACAGTGAGGTCCCCGCTCACTGTCCAATCTCAGTGAGGTCCCCCCCGCTCACTCTGTCCAATCTCAGTGAGGTCCCCGCTCACTCTGTCCAATCACAGTGAGGTCCCCGCTCACCCTGTCCAATCACAGTGCGGTCCCCGCTACCTCTGTCCAATCTCAGTGAGGTCCCCCCCTCACTCTGTCCAATCTCAGTGAGGTCCCTGCTCACTCTGTCCAATCACAGTGAGGTCCCCCCCCGCTCACTCTGTCCAATCACAGTGAGGTCCCCGCTCACTCTGTCCAATCACAGTGAGGTCCCCCCTCACTCTGTCCAATCTCAGTGAGGTCCCCCCCTCACTCTGTCCAATCACAGTGAGGTCCCCGCTCACTCTGTCCAATCACAGTGAGGTCCCCGCTCACTGTCCAATCTCAGTGAGGTCCCCCCCGCTCACTCTGTCCAATCACAGTGAGGCCCCCGCTCACTCTGTCCAATCACAGTGAGGTCCCCCCCTGCTCACTCTGTCCAATCTCAGTGAGGTCCCCCCTCACTCTGTCCAATCTCAGTGAGGTCCCCGTTCACTCTGTCCAATCTCAGTGAGGTCCCCCCCTCACTCTGTCCAATCACAGTGAGGTCCCCGCTCACTCTGTCCAATCACAGTGAGGTCCCCGCTCACTCTGTCCAATCTCAGTGAGGTCCCCCCCCTCACTCTGTCCAATCACAGTGAGGTCCCCGCTCACTCTGTCCAATCTCAGTGAGGTCCCCCCCCTCACTGTGTCCAATCACAGTGAGGTCCCCGCTCACTCTGTCCAATCACAGTGAGGTCCCCCCCTCACTCTGTCCAATCTCAGTGAGGTCCCCGCTCACTCTGTCCAATCTCAGTGAGGTCCCCCCCCTCACTCTGTCCAATCTCAGTGAGGTCCCCCCTCACTCTGTCCAATCACAGTGAGGTCGCCCCCCTCACTTTGTCCAATCACAGTGAGGTCCCCGCTCACTCTTTCCAATCACAGTGAGGTCCCCCTTCACTCTGTCCAATCACAGTGAGGTCCCCCCCTCACTCTGTCCAATCACAGTGAGGTCCCCCCTCACTCAGTCCAATCTCAATGAGGTCCCCCTGCTCACTGTCCAATCACAGTGAGGTCCCCCCTCACTCTGTCCAATCTCAGTGAGGTCCCCGCTCACTCTGTCCAATCACAGTGAGGTCCCCCCTCACTCTGTCCAATCTCAGTGAGGTCCCCCTCACTCTGTCCAATCTCAGTGAGGTCCCCCCTCACTCTGTCCAATCACAGTGAGGTCCCCGCTCACTCTGTCCAATCTCAGTGAGGTCCCCGCTCACTCTGTCCAATCACAGTGAGGTCCCTGCTCACTCTGTCCAATCTCAGTGAGGTCCCCCCCTCACTCTGTCCAATCTCAGTGAGGTCCCCCCGCTCACTCTGTCCAATCTCAGTGAGGTCCCCCCCTCACTCTGTCCAATCACAGTGAGGTCCCCGCTCACTCTGTCCAATCTCAGTGAGGTCCCCCGCTCACTCTGTCCAATCTCAGTGAGGTCCCCGCTCACTCTGTCCAATCTCAGTGAGGTCCCCGCTCACTCTGTCCAATCACAGTGAGGTCCCCGCTCACTCTGTCCAATCACAGTGAGGTCCCCGCTCACTCTGTCCAATCACAGTGAGGTCCCCGCTCACTCTGTCCAATCACAGTGAGGTCCCCGCTCACTCTGTCCAATCACAGTGAGGTCCCCGCTCACTCTGTCCAATCACAGTGAGGTCCCCCCTCACTCTGTCCAATCTTAGTGAGGTCCCCCCCTCACTCTGTCCAATCACAGTGAGGTCCCCCGCTCACTCTGTCCAGTCTCAGTGAGGTCCCCGCTCACTCTGTCCAATCTCAGTGAGGTCCCCCGCTCACTCTGTCCAATCACAGTGAGGTCCCTGCTCACTCTGTCCAATCACAGTGAGGTCCCCCGCTCACTCTGTCCAATCTCAGTGAGGTCCCCCCTCACTCTGTCCAATCTCAGTGAGGTCCCCCGCTCACTCTGTCCAATCTCAGTGAGGTCCCCCCCGCTCACTCTGTCCAATCTCAGTGAGGTCCCCCCCCCTCACTCTGTCCAATCTCAGTGAGGTCCCCCCCTCACTCTGTCCAATCTCAGTGAGGTCCCCGCTCACTCTGTCCAATCTCAGTGAGGTCCCCCGCTCACTCTGTCCAATCACAGTGAGGTCCCTGCTCACTCTGTCCAATCACAGTGAGGTCCCCCGCTCACTCTGTCCAATCTCAGTGAGGTCCCCCCCTCACTCTGTCCAATCTCAGTGAGGTCCCCCCCGCTCACTCTGTCCAATCTCAGTGAGGTCCCCCCCCCTCACTCTGTCCAATCTCAGTGAGGTCCCCCCCTTACTCTGTCCAATCTCAGTGAGGTCACCCCCTTACTCTGTCCAATCTCAGTGAGGTCCCCGTTCACTCTGTCCAATCACAGTGAGGTCCCCCCCTCACTCTGTCCAATCACAGTGAGGTCCCCCCCGCTCACTCTGTCCAATCACAGTGAGGTCACCCCCTCACTCTGTCCAATCTCAGTGAGGTCCCCGTTCACTCTGTCCAATCTCAGTGAGGTCCCCCCCGCTCACTCTGTCCAATCTCAGTGAGGTCCCCCCCCCCTCACTCTGTCCAATCTCAGTGAGGTCCCCCCCTCACTCTGTCCAATCACAGTGAGGTCACCCCCTTACTCTGTCCAATCACAGTGAGGTCCCCCGCTCACTCTGTCCAATCTCAGTGAGGTCCCCCCCGCTCACTCTGTCCAATCTCAGTGAGGTCCCCCCCCCCTCACTCTGTCCAATCTCAGTGAGGTCCCCCCCTCACTCTGTCCAATCACAGTGAGGTCACCCCCTTACTCTGTCCAATCTCAGTGAGGTCCCCCCTCACTCTGTCCAATCTCAGTGAGGTCCCCGTTCACTCTGTCCAATCACAGTGAGGTCCCCCCCCGCTCACTGTCCAATCACAGTGAGGTCATCGCTCACTGTCCAATCGCAGTGAGGCCCCCCCCTCACTCTGTCCAATCTCAGTGAGGTTCCCGCTCACTCTATCCAATCTCAGTGAGGTCCCCCCCGCTCACTCTGTCCAATCACAGTGAGGTCCCCCCCTCACTCTGTCCAATCACAGTGAGGTTCCCGCTCACTCTGTCCAATCTCAGTCATGTCCCCCCCTCACTCTGTCCAATCTCAGTGAGGTCCCCCCCGCTCACTGTCCAATCTCAGTGAGGTCCCCCCCGCTCACTCTGTCCAATCACAGTGAGGCCCCCGCTCACTCTGTCCAATCACAGTGAGGTCCCCCCCTGCTCACTCTGTCCAATCTCAGTGATGTCCCCCGCTCACTCTGTCCAATCACAGTGAGGCCCCCGATCACTGTGTCCAATCACAGTGAGGTCCCCCCCTGCTCACTCTGTCCAATCACAGTGAGGTCCCCGCTCACTCTGTCCAATCACAGTGAGGTCCCCCCCTGCTCACTCTGTCCAATCACAGTGAGGTCCCCGCTCACTCTGTCCAATCTCAGTGAGGTCCCCCCCTCACTCTGTCCAATCTCAGTGAGGTCCCTCCCTCACTCTGTCCAATCTCAGTGAGGTACCCCCCTGACTCTGTCCAATCTCAGTGAGGTCCCCCCCTGACTCTGTCCAATCACAGTGAGGTCCCCGCTCACTCTGTCCAATCTCAGTGAGGTCCCCGCTCACTCTGTCCAATCTCAGTGAGGACCCCCGCTCACTCTGTCCAATCACAGTGAGGTCCCTGCTCACTCTGTCCAATCACAGTGAGGTCCCCGCTCACTCTGTCCAATCTCAGTGAGGACCCCGCTCACTCTGTCCAATCACAGTGAGGTCCCTGCTCACTCTGTCCAATCACAGTGAGGTCCCCGCTCACTCTGTCCAATCACAGTGAGGTCCCTGCTCACTCTGTCCAATCTCAGTGAGGACCCCGCTCACTCTGTCCAATCACAGTGAGGTCCCCGCTCACTCTGTCCAATCACAGTGAGGTCCCCGCTCACTCTGTCCAATCACAGTGAGGTCCCCGCTCACTCTGTCCAATCACAGTGAGGTCCCTGCTCACTCTGTCCAATCTCAGTGAGGTCCCCCGCTCACTCTGTCCAATCACAGTGAGGTCCCCCGCTCACTCTGTCCAATCACAGTGAGGTCCCCCGCTCACTCTGTCCAATCACAGTGAGGTCCCCCCGCTCACTCTGTCCAATCACAGTGAGGTCCCCCCGCTCACTCTGTCCAATCACAGTGAGGTCCCCGCTCACTCTGTCCAATCACAGTGAGGTCCCCGCTCCCTGTCCAATCACAGTGAGGTCCCCGCTCACCCTGTCCAATCTCAGTGAGGTCCCCGCTCACTATGTCCGATCTCAGTGAGGTCCCCCCCTCACTCTGTGCAATCTCAGTGAGGTCCCCCCCCCCTCACTCTGTCCAATCAGAGTGAGGTCCCCGCCCTCACTCTGTCCAATCACAGTGAGGTCCCCGCTCACTCTGTCCAATCACAGTGAGGTCCCCCCCTCACTCTGTCCAATCTCAGTGAGGTTCCCGCTCACTCTATCCAATCACAGTGAGGTCCCCCGCTCACTCTGTCCAATCACAGTGAGGTCCCCGCTCACTCTGTCCAATCACAGTGAGGTCCCCCCCCTCACTCTGTCCAATCTCAGTGAGGTCCCCGCTCACTCTGTCCAATCACAGTGAGGTCCCCCCTCACTCTGTCCAATCTCAGTGAGGTCCCCCCTCACTCTGTCCAATCTCAGTGAGGTCCCCCCCTCACTCTGTCCAATCTCAGTGAGGTTCCCGCTCACTCTGTCCAATCTCAGTGAGGTCCCCCCCTCACTCTGTCCAATCTCAGTGAGGTTCCCGCTCACTCTGTCCAATCTCAGTGAGGTCCCCCCCCTCACTCTGTCCAATCACAGTGAGGTCCCCCACCTCACTCTGTCCAATCTCAGTGAGGTCCCCGCTCACTCTGTCCAATCACAGTGAGGTCCCCCCTCACTCTGTCCAATCTCAGTGAGGACCCCGCTCACTGTCCAATCTCAGTGAGGTCCCCCCCGCTCACTCTGTCCAATCACAGTGAGGCCCCCGCTCACTCTGTCCAATCACAGTGAGGTCCCCCCCCTGCTCACTCTGTCCAATCACAGTGAGGTCCCCCCGCTCACTCTGTCCAATCACAGTGAGGTCCCCCTCACTCTGTCCAATCACAGTGAGGTCCCCCGCTCACTCTGTCCAATCACAGTGAGGTCCCCGCTCACTCTGTCCAATCACAGTGAGGTCCCCGCTCACTCTGTCCAATCACAGTGAGGTCCCCCCTCACTCTGTCCAATCACAGTGAGGTCCCCCCGCTCACTGTCCAATCACAGTGAGGTCCCCGCTCACTCTGTCCAATCACAGTGAGGTCCCCGTTCACTCTATCCAATCTCAGTGAGGTCCCCGTTCACTCTATCCAATCTCAGTGAGGTCCCCCCCTCACTCTGTCCAATCACAGTGAGGTCCCCGCTCACTCTGTCCAATCTCAGTGAGGTCCCCGCTCACTCTGTCCAATCTCAGTGAGGTCCCCGTTCACTCTATCCAATCTCAGTGAGGTCCCCCCCTCACTCTGTCCAATCACAGTGAGGTCCCCGCTCACTCTGTCCAATCACAGTGAGGTCCCCCCCTCACTCTGTCCAATCTCAGTGAGGTCCCCGCTCACTCTGTCCAATCTCAGTGAGGTCCCCCCCCTCACTCTGTCCAATCTCAGTGAGGTCCCCCGCTCACTCTGTCCAATCACAGTGAGGTCCCCCCTCACTCTGTCCAATCTCAGTGAGGTCCCCCGCTCACTCTGTCCAATCACAGTGAGGTCCCCCCCTCACTCTGTCCAATCTCAGTGAGGTCCCCGCTCACTCTGTCCAATCACAGTGAGGTCCCCCGCTCACTCTGTCCAATCTCAGTGAGGTCCCCCCGCTCACTCTGTCCAATCACAGTGAGGTCCCCGCTCACTCTGTCCAATCTCAGTGAGGTCCCCCGCTCACTCTGTCCAATCACAGTGAGGTCCCCGCTCACTCTGTCCAATCTCAGTGAGGTCCCCGCTCACTCTGTCCAATCTCAGTGAGGTCCCCGCTCACTCTGTCCAATCACAGTGAGGTCCCCCGCTCACTCTGTCCAATCACAGTGAGGTCCCCCGCTCACTCTGTCCAATCACAGTGAGGTCCCCGCTCACTCTGTCCAATCTCAGTGAGGTCCCCCCTCACTCTGTCCAATCACAGTGAGGTCCCCGCTCACTCTGTCCAATCACAGTGAGGTCCCCGCTCACTGTCCAATCTCAGTGAGGTCCCCCCCGCTCACTCTGTCCAATCACAGTGAGGCCCCCCGCTCACTCTGTCCAATCACAGTGAGGTCCCCCCTGCTCACTCTGTCCAATCACAGTGAGGTCCCCCCTCACTCTGTCCAATCTCAGTGAGGTCCCCGTCACTCTATCCAATCTCAGTGAGGTCCCCCCCTCACTCTGTCCAATCACAGTGAGGTCCCCGCTCACTCTGTCCAATCACAGTGAGGTCCCCGCTCACTCTGTCCAATCTCAGTGAGGTCCCCCCCCTCACTCTGTCCAATCACAGTGAGGTCCCCGCTCACTCTGTCCAATCTCAGTGAGGTCCCCCCCCTCACTCTGTCCAATCACAGTGAGGTCCCCGCTCACTCTGTCCAATCACAGTGAGGTCCCCCCCTCACTCTGTCCAATCTCAGTGAGGTCCCCGCTCACTCTGTCCAATCTCAGTGAGGTCCCCCCCCTCTATCTGTCCAATCTCAGTGAGGTCCCCCCTCACTCTGTCCAATCACAGTGAGGTCGCCCCCCTCACTTTGTCCAATCACAGTGAGGTCCCCGCTCACTCTTTCCAATCACAGTGAGGTCCCCCTTCACTCTGTCCAATCACAGTGAGGTCCCCCCCTCACTCTGTCCAATCACAGTGAGGTCCCCCCTCACTCAGTCCAATCTCAATGAGGTCCCCCCGCTCACTGTCCAATCACAGTGAGGTCCCCCCCTCACTCTGTCCAATCTCAGTGAGGTCCCCGCTCACTCTGTCCAATCACAGTGAGGTCCCCCCTCACTCTGTCCAATCTCAGTGAGGTCCCCACTCACTCTGTCCAATCTCAGTGAGGTCCCCCCCTCACTCTGTCCAATCACAGTGAGGTCCCCGCTCACTCTGTCCAATCTCAGTGAGGTCCCCGCTCACTCTGTCCAATCACAGTGAGGTCCCTGCTCACTCTGTCCAATCTCAGTGAGGTCCCCCCCTCACTCTGTCCAATCTCAGTGAGGTCCCCCCGCTCA
This sequence comes from Squalus acanthias, assembly GCA_030390025.1. Classification (NCBI taxonomy): domain Eukaryota; kingdom Metazoa; phylum Chordata; class Chondrichthyes; order Squaliformes; family Squalidae; genus Squalus; species Squalus acanthias. The sequence continues at coordinate 524,850 of JASTWF010000205.1, forward strand.
CTCTGTCCAATCACAGTGAGGTCCCCGCTCACTCTGTCCAATCTCAGTGAGGTCCCCCCTCACTCTGTCCAATCTCAGTGAGGTCCCCGCTCACTCTGTCCAATCTCAGTGAGGTCCCCGCTCACTCTGTCCAATCTCAGTGAGGTCCCTCCCCCTCACTCTGTCCAATCACAGTGAGGTCCCCCCTCACTCTGTCCAATCACAGTGAGGTCCCCCCCTCACTCTGTCCAATCACAGTGAGGTCCCTGCTCACTCTGTCCAATCTTAGTGAGGTCCCCGCTCACTCTGTCCAATCTCAGTGAGGTCCCTGCTCACTCTGTCCAATCTTAGTGAGGTCCCCGCTCACTCTGTCCAATCTCAGTGAGGTCCCCGCTCACTCTGTCCAATCTCAGTGAGGCCCCCGCTCACTCTGTCCAATCTCAGTGAGGTCCCGCCGCTCACTCTGTCCAATCTCAGTGAGGTCCCCCCTCACTCTGTCCAATCACAGTGAGGTCCCCGCTCACTCTGTCCAATCACAGTGAGGTCCCCCCTCACTCTGTCCAATCTCAGTGAGGTCCCCCCCTCACTCTGTCCAATCTCAGTGAGGTCCCCCCCTCACTCTGTCCAATCACAGTGAGGTCCCCCCTCACTCTGTCCAATCACAGTGAGGTCCCCTCTCACTCTGTCCAATCACAGTGAGATCCCCCCTCACTCTGGCCAATCTCAGTGTGGTCCAATCTCAGTGAGGTCCCCCCTCACTCTGTCCAATCACAGTGAGGTCCCCGCTCACTCTGTCCAATCACAGTGAGGTCCCCCCTCACTCTGTCCAATCTCAGTGAGGTCCCCCCTCACTCGTTCCAATCTCAGTGAGGTCCCCCCTCACTCTGTCCAATCTCAGTGAGCCTCCCAGCTTTCTCTCTCCTATTTCAGTACAAGGAAATCAGTCGCTATTCAGTTTGGACAGTCTCGGTCCAGTTCCTAATGAGTTTGGACAATCTCTTGCACTATTGCTCTCGTTATCTGTCGCTGTCTCTCTCGCTGTTCCTTTCTGTATCTGTCTCTTTTTTTCTGTCTGTTTGCTTCTTTCTGTTTCCCTCTGTCTTTCTCTCCCCCTCTCTGTTTCGCCTTGTCTTTATCTCTGTCTTTCTGTTTCTTTCTTTATCTGTTCCTCTCGGTTTCGGTATCTCACTCTCTCTCTGGCTCTCTCCCCCCCCCCCCCGCCCCTTCGCTCTCTCTCTGTCTGACTCTCTCTGTCTCCAATGCTGACCAACTGAATGTTTTTTCTCATTTCCCAGCAAATCAATTTGTCCAGAACTGCGCCCAACCGAAAGAGTGTGACATCATCGCTAAAACCGGAAATGAAACAAGAATTCAGTATGAGTGCTGTAATACTGATCGCTGCAATTAACAGGGCCCCGAGTAGGAGAGAGGCACATCGCTGGGCGCATGGACATGCGATCCTCTTGCACATTTTCCACAAATGCACCTTTTTGCTTCTTCAATCTCGCTTGTATTCGTCGTTGTTAACCGAGGTGATGGAGTGGTTTAGATATCTGGGGCAATATAAAAACACTAGAGTGGTATATACACCCGAAAATTATATAAAGACCCAGGAGTGATGTAGATATCTGAGGCAAAGTAAACACCCAGGAATTATATAAACACCCTGGAGTGATATAGATATCTGAGTCAAAATAAACACCCAGGAATTATATAAACACCCTGGAGTGATATAGATATCTGAGTCAAAATAAACACCCAGGAATTATATTAACACCCAGGAGTGATATAGATATCTGAGTCAATATAAACACCCAGGAATTATATAAACACCCTGGAGTGATATAGATATCTGAGTCAAAATAAACACCCAGGAATTATATAAACACCCTGGAGTGATATAGATATCTGAGTCAAAATAAACACCCAGGAATTATATTAACACCCAGGAGTGATATAGATATCTGAGTCAATATAAACACCCAGGAATTATATAAACACCCAGGTGTGATATAGATACCTGAGTCAATATAAACACCCAGGAATTATATAAACACCCAGGTGTGATAAGATACCTGAGTCAAAATAAACACCCAGGAATTATATAAACACCCAGGAGTGATATAAATATCTGAGTCAATATAAACACCCAGGAATTATATAAACACCCTGGAGTGATATAAATATCTGAGTCAATATAAACACCCAGGAATTATATAAACACCCAGGAGTGATATAGATATCTGAGTCAAAATAAACACCCAGGAATTATAATCACCCAGGAGTGATGTAGATATCTGAGTCAAAATAAACACCCAGGAATTATATAAACACCCAGGAGTGATATAGATATCTGAGTCAATATAAACACCCAGGAATTATATAAACACCCTGGAGTGATATAAATATCTGAGTCAATATAAACACCCAGGAATTATATAAACACCCAGGAGTGATATAGATATCTGAGTCAAAATAAACACCCAGGAATTATATAAACACCCAGGAGTGATATAGATATCTGAGTCAATATAAACACCCAGGAATTATATAAACACCCAGGAGTGATATAGATATCTGAGTCAATATAAACACCCAGGAATTATATAAACACCCAGGAGTGATGTAGATACCTGAGTCAAAATAAACACCCAGGAATTATATAAACACCCTGGAGTGATATAGATATCTGAGTCAAAATAAACACCCAGGAATTATATAAACACCCTGGAGTGATATAGATATCTGAGTCAAAATAAACACCCAGGAATTATATAAACACCCTGGAGTGATATAGATATCTGAGTCAAAATAAACACCCAGGAATTATATAAACACCCTGGAGTGATATAGATATCTGAGTCAATATAAACACCCAGGAATTATATAAACACCCAGGAGTGATGTAGATACCTGAGTCAAAATAAACACCCAGGAATTATATAAACACCCTGGAGTGATATAGATATGAGTCAAAATAAACACCCAGGAATTATATAAACACCCAGGAGTGATATAAATATCTGAGTCAATATAAACACCCAGGAATTATATAAACACCCAGGTGTGATATAAATATCTGAGTCAAAATAAACACCCAGGAATTATCTTAACACCCAGGAGTGATATAGATACCTGAGTCAATATAAACACCCAGGAATTATATAAACACCCTGGAGTGATATAGATATCTGAGTCAATATAAACACCCAGGAATTATAATCACCCAGGAGTAATATAGATACTTGAGTCAATATAAACACCCAGGAATTATATAAACACCCAGGTGTGATATAGATATCTGAGTCAATATAAACACCCAGGAATTATATAAACACCCAGGTGTGATATAGATAATCTGAGTCAATATAAACACCCAGGAATTATATAAACACCCAGGAGTGATATAGATATCTGAGTCAATATAAACACCCAGGAATTATATAAACACCCAGGAGTGATATAGATACCTGAGTCAATATAAACACCCAGGAATTATATAAACACCCAGGTGTGATATAGATATCTGAGTCAATATAAACACCCAGGAATTATATAAACACCCAGGTGTGATATAGATAATCTGAGTCAATATAAACACCCAGGAATTATATAAACACCCAGGAGTGATATAGATATCTGAGTCAATATAAACACCCAGGAATTATATAAACACCCTGGAGTGATATAAATATCTGAGTCAATATAAACACCCAGGAATTATATAAACACCCTGGAGTGATATAGATATCTGAGTCAATATAAACACCCAGGAATTATATAAACACCCAGGAGTGATATAGATATCTGAGTCAAAATAAACACCCAGGAATTATATAAACACCCTGGAGTGATATAGATATCTGAGTCAAAATAAACACCCAGGAATTATATAAACACCCTGGAGTGATATATAAACTGGAGTGTAATTTACACCAAGAGTGATGTATACACTGGAGTGAAATTTACACCAAGAGTGATGTATACACTGGAGTGTAATTTACACCAGGAGTGATGTATACACTGGAGTGTAATTTACACCAGAGGTGATATACACAGTGGACTGTAATTTACACCAGAGGTGATATACACACTGGAGTGTAATTTACACCAGAGGTGATATACACACTGGAGTGTAATTTACACCAGAGGTGATGTATACACTGGAGTGTAATTTACACCAGAGGTGATATACACACTGGAGTGTAATTTACACCAGAGGTGATATACACACTGGAGTGCAATTTACACCAGAGGTGATATACACACTGGAGTGTAATTTACACCAGAGGTGATATACACACTGGAGTGTAATTTACACCAGAGGTGATATACACACTGGAGTGTAATTTACACCAGAGGTGATATACACACTGGAGTGTAATTTACACCAGAGGTGATATACACACTGGAGTGTAATTTACACCAGAGGTGATATACACACTGCAGTGTACTTGAGCCCTGGGATCAGTGAGCATTGCCGAACAGCCACTACCGCTAATAATAGTCTTCCTGTGCCTATGAACAATGCAGAGACTGGGAGATCCCCTCACACAGAAGGAGCGGTCACTCTCAGCAGCAGCTGTTTGACTGCCTCTGACTCACTCCTCCTCCTCCTCCTCGGTTAATGGGTTTCAGCAGTGTGAACCTGACCGGTTTATCTTGTAGTGATTCTTGTTGCCAATCAATGCTGCTCAACAAATACACGATTTGAAAAAATGAGCTGTGTGCTGTGTTTACTAACAGCCGCCCTTCTGCTGGGAGACACCGTGCCAGTCGGTATCATTAGACCGCACCTCCCCGTCCCATGGGGGAATGCGCACAGTAAAGGAGCAGCAGCAGCAATGTGATAATGACCAGATTATCTGTTTTTTTTTGTTGTTGTGTCGATTGAGGGGTAAATATTGGGGCACCGGGGAGAACTCTCCCCTGCTCTTCTTCGAAATAGCGGCCACGGGATTTTATTACATCCACCTGAGAGAGCAGACGGGGCCTCGGTTTAACGTCTCACCCGAAAGACGGCACGTGGGAGGGCACGGCCTAGATTTTCGTGCTGCGAGTCCCTGGAGTGGGACTTGAACCCACAGCCTTTACTGACTCTGAGGCGAGCGTGCTACCCACTGAGCCATGGCCGACACCCAGGAGAAAAACAAGGCCCAGCAGAGTTACTGAGAGAAGCAAGTCGGAGAAATGGAGAAAGAAGAGGGCTGATATTTTACTAATGTGAGAAGTCGCACAACACCAGGTTATCGTCCAACAGCTTTATTTGAAATCACAAGCTTTCGGAGCGGCTGCTCCTTCGTCAGGTGAAGTGAAGAGATGCATATGGGCACAGCATATATAGTCAGAGAACACTGACTACAGTTAATTTGATGGAATGTTTTCCTGACTGACCTGTTTGGACACCATCCACACCTTTGATTGCCGTGATTATCTCTCTGTCGAGGTGTGATAAAGGCCAGTTGGAAAGATTAACTGTAGTCATCTGGCAGTGTTCTCTGACTATATATGCTGTGCCTATATGCATCTCTTCACTTCACCTGACGAAGGAGCAGCGCTCCGAAAGCTTGTGATTTCAAATAAAGCTGTTGGACTATAACCTGGTGTTGTGCGACTTCTCATATTTGTCCACCCCAGTCCAACACCGGCATCTCCGCATCATGATATTTTACTGGAAGCGGAGTAACAAAGTACAGCACAGAAACAGGCCATCGGGCCCAACTGGGCCATGCCGGTGCTGATGCTCCACAGGAGCCTCCTCCCGAGCCTCTTCCTCTAAATCCATCAACATATCCTCCTCTTCCTTTCTCCCTCGTGCACTTAACCAGTTTCCCCTTGAAAGCATCTATACTATTCGCCTCAAGACCACTCGGCTCCCGACCTCATTACAGCCTTGGTCCAAACATGGACAAAAGGAGCTGAATTCCAGAGGTGAGGTGAGAGTGACTGCCCTTGACATCAAGGCAGCATTTGACCGAGTGTGGCATCAAGGAGCCCTAGTAAAACTGAAGTCAATGGGAATCAGAGGGGAAAACTCTCCACTGGCTGGAGTCATACTGGGCAACACGGTGGCATAGTGGTTAGCACTGGTGCCTCACAGCGCCAGGGACCCGGGTTCGAATACGGCCTCGGATGACTGTCTGTGTGGAGTTTGCACATTCTCCCCGTGTCTGCGTGGGTTTCCTCCGGGTGCTCCGGTTTCCTCCCACAGTCCAAAAATGTGCGGGTTAGGTTGATTTGGCTATGATAAATTGACCCTTAGTGTTAGGGGTTGGATTAAATATATGGGGATAGGATGGGATATGTTAGGGGGAATTAAATACGTGGGGTTACGGGGGTAGGGTGGGATATGTGTACTGTGGGGATTAAAGCAGGGACAGGGTACTGGATTTGGATGATCAGCCATGATCGTATTGAATGGTGGAGCAGGCTCGACGGGCCGAATGGCCTACTCCTGCTCCTAGATTCTATGTTTCTATGTTTCTATACCTATCACGAAGGAAGATGGTTGTGGTGGTTGAAGGTCAATCATCACAGCCCCAGGACATCGCTGCAGGAGTTCCTCAGGGCAGTGTCCTCGGCCCGACCATCTTCAGCTGCTTCATCAATGATCTTCCCTCCAACATAAGGTCAGAAATGGGGATGTTCGCTGATGACTGCACAGTGTTCAGCGCCATTCGCAACTCCACAGATAATGAAGCATTCCATGCCCGCATGCAACAAGACCTGGACGACGTTCAGGCTTGGGCTGATAAGTGGCAGGTAACATTCGCGCCACAGAAGTGCCAGGCAATGACTATCTCCAAAAAGCGAGAGTCTAAGCACCTCCCCGTGACATTTAACGGCATTACCATCGCCGAATCTCTCACCATCAGCATCCTGGGGGGTTACCATTGACCATAAACTTAACTGGACCAGCCACATAAATACTGTGGCAACAAGAGCAGGTCAGAGGCTGGGTATTCTGCAGCGAGTGTCTCACCTCCTGACTCCCCAAAGCCTTTCCACCATCTACAAGGCACAAGTAAAGAGTGTGATGGAATACTCTCCACTTGCCTGGATGAGTGCAGCTCCAACAACACTCAAGAAGCTCGACACCATCCAGGACAAAGCAGCCCGCTTGATTGGCACCCCATCCACCACCTTAAACATTCACTCCCTCCACCACCGGCGTACCGTGGCTGCAGTGTGCACCATCTACAAGATGCACTGCAGCAACTCGCCAAGGCTTCTTCGGCAGCACCTCCCAAACCCGCGACTTCTTCCACCTAGAAGGACAAGGGCAGCAGGCGCATGGGACCACCACCACCTCCAAGTTCCACTCCAAGTCACACACCATCCTGACTTGGAAATATATCGGCCGTTCCTTCATCGTCGCTGGGTCAAAATCCTGGAACTCCCTCCCTAGCACTGTGGGAGCACCTTCACCATATGGACTGCAGCGGTTCAAGAAGGCGGCTCACCACCACCTTCTCAAGGGCAACTAGGGATGGGCAATAAATGGCGGCATCGTCAGCGACGCCCACATCCCACTCTCTGGGTAAAGAAGTTTCTCCTGCATTCCCTCTTGCATTTATTATTGACTATCTTATATTGATGGCCCCTAGTTCTGGTCTGGCCTGCAAGTGGTAACATTGGGGGCGAAATTGGGTGCCTTTGCGCCTCCCGTTAGCGCCTCCCGGGCGCGGTGCTAACATCGCCCGGAGATCGTGATGCCATCGCCCTTCGCATCGCCCCGGTGGCACCCCGGACCTGAAACTGACCTCTTCTCCCCCCCCCCACCCACCCCCTGCAGCAGCGCCGGGCGAAAACAGCGACGGCTGCGGCAGACGTGAATCGGGCGGCTGCGGCAGGCGTGTATCAGGCAGCCGCCCGCCCCATGGGATCGATGACTAAAGGTGAGGCGGCTGAGGTAAGTAAAAAAAAAAGAACTTTCCTGTTCCGCTTTTTCTCGCGGGATCCTGCCCGCGATCGATCAGCCCCGCGCTCTGCTTGAACGCCGGGGCTGATCGCACGGGGTCACGGCTGCCTTGGTGGTCCAGGTAGGTCATTTTTCTATCGCAGAGCCTGCAACGAAGGCCCTTCTTCCCTTTAAGTGGGGGGGGGGAGGGAAGGAGCCTTTGAACGCGGCAGCGCTGGTGAAGTCTCAGCCCCGCTCTCTGATGTTAACGCCCTAAGAATAAAGGGGCGTGCTTGATTTAGCGCTCCACTTCCTTCTTGGAGCGCAAAACCGAATTTTTTCTAAAGTTTAGAAACATTAGCGCCTGGTGGGGCAATAATGAATTTCTCCCCCAGATTCCCTACGTCTACCCTATCAAAACCTTTTCATAATCTTCACGATCTCTATCGGGTCACCCCCTCAAACATCTCTTTTCGAGAGAAAAGGATCTCAGCCTGTTCAATATTTCTTGAGAGATATTGACTCTCAGTTCTGGTATCATCCTCGTAAATCATTTTTGTACCTTCTCCAATGGCTCAATGGCTCCATATAATATGGAGACCAGACCTGTGCACAGCGCTCCAGGTGTGGTCTAACCAAGGTATATTGAGACCAGAACTGTTCGCAGTGCTCCAGGTGTGGTCTAACCAAGGTATATGGAGACCAGAACTGTTGCACAGTGCTCCAAGTGTGGTCTAACCAAGGTATATGGAGACCAGCACTGTGCACAGTGCTCCAAGTGTGGTCTAACCAAGGTATATGGAGACCAGAACTGTGCACAGTGCTGCAAGTGTGGTCTAACCAAGGTATATTGAGACCAGAACTGTGCACAGTGCTCCAAGTGTGGTCTAACCAAGGTATATTGAGACCAGAACTGTGCACAGTGCTCCAAGTGTGGTCTAACCAAGGTATATTGAGACCAGAACTGTGCACAGTGCTGCAAGTGTGGTCTAACCAAGATATATTGAGACCAGAACTGTTCGCAGTGCTCCAAGTGTGGTCTAACCAAGGTTCAATACAAGTTGAACATAAATTCTCTGCTTTTCAATTCTATCCCTCTGTAAATGAACCCCAGTGCTGTGATTGCTGTTTTATGGTCTTTTTAACCTGTGTCGCTACTTTGAGTGATTTGTGTGCCTGTACCCTCAGATCCCTCTGTTCCCACTGAGACACTTACTTTCCAAGAAGGCCTCCTTATTCTTAAGAAAATGGGATCAAGGAAGGGAGCTGGATGAAATGTGGAGGCTGAGGGTACGTCGCAGGTGAGAACCAAAACCAGGCTTCTCTCGAGATTAACAGGGAAATCTTGCAAAGCTCCAAGCCACTGTTGGGGCCTGTCACAGCCTGGGCAGCTCGTTGGAAAACTGGGGGTGCAGAAGCTGTGACCAGCTCCTGGAATGTGTTCCGAGTATGGGCTGGGCACAGGGTCAAAGTGTCTGTGTTGGGACAGTCCTGTTACAGCTGGGCTCGAGCTCCTGCTTCACCCCCAGCCCCGCCCCGCAACCGAGTGCTCCTGTCCAGCCGGCCTCCTGCTTACCCCGTCACCCCCTGACCTCCTGATACCCCTTCACCCCCCGACCTCCTGTTAACCCCTTCAGCCCCGGCCTCCTGATATCCCTTCACCCCCCGACCTCCTGATACCCCTTCACCCTCTCGGGCTCCTGTTTACCCCTTCACCCCCCGACCTCCTGTTAACCCCTTCAGCCCCAGCCTCCTGATACCCCTTCACCCCCCGACCTCCTGATACCCCTTCACCCCCCGACCTCCTGATACCCCTTCACCCCCTCGGGCTCCTGTTTACCCCTTCACCCCCTGACCTCCTGTTTACCCCCTTCACCCCCTGACCTCCTGCTTACCCCTTCACCCCCCCGGCCTCCTGATACCCCTTCACCCCCGACCTCCTGCTTACCCCTTCACCACCCCGACCTCCTGATACCCCTTCACCCTCCGACCTCCTGTTTACCCCTTCACCCTCCGACCTCCTGTTTACCCCTTCACCCCCCCGACCTCCTGTTTACCCCTTCACCCCCGACCTCCTGCTTACCCTGTCACCCCCCCCGACCTCCTGCTTACCCCGTCACCCCCACGACCTCCTGTTTACCCCTTCACCCCCCCGACCTCCTGTTTACCCCTTCACCCCCGACCTCCTGCTTACCCTGTCACCCCCCCCGACCTCCTGCTTACCCCGTCACCCCCACGACCTCCTGTTTACCCCTTCACCCCCCGACCTCCTGTTTACCCCTTCACCCCCCGGCCTCCTGATACCCCATCACCCCCCGACCTCCTGATACCCCTTCACCCCCCGACCTCCTGTTTACCCCTTCACCCCCGACCTCCTGTTTACCCCTTCACCCCCCCGACCTCCTGTTTACCCCTTCACCCCCTCGGGCTCCTGTTTACCCCTTCACCCCCGACCTCCTGTTTACCCCTTCACCCCCCGACCTCCTGCTTACCCCGTCACCCCCCCGACCTCCTGATACCCCTTCACCCCCCGACCTCCTGTTTACCCCTTCACCCCCGACCTCCTGTTTACCCCTTCACCCCCCCGACCTCCTGTTTACCCCTTCACCCCCCCGACCTCCTGTTTACCCCTTCACCCCCGACCTCCTGTTTACCCCTTCACCCCCCCGACCTCCTGTTTACCCCGTCACCCCCCGACCTCCTGATACCCCTTCACCCCCCGACCTCCTGTTTACCCCTTCACCCCCGACCTCCTGTTTACCCCTTCACCCCGACCTCCTGTTTACCCCTTCACCCCCGACCTCCTGTTTACCCCTTCACCCCCGACCTCCTGCTCACCCCTTCACCCCCAACCTCCT
>JASTWF010000205.1:540586-802318 GCA_030390025.1 Squalus acanthias
GAAGGTGGCTTGAAGTGTGTCTACTTCAATGCAAGGAGCATCCGGAATAAGGTAGGAGAACTTGGAGCGTGGATTGGTACTTGGGACTACGATGTGGTGGCCATTACGGAGACATGGTTAGAACAGGGACAGGAATGGTTGTTGGAAGTTCCGGGGTATAGATGTTTCAGTAAGAGTAGGGAAGGTGGTAAGAAAGGTGGAGGAGTAGCATTGTTAATCAAGGATAGTTTAACAGCGGCAGAAAGGCAGTTCGAGGGGGATCTGCCGTCTGAGGTAATATGGGCTGAAGTTAGAAATAGGAAAGGAGCGGTCACGTTGTTAGGAGTTTTCTACAGGCCCCCAAATAGTAATAGAGATGTGGAGGAAGAAATTGCAAAGCAGATTATGAATAGGTGTGGAGGTCACAGAGTAGTTGTCATGGGTGACTTCAACTTTCCAAATATTGATTGGAACCTTTATAGGTCAAACAGTTCGGATGGGATAGTTTTTGCACAGTGTGTGCAGGAGGGTTTCCTGACACAATATGTGGATAGGCCGACAAGAGGTGGGGCCACATTGGATTTGGTACTGGGTAATGAACCGGGCCAAGTGTTTGATTTGTATGTGGGAGAGCACTTTGGAGATAGTGACCACAATTCGGTGACTTTCACTATTGCAATGGAGAGGGATAGGGCCATACGGCAGGGCAGGGTTTATAATTGGGGGAGGGGTAATTATGATGCGATTAGGCAAGAATTAGGGAGCATAAGATGGGAACAGAAACTATCAGGGAAAGGCACAAACGAAAAGTGGAGCTTTTTCATGGAGCAATTACTGCGTGTCCTTGATAGGTATGTCCCTGTCAGGCAGGGAGGAAATGGCCGAGTGAGAGAACCATGGTTCACAAAAGAGGTTGAAAGTCTAGTCAAGAGGAAAAAGGAAGCGTATGTAAGGATGAGAAAACAAGGTTCAGTTGGGTCGATTGAGGGGTACAAGGTAGCAAGGAATGAGCTAAAAAAAGAGCTTAGGAGAGCTAGGAGGGGGCATGAGAAGTCCTTGGCGGGTCGGATCAAGGAAAACCCCAAGGCTTTTTACTCTTATGTGAGAAATAAAAGAATGACCAGGGTGAGGGTAGGGCCGGTCAAGGACAGTAGTGGGAACTTGTGCATGGAGTCAGAAGGGATAGGAGAGGTGATGAATGAATACTTTTCGTCAGTGTTCACCGAGGAGAGGGGCCATGTTTTTGAGATGAGAGTGTGATAAAGGTGGATAGGCTGGAGGAGGTAGATGTTCTGAGGGAAGATGTTTTAGCAATTTTGAAGAACCTGAGGGTCGATAAGTCCCCTGGGCCAGATGGGATATATCCTAGGATTCTTTGGGAGGCAAGGGAGGAGATTGCAGAGCCTTTGGCTTTGATCTTTGGGTCCTCACTGTCCACGGGGATGGTGCCAGAGGACTGGAGAGTGGCGAATGTTGTTCCTCTCTTCAAGAAAGGAAATAGGAATGACCCTGGTAATTATAGGCCGGTTAGTCTTACTTCGGTGGTTGGTAAGATAATGGAAAAGGTCCTGAGGGATAGGATTTATGACCATTTGGAAAGATGCAACTTAATCAGGGATAGTCAACACGGATTCGTGAAGGGTAAGTCTTGCCTAACAAATTTGATTGAATTCTTTGAGGAGGTAACTAAGTGTGTAGATGAAGGTAGAGCAGTTGATGTCATATACATGGATTTTAGTAAGGCGTTTGATAAGGTTCCCCATGGTCGGCTCATGAAGAAAGTAAGGAGTTGTGGGATAGAGGGAAATTTGACCGATTGGATAAGTAACTGGCTATCTCATAGAAGGCAGAGGGTGGTGGTGGATGGAAAATTTTCGGACTGGAGATCAGTTACCAGCGGTGTGCCACAAGGGTCGGTGCTGGGTCCTCTGCTGTTTGTGATTTTTATCAATGACTTGGAGGAGGGGACTGAAGGGTGGATCAGTAAATTTGCTGATGACACCAAGATTGGTGGAGTAGTGGATGAGGTGGAGGGCTGTTGTAGGCTGCAAAGAGACATTGATAGGATGCAGAGCTGGGCCGAAAAATGGCAGATGGAATTTAACCCTGATAAGTGCGAGGTGATTCATTTTGGTAGGGCAAATTTGAATAAGGATTACAGGGTCAACGGCAGGGTTCTGAGGAACGTGGAGGAATAGAGGGATCTGGGGGTTCATATCCACAGATCTCTGAAGGTTGCCACTCAAGTGGATAGAGCAGTAAAGAAGGCCTATGGTGTGTTGGCGTTTATTAACAGGGGGTTTGAGTTTAAGAACCGTGAGGTTATGCTGCAACTGTACAGGACGTTGGTGAGACCACATTTGGAATATTGTGTGCAGTTCTGGTCACCTCACTATAGGAAGGACGTGGAAGCATTGGAAAGAGTGCAAAGGAGATTTACCAGGATGCTGCCTGGTTTGGGGGGGAGGTCTTATGAGGAAAGATTGAGGGAGCTAGGGCTTTTATCTTTAGAGCGGAGGAGGATGAGAGGCGACTTAATAGAGGTTTATAAGATGATGAGGGGGATAGATAGAGTGGATGTTCAGAGACTATTTCCTCGGGTGGATGTAGCTGTTACAAGGGGGCAAAACTATAAGGTGCATGGGGGGAGATATAGAAGGGATGTCCGAGGCAGATTCTTTACTCAGAGAGTGGTTGGGGTGTGGAATGGACTGCCTGCTGTGATAGTGGAGTCGGACACTTTAGGAACTTTCAAGCGGTTATTGGATAAGCACATGGAGCACACCAGAGTGATAGGGAGTGGGATAGCTTGATCTTGGTCTCGGACAATGCTCGGCACAACATCGAGGGCCGAAGGGCCTGTACTGTGCTGTACTGTTCTATGTAAACCTATCCCTAATGTTAACCCCAACCCTAATCTTAACCCCAATCTGCTTACCTGACCATAGCGTTAACCTCTAACCCTAAATCCGATCTCTAACGCTAACCTTGACCCTGAACCTCTAACCATATCCGTAATCTCTAACCCTAACATCTGATGCTAACTGTAACCTCTAGCACTAACCCTAACCTCTAACGCTAAACCTAACCCCTAAAGCTTACCCAAACACCAACTCCTAACTAGAAACACAACCCCTCATCCTAACCCCCTAACCCTAACCCCAGCTCCTAATGCTGAACCATAACCCTAACCCGATACCATAAGCCTTAACCGTCATTCCAACTCTGACGTAACTATAACTACAGCCTCGCACTCTAAACCATAACCCGAAAGCTGAAACCTAAATCTCATGGTGTCAATAGATGCTCGGAACAAAGAAAGAAGCCGCAAAGCTGGTTGAGTGAAAGGGCCATGGGCTGAGGAGATGGTGACAGCGAGCTTGCTCCCGCAGACCCAATCCCGAGAGCGCTCACACTGAGACTATAACACGGCAATCAAAGAGTGCCTCAGCACGGGCGACGGTCATGACGGTGAACCCAGCTCCGGCGAAGGTGAAAGGCGGGTCATGGGTGAAGAAATCGTGGTGGAACCAGGGCGACTGGGCGGGGGCCTGGTGACATTTTTGTCGCTGTCCGAATCCCTTTGCAGACGGCCCGAGGATTGAATGGAACCAGCGCAACACCTGGACCCGCCTGCTCTTGTGCCCAAACCCCCCCAACGTCTAATGTCGCGGGAAGTGTTTATTTCTGTGAGAAATGTCGAGATGTGAAGGAAGGGATGAAATGGGATGCTTCGGGCCAGAGGAGGCTTCCGCTGAATCATCGAATCGTAGAATGGTTACAGCACAGAAGGAGGCCATTCGGCCCGTCGAGCCCGTGCTGGCTCTCTGCAGGAGCACTTCAGCTAGTCCCACTCCCTGTAGCCCTGCAATTTCTTTCCCCTTCAATTCCCTTTTGGAAGCCGCGATTGAATCTGCCTCCACCACCCCTTTCAGGCAGTGCATGCCAGATGCTAACTCACGTCGCCAATCACCTTCAATCTGTGTCCTCTGGTTCTCGACCCTTCTGCCAATGGGAACAGTTTCTATCTACTCTGTCCAGACCCCTCATGATTTTGAACACCTCTATCAAATCTCCTCTCAATCTTCTCTGCTCCAAGGAGAACAACCCCAGCTTCTCCAGTCTATCCACGTAACTGAAGTCCCTTGTCCCTGGAATCATTCTCGTCAATCTTTTCTGCACCCTTTCCAAGGCCTTCACATCCTTCCTAAAGTGCGGTGCCCAGAATTGGACACAATGCTCCAGTTGAGGCCGAACCAGTGTTTTATAAAGTTCATCATAACTTCCTTGCTTTTGTACTCTATGGGCTGGATTTTCATTGACCCGTGGAGGCGGGTTTGGAGGCGTGTGGGGGGTTAAAGTTGCAGATTCGGGGGTCCCGCCCCCAACCCGCCTCCACGGCAGTTTCGCTGGAGGCGGGTGCCCGACCTGTGCTGGGACCCGCTTCCCCGAGGCGGGAAGGGGATTAGTGACAATTAACTGCCTGTTAACAGGTAGTTAACAGGCAGTTTTTTGGCTAATCCCTATTTTAAAAAGAAAAGTGTGGGCTTCCCGACAGGTGGCAACCACTCCATGTTATCGGGGCGGGCCGTGGGTCTGCAGGGGTTGGAGGGGTCGATATGTCCGGTGGGCAGGTGAGTGATGGGTGCATGTGTGCAGAGGTAAGTGTGTAAGGTAAGTGCAAAGTGTGGGAAAAAGTTCTACTTACCTTAACTCCCTCCTGCAGGTGTCAGCCCTTCAGGTCTCGGGAGTCAGAAATCTCACCGGCACAGAAAGCAGAATGGCCGTTGAGCTGTCAAAAGCTGCTGCCTCTGTTTTCTGTGCTGGAATGATTTCTAACTCAGCCTGAGAGGAAGGACTCAAGTTAGAAGACAGATTGTCAGTGTTTGACAGCTTCAAAGAGCTGTCAAACGCTGATATTTCATCTGGCAAAAGCTCTTGACAGATGAAATGTCAATCTGTGACGTCACCTGTTGCCGGGTGGCCCTTAATTGGCCTGCTGAGCCCACTGGGCGGGCTCAACAAGGTCAATCAAGTGAAAATACAATGGGTTGGCCACAAGTCGATGGAGGCGGGACTACAACCCAAAAAGTGGGAGTCCCGCCTCCATCCCGTCCCCAGTATCAAAATCCAGCCCTATGCCTCTATTTATGAAACCCAGGATCCTGTATGCTTTTTTAACCGCTTTTTCAACCTGCCACCTTCAACGATTTGTGCACATATGCCCCCAGGTCTCTCTGTTCATGCACCCCCTTTAGGATTGTACCCTTAGTTTATATTGCCTCTCCTCGTTCTTCCTACCAAAATGTATCACTTCGCACTTTTCTGCGTTAAACTTCATCTGCCACCTGTCCGCCCATTCCACCAGCCTGTCAATGTCCTCTTGAAGTCTATCACTATCACTCTCCTCCTCACTGTTCACTATACTTCCAAGTTTTCTGCAAATTTTGAAATTGTGGCCCTGTACACCTAAGTCCAAGTCATTCATATATATCAAGAAAAGCAGCGGTCCTAGTACCGACCACTGTATACCTTCCTCCAGTCCGAAAAACAACTGTTCACTATTACTCTCTGTTTCCTGTCACTTAACCAATTCCGTATCCATGCTGCCACTCTCCCTTTTATTCCATGGGCTTCAACTTTGCTGGCAAGCCTATTATGTAGCACTTTGTCGAACACCTTTTGGAAATCCATGTACACCACTTCAACCGCATTACCCTCATCAACCCTCTCTGTTACCTCATCAAAAAACTCGATCAAGTTAGTTAAACACGATTTGCCTTTAACAAATCTGTGCTGGCTTTCCTTAATAATCCACACTTGTCCAAGTGACTGTTAATTTTGTCCCGGATTATCGTGTCTAAAAGTTTCCCCACTACCGAGGTTAAACTGACTGGCCTGTAGTTGCTGGGTTTATCCTTACACCCTTTTTTGAACAAGGGTGTTACATTTGCAATTCTCCAGTCCTCTGGCACCACCACCGTATCTAAGGAGGATTGGAATATTATGGCCAGTACCTCCGCGATTTCCTCCTTAACCTCCCTCAGCATCCGAGGATGCATCCCATCCGCTCCTGGTGACTCATCTACTTTAAGTACAGCCAGCCTTTCTAATACCTCCTCTTTATCAATTTTTATCCCATCCAGTATCTCCACTACTCCTCTTTCACTATGACTTTGGCAGCATCTTCTTCCTTGGTGAAGACAGATGCAAAGTACTCATTTAGTACCTCAGCCATGCCCTCTGCCTCCATGCGTAGGTCTCCTTTTTGGTTCTTAATCGGCCCCACCCCTCCTCTTAGTACATGTTTACTATTTATATGCTTATAGAAGACTTTTGGATTATCATAGAATCATAGAAGATAGGAGCAGGAGTAGGACATTCGACCCCTCGAGCCTGCTCCGCCATTCAATGAGATCATGGCTGATCATTCAAATTCAGTACCCTGTCCCTGCCTTCTCCCCGTATCCCTTGATACCTTTAGCCTTAAGAAATATATCTAACTCCTTCTTGAATATATTTAATGAGTTGGCCTCAACTGCCTTCTGTGGTAGAGAATTCCACAGGTTCACCACTCTCTGGGTGAAGAAATTCCTCCTCATCTCAGTCCTAAATGGCTTACCCCTTATCCTTAGACTGTGACCCCTGGTTCTGGACTCCCCGGCCATCGGGAACATCCTTCCTGCATCTAGTCTGTCTAGTCATGTTAGAATTTTATAAGTTTCGATGAGATCCCTCTCATTCTTCTAAACTCCAGCGAGTATAAGCCCAAACGACCCAATCTCTCCTCATACGTCATTCCTGCCATCCCAGGTATCAGTCTGGTGAATCTTCGCTGCACTCTCTCCATGGCAAGAACATCTTTCCTCAGATAAGGCGACCAAAACTGCACACAATACTCAAGATGTGGTCTCACCAAGGCTCTGTACAACTGCAGCAAGACAGTGGCCCAAAAATTCGTGAGGGAGCCTTCGTGCGAGGGTAAGGCCTCCCCGCGATCTCTCACTGCGCGCTGGCTTTTTCAGTCCGAGCTCGCACGAACTTGATGTTTTGGACAGCAACTGTGCAGGGCTTCCGTATCCCACAGGCGTAGTTAATTCGTGCGAGCTGTGGGACCACGTGACTCAGTTAGAGCCAATGGCAGCACACCATCTTTCATTCATAGCTTTCACAGCACGGCTGTGAAAGCTATGAATACTATACCCCCCCAAAAGAACAGCTAAACCTCAATTAAATTTTAAAAAAAACCATCACATTAATAAAATAAGTATAGTTAAATAAATTAACCATTTTAAACAAAAAATTTAAATTTTTGAAAAAATTTAAAATCTTTTAAAACGTTATAAAAATAAACTTACCTGTCTTTAAAGTCTCTAAAAAAGATATACCTGTTAAAAAAAATTCAAAATAATACTCAATTAAGTACTTACCTTGTTAAAAGAGGGTCTTACACCTCCTTTCTTTATGTCTAAAATCTTCCATGCTTACCTGCGCGTTGAAACCACTAAGTGCACTGCGTGCGCGCAGCCTGTAGCGTGCACGCGGTTCACCTAGGAACCGCCCCCTTTTGAATTCACCAAGTGCCGGTTTTCAGCGCATGCGCAGTGCATGCAGAAAACCGGCAATTGGAGACAGAATACGCGAGAGTACACAGTGCGTACTCTCGCGTAGCGGCACTAATTTTTGGGCCATTACTTTTTATGTTTACACACATGCACTGTAAACCTATCTTAGACATTCTTGTATTCTCTCTTAGTCTGACCCCACCAAATACCGTACTATTTCTTAATCTAGTGCTCTCTGCCTCTCCCAATCCTTTGAGCACTCTATTTCCCCTTTCTAATGTTACATCCTGGTGCCCATCCCCCTGCCAAATTAGTTTAAACCCTCCCCAACAGCACCAGCAAACCCCCTTGCAAGAACATTGGTTCCGGTTCTGTTGAGGTGTAACCCATCCGACGTGGACAGGCCCCACCTCCCCCAGAACCGGTCCCAATGTCCAAGGAATCTGAAGCCCTCCCTCCTGCACCATCTCTCCAGCCACGCATTCATCTGCTCTATCCTCCTATTCCTGTACTCACTAGCGCGTGGCACCGGGAGTAATCCAGAGATTACCACCTTTGAGGTCCTGAAACGTGCTGTCCACGGAGCTCTCAGCCTCACGGGTGCACCGCAGTTTACTCTCATTTTCTATTTTCTATTTTTTGGTCATCCTTTTCTGGTTTCTAAAGCTCTCCCAATCCTCAGGCTTACTACTATTCTTCGCAACATTATAAGCCTCTTCTTTCAATCTAGTACTATCCTTAACTTCTTTAGTTAGCCACGGATGGATCACTTTTCGTGGAGTTTTTATTTCTCAATGGAATGTATATTTGTTGATAATCTTGGACTATTTCTTTCAATGTTTGCCACATTGGCTGCAAAGCTCTTTGGGTCGCCCTGAGGTGTGAACGGTGCTGTGGAGATGCAAGTCTTTCTCTCCCTCTCTCTCTGTTCCACCTGCCTCCCATCTCTCTCGTCCCGGTCTCTCTCACACTCTCTCTGGTTCTCTTCCCCCTCTCTCACTATCTCCCTCCCCCTTTCTCTCTCCCCATATCACTCTCTCTCCACCTCTCTCCATCTCTCTCAACCATTCTCTGCCTCTCTCTCTCCCCATGTTCTCTCCCTCCCTCTCACCCTCACTCTCTCCCCCACTCTCTCTCCCCCTCTCTCTCTCTCCCACTCTCTCTCCCCCTCTCTCCCCCACTCTCTCTCCTCCACTCTCTCTCTGCCCCTCTCTCTCACCACTCTTTCTCCTGCCCTTCTCTATCTCCCCATCTCTCTACCCCATCTCTCCCCCTTTCTCTAACCCCTCTCTCTATCTCCTCTTCTCTCTCTCCCCTTCTCTCTCTCTCCCCTCTCTCTCTCCCCTCTCTCTCCCCCTCTCTCACCCCCCTCTCTCTCCCTCTGTCTGTGTCTCAATTTCGGTCTCTTGCTCTATCTGGCTCTGTTCCTCTCACTCATCATTTGGGTCTCTTCCTCACTCCCTTCTGCCTCCATCTTTCTTTCATGCTATCTCTCCGTTTCTCTGCCCTGGGAGTGTTTGATGGGGCAGTGTAGAGGGAGCTTTACTCTGTATCTAACCCGTGCTGTACCTGCCCTGGGAGTGTTTGATGGGACAGTGTAGAGGGAGCTTTACTCTGTATCTAACCCGGGCTGTACCTGCCCTGGGAGTGTTTGATGGGACAGTGTAGAGGGAGCTTTACTCTGTATCTAACCCGTGCTGTACCTGCCCTGGGAGTGTTTGATGGGACAGTGTAGAGGGAGCTTTACTCTGTATCTAACCCGTGCTGTACCTGCCCTGGGAGTGTTTGATGAGACAGTGTAGAGGGAGCTTTACTCTGTATCTAACCCGTGCTGTACCTGCCCTGGGAGTGTTTGATGGGACAGTGTAGAGGGAGCTTTACTCTGTATCTAACCCGTGCTGTACCTGCTCTGGGAGTGTTTGATGGGACAGTGTAGAGGGAGCTTTACTCTGTATCTAACCCGTGCTGTACCTGCCCTGGGAGTGTTTGATGGGGACAGTGTAGCGGGAGCTTTACTCTGTATCTAACCCGTGCTGTACCTGCCCTGGGAGCGTTTGATGGGACAGTGTAGAGGGAGCTTTACTCTGTATCTAACACGTGCTTTATCTTTATATTTATTCGTTCATGGGATGTGGGCATGAGTGGAAAGGCCGGCATTTATTGCCCATCCCTAATTGCCCTTGAGAAGGTGGTTGAACCGCTGCATTCCGTGTGGTGTAGGTGCTCCCACAGTGCTGTTAGGGAGGGAGTTCCAGGATTTTGTCCCCGTGGATGATGAAGGAACAGCGATAAATTTCCAAGTTGGGATGGTGTGTGACTTGGAGGGGAACTTGGAGGTGGTGGTTTTCCCATGCGCCTGCTGCCCTTGTCCTTCTCGGTGGAAGAGGGCGCAGGTTTGGGAGGTGCTGCCGAAGAAGCCTTGGTGAGTTGCTGCAGTGCATCTTGTAGATGGTACACACTGCAGCCACGGTACGCCGGTGGTGGAGGGAGTGGATGTTTAATGTGGTGGATGGGGTAGCCAATCAAGCAGGCTGCTTTGTCCTGGATGGTGTCGAGCTTCTTGAGTGTTGTTGGAGCTGCACTCATCCAGGCAAGTGGAGAGTGTTCCATCACACTCCTTACTTGTGCCTTGTAGATGGTGGAAAGGCTTTGGGGAGTCAGGAGGTGAGACACTCGCCGCAGAATACCCAGCCTCTGACTTGCTCTTACGTGGCTTGTTCAGTTAAGTTTCTGGTCAATGGTGACCCCGAGGATGTTGATGGTGAGGGATTCGGTGATGCTAATGCTAGAATGTCCAGGGGCGGTGGTTAGACTCTCGCTTGTTGGAGATAGTCATTGCCTGGCACTTGCGTGGCACGAATGTTACCTGCCACTTATCAGCCCAAGCCTGAATGTCGTCCTGGTCTTGCCGCATGCGGGCACGGACTGCTTCATTATCTGAAGAGTTGTGAATGGAACTGAACACTGGGCAATCATCAGCGAACATCCCCACATCTGACCTTACGATGGAGGGAAGGTCATTGATGTAGCAGCTGAAGATGGTTGGGCCGAGGACACTGCCCTGAGGAACTCCTGCAGCGATGCCCTCGGGCTGAGATGATTGGCCTCCAACAACAATTCTGGTCTCTTGCACATCCCCGTTTTTAACCGCTCCACCATTGGTGGCTGTGCCTTCAGCTGCCTGGGTCCCTCAGCTCTGGAATTCCCTCCCTCAACCTCTCCGCCTCTCTATCTCTGCTCTTCTTCCCATAGAAGTGGTGGGATCTTTCACATTAACCTGAGCGGGCAGACGGGCCCCTTGGGTTTATCGCCTCTCTTGAAAGATGTCACCTCCAGCAGTGCAGCACTCCCTCAGTGCCGACCCTGCCAAGGCTGGCACAGATTTATTTCCCGGTTTGGTGTCCTGCGGCTGGTTTGACAAAAGCAAACCAGGCCCGGAGCCTCTCCCCTGCGCCCTGCCCGAATGTGCGGCCTACCAACAGTCAATTTTTTTTTTTATTCGTTCATGGGATGTGGGCGTCGCTGGTAAGGCTAACATTTATTGCCCAATCCCTAGTTGCCCTTGAGAAGGTAGTGGTGAACTGCCTTCTTGAACCACTGCAGTCTGTGTGGTGATGGTACTCCCACAGTGCTGTTAGGGAGGGAGTTCCAGGATTTTGACCCAGCGACGATGAAGGAACGGCGATATACTTCTAAGTTAGGATGGTGTGTGACTTGGAGGGGAACTTGGAGGTGGTGGTGTTCCCATGCGCCTGCTGCCCTTGTCCTTCTAGGTGGAAGAGGTCGCGGGTTTGGGAGGTGCTGCCGAAGAAGCCTTGGCGAGTTGCTGCAGTGCATCTTGTAGATGGTTCACACAGCAGCCACGGTGCGCCGGTGGTGGAGGGAGTGAATGTTTAAGGTGGTGGATGGGGTGCCAATCAAGCGGGCTGCTTTGTTCTGGATGGTGTCGAGCTTCTTGAGTGTTGTTGGAGCTGCACTCATCCAGGCAAGTGGAGAGTATTCCATCACACTCCTTTCTTGTGCCTTGTAGATGGTGGAAAGGCTTTGGGGAGTCAGGATGTGAGAAACTCGCTGCAGAATACTCAGCCTCTGACCTGCTCTTGTAGCCACAGTATTTATGTGGCTGGTCCAGTTAAGTTTATGGTCAATGGTGACCCCCAGGATGTTGATGGTGGGGGATTTGGCGATGGTAATGCCATTAAATGTCGTGGGGAGGTGGTTAGACTCTCACTTGTTGGAGATAGTCATTGCCTAGCACTTCTGTGGTGCGAATGTTACTTGCCACTTATCAGCCCAAGCCTGAATGTCGTCCAGGTCTTGTTGCATGCGGGCATGGACTGCATCATTATCTGTGGAGTTGTGATTGGCGCTGAGCACTGTGCAGTCATCAGCGAACATCCCCATTTCTGACCTTATGTTGGAGGGAAGGTCATTGATGAAGCATCTGAACATAGTTGGGCCTAGGACACTGCCCTGAGGAACTCCTGCAGCATTGTCCTGGGGCTGTGATGATTGACCTTCAACCACCACTACCATCTTCCTTTGTGCTAGGTATGACTCCAGCCAGTGGAGAGTTTTCCCCCCGATTCCCATTGACTTCAGTTTTACTAGGGCTCCCTGATGCCACACTCGGTCAAATGCTGCCTTGATGTCAAGGGAAGTCACTCTCACCTCACCTCTGGAATTCAGCTCCTTTGTCCATGTTTGGACCAAGGCTATAATGAGGTCGGGAGCCGAGTGGTCTTGGCGGAACCCAAACTGTGCTTCAGTGAACAGATTATTGGTGAGTAAGTGCCGCTTGATAGCACTGTCGATGACACCTTCCATCACTTTGCTGATGATTGAGAGTAGACTGATAGGGGCGGTAATTGGCCGGGTTGGATTTGTCCTACTTTTTGTGGACAGGACATACCTGGGCAGTTTTCCACATCGTCGGGTAGATGCCAGTGTTGTAGCTGTACTGGAACAGCTTGGCTAGAGGCGCAGGCTTGTTCTGGAGCACAAGTCTTCAGCGCGATAGCCAGGATGTTGTCGGGGCCCACAGCCTTTGCTATATCGAGTGAGCTCAGCCGTTTCTTGATATCACGTGGAGTGAATCAAATTGGCTGAAGACTGGTTTCTGTGATGGTGGGGACCTCAGGAGGAGGCCGATATGGATCATCCACTGGGCACTTCTGGCTGAAGATGGTTGCAAACTCTTCAGCCTTGTCTTTTGCACTCACGTGCTGGGCTCCACCATCATTTAGGATGGGGATATCATGGAGCCTCCTCCTCCTGTTAGTTGTTTAATGGTCCACCACCATTCACGACTGGATGTGGCAGGACTGCAGAGCTTTGATCTGATCTGTTGATTGTGGGATCGCTTAGCTCTGTCTGTAGCATGCTGCTTCCGCTTTTTCTTAGCATGCATGTAGTCCTGTGTTGCAGCTTCCCCAGGTTGGCACCTCATTTTTAGGTTCGCCTGGTGCTGCTCCTGGCATGCTCTTCATACACTGCTTATTGAACCAGGGTTGGTCCACTGGCTTGATGGTAATAGTAGAGTGAGGGATATGCCGGGCCATGAGGTTACAGATTGTGGTGGAATACAATTCTGCTGCTGCTGATGGCCCACAGCGCCTCATGGATGCCCAGTTTTGAGCTGCTAGATCTGTTCTGAATCTATCCCATTCAGCACGGTGGTAGTGCCACACAACACGATGGAGGGTGTCCTCAGTGTGAAGACGGGACTTTGTTTCCACAATGACTGTGCGGTGGCCACTGCTACCAATACTGTCATGGACAGATGCATCTGCGACGGGTAGATTGGTGAGGACGAATTTAAATTCCCCATCTGCCGTGGTGGGATTTGAACTCTCGTCTCCGGATCATTAGTCCAGGCCTCTGGATTACTAACCCCAGTGAACCCTAAAGATCATTGGCGGTAGATTTTACAGAACTGGCTGGAGGGGCTGAATGGCCCACTCCGGATTCCTATGTCCCTCAGAGAAAGAAGACACGGATAAACGGCTTCGATCGATGCAGCGAGTTTTATTTCTGAGCAGGGCTCATTATTCGGACAGCAGTTTTACAGGGTCGGGGGGTCGCGGGGCCTACGCAATCAAACGGAGCCTGAATTAAAGTTAGCTTCTGTCAGGAACCTCGGTCGGGTCTGGCAGACGGATCGATGGCAGTCCATTCATTTTCTTTCATGTTGGGATGCCGCAACGTTCCGCCCAGATACACCCACTCCTCACTTCTCTCTCGTTCGGCCTACAAAAGCAGGTCTTGCACGTAGCTCCCAAGGCACCGCACCCAAACATGTCGCCTGAAATCCAGAAAGGAAGAGTTCATTAATCCATAGGTCTACATAAGAACATAAGAACATAAGAACATAAGAAATAGGAGCAGGAGTAGGCCAATTGGCCCCTTGAGCCTGCTCCGCCATTCAATAAGATCATGGCTGATCTGATCCTAACCGCCCATCTACTATCACAGAACCATCTCCTGAACCTAACAGAATTGGACACACGAAATAGGAGCAGGATCAGGCTACATGGCCCCTGGGCCCGCTACGCTTCCCACAGGGCCATGACCGATCCGAACCTAGACTCATGTCCAAATTCCTGCCCGCTCCCCGTAACCCTTAATTCCCTTTACTTCTAGGAAACTGTCTATTTCTGTTTTAAATTTATGTAATGATGTAGCTTCTACAGCTTTTTGGGGCAGCATATTCCATGGATCTACCACCCTCTGAGTGAAGTAGTTCCTTCTCATCTCAGTTTTGAAAGAGCAGCCCCTTATTCTAAGACTATGCCCCCTAGTTCTAGTTTCACCCATCATCGGGAACATCCTCCCCGCATCCACCCGATCCAACCCCTTCACAATCTTATATGTTTCAATAAGATCGCCTCTCATCCTTCTGAACTCCAATGAGTAGAGTCCCAATCCCCTCATCCCCGGGATTAACCGAGTGAACCTTCTTTGTACTGACTTGAGAGCAAGTATGTCTTTTCTTAAGTATGGACACCAAAACTGTATGCAGTATTCCAGGTGCGGTCTCACCAATACCCTGCACAACTGAAGCAATACCTCCCTACTTTTATATTCTATCCCCCTAGCAATGAAAGCCAACATTCCATTGACCTTCTTAATCACTTGCTGCACCTGCATACTAACCTTTTGATTTTCGTGCACCAGGACCCCCAGATCCCTTTGTACTTCAGTACTTTCCAGTTTCTTGCCATTAAGATAATAACTTGCGCTACTATTTTTCCTGCCAAAGTGCATAACCTCACACTTTCCGGTATTGTATTCCATCTGCCAAATCTCTGCCCACTTACTTAGCCTGTCTATGTCCCCTTGCAGATTTTTTATGTCCTCCTCACTCACTACTTTCCCTCCCATCTTAGTATCATCTGCAAACTTTGATATGTTACACTCGGTCCCCTCTTCCAAATCGTTAATATAGTTTGCAAAGAGTTGGGGACCCAGCACTGACCCCTGCGGAACACCACTAGTTACTGATTGCCAGTCTGAGAATGAACCATTTATCCCAACTCTCTGCCTTCTGTTAGATAGCCAATCCTCTATCCATGCCAGAATATTACCCCCAATCCCGTGATTTTTTATCTTAAGCAATAATCTTTTGTGTGGCACCTTGTCAAATGCCTTTTGGAAGTCGAAATACACCACATCCACTGGTTCCCCTTTATCCACCCTGTCTGTGGGGTGGGGGGGAAGAGGGAGAACAGCAGAAGACATGCCAAGCCGTGCGTTACATTCACGGGGAGGGGGTGGGTGGGGGTGGGTGGGGGGCGTATTACAGAGTGTTTGCTAGGATTAACCGTGCTGTATTTCAGCTAAGATGCTGAGAAGCTGTTTCCCCTGGCTGGGGAGTCTAGGACTAGGGTGCATCGTCTGAAGATAAGGGTTTGGCCATTTAGGGCTGAGATAAGGAGAAACGTCTTCACTCAAAGGGTTGTGAATCTTTGGAATTCTCTACCCCAGTAGGCTGTGGATGCTGTGTTTCCGATGAGACGTTAAACCAAGTCCGTGCACAGTTCTGGTCTCCATATACCGTGGTTACACCACACTTGGAGCACTGTGCACTGTTCTGGTCTCCATATACCGTGGTTACACCACACTTGGAGCACTGTGCACTGTTCTGGTCTCCATATACCGTGGTTACACCACACTTGGAGCACTGTGCACAGTTCTGGTCTCCATATACCGTGGTTACACCACGCTTGATGCACTGTGCACTGTTCTGCTCTCCAAATACTGTGGTTACACCACGCTTGGTGCACTGTGCACAGTTCTGGTCTCCATAAACCGTGGTTACACCACACTTGGAGCACTGTGCACTGTTCTGGTCTCCATATACCGTGGTTACAGCACGCTTGGTGCACTGTGCACTGTTCTGGTATCCATATACCGTGGTTACACCACGCTTGGTGCACTGTGCACTGCTCTGGTCTCCATATACCGTGGTTACACCACACTTGGAGCACGGTGCACAGTTCTGATCTCCATATACCGTGTTTAAACCACAATTGGAATACTGTGCCCTGATCTGGTCTCCATACCTTGGTTAGACCACACTAGGAGCAATTTGCACTGTTCTGGTCTCCATATACCGTGTTTAAAACACACTTGGTGTACTGTGCACTGTTCTGGTCTCCATACACCGTGTTTAAACCACACTTGGAGCACTGTGCACAGTTCTTGTCTCCATATACCTTGGTTAGATCACACTAGGAGTACTGTGCACTGTTCTGGTAACCGAGGCCATTTAAATTATCCAGAAATCCGTCTCACTCTCATATATGTCGGAGTGTCTCCAACTCGCACGCCAGCTCAAGGACTCTGAGCAGGAGTCTCTCAACACAGAGAACTGTGCACAGTGCTCCAAGCATGGTCTAACCATGGTATATTGAGACCAGAACTGTGCACAGTGCTCCAAGCATGGTCTAACCATGGTATATTGAGACCAGAACTGTGCACAGTGCTCCAAGCATGGTCTAACCACGGTACATTGAGACCAGAACTGTGCACAGTGCTCCAAGCATGGTCTAACCATGGTATATTGAGACCAGAACCGTGCACAGTGCTCCAAGCATGGTCTAACCACGGTACATTGAGACCAGAACTGTGCACAGTGCTCCAAGCATGGTCTAACCATGGTACATTGAGACCAGAACTGTGCACAGTGCTCCAAGCATGGTCTAACCATGGTATAGTGAGACCAGAACTGTGCACAGTGCTCCAAGCGTGGTCTAACCACGGTACATTGAGACCAGAACTGTGCACAGTGCTCCAAGTGTGGTCTAACCATGGTATATTGAGGCCAGAACTGTGCACAGTACGGATAATCTGTTTTAGTGATGTTGATGTTGATTGAGGGATAAATATTGGCCAGGGGCGATGGCAGGAAGCACTTCTTCACACAAAGGGTCGTGGAAATCTGGAACACTTCCTCATACCCACAAAATGTTGTGGACGCTGAGGGACAATTAAAAAAATTCAAAACTGAGATGGATAGATTTTTGTTAGGGAAGGGTATTAAGGGTTATGCAACCAAGACGGGGAGATGGAGTTAAGATACAGATCAGCCATGATCTGATTGAAAGTCGGAATAGGCTCAAGGGGCTGAATGGCTTCCTCCTCTTCCTGTGATTGGCTGCTGAGAAATGTACTGACCTCCAAATGCGAGCTTTGGTCTCACTCGCTCATCGGCACTGGTGGGCTGCACCAACACCAGGACGCCAAGTAACAAGAGTAGAGCTTTCATCATCTTCCACTGACTCCCTCAGAGTCACGATGAGACGGCTGGAGTACAGAAGCTCTTTATATGGACTCGGAGAGTATTCTGCAGTTAATAATCACACACACACGGGGCGCCATGGGATTGGCTCTATCCTGGACATTCTAAAGGGGCAGTCCGCTACCCAGGACCAACAGTAACTGGAATCAAAGTGTAAATGTGTCTCACATGCAGTTTTTTATTAATAAACCGAGAGACCAATCTGAGTAATGATTGAGCTGGAGAAGGTTTAAAGGAATTCTTTGCTGTGATTAAACTGTGTTCAGTGTAGTGGCTGTGTTCAATATAGGGGCTTTGTTGATTGTAGAGTCTGTGTTCAGTGTAGGGACTGTGTTCAGTGTCGGGGCTGTGTTCAGTGTAGGCGCTGTGTTCAGTGTCGGGGCTGTGTTCAGTGTCGGGGCTGCGTTCAGTGTAGGGACTGTGTTCAGTGTAGGGGCCTTGTTCAATGTAGGGGCTGTGTTCAGTGTAGGGACTGTGTTCAGTGTAGAGGCTGTGATCAGTGCAGGGGCTGAGTTCAGTGCAGGGGCTGTGTTCAGTGCAGGGGCTGTGTTCAGTGCAGGGGCTGTGTTCAGTGCAGGGGCTGTGTTCAGTGTAGGGGCTGCGTTCAGTGTAGGGACTGTGTTCAGTGTAGGGGCCTTGTTCAAAGTAGGGGCTGTGTTCAGTGTAGGGACTGTGTTCAGTGTAGAGGCTGTGTTCAGTGTAGGGACTGTGTTCAGTGTAGAGGCTGTGTTCAGTGCAGGGAATGTGTTCAGTGTAGGGAATGTGTTCAGTGTAGGGGCTGTGTTCAGTGTCGGGGCTGCGTTCAGTGTAGGGACTGTGTTCAGTGTAGGGGCCTTGTTCAATGTAGGGGCTGTGTTCAGTGTAGGGACTGTGTTCAGTGTAGAGGCTGTGTTCAGTGTAGGGACTGTGTTCAGTGTAGAGGCTGTGTTCAGTGCAGGGAATGTGTTCAGTGTAGGGAATGTGTTCAGTGTAGGGGCTGTGTTCAGTGTAGGGGCCGTGTTCAGTGTAGGGGCCGTGTTCAGTGTAGGGGCCGTGTTCAGTGTAGGGGCCGTGTTCAGTGTAGGGGCCGTGTTCAGTGTATGGGCAGTGTTCAGTGTAGGAGCTGTGTTCAGTGTAGGGGCCGTGTTCAGTGTAGGGGCCGTGTTCAGTGTAGGGGCCGTGTTCAGTGTAGGGACCGTGTTCAGTGTAGGGGCAGTGTTCAGTGTAGGGGCTGTGTTCAGTGTAGGGGCTGTGTTCAGTGTAGGGGCTGTGTTCAGTGTCGGGGCTGCGTTCAGTATCGGGGCTGTGTTTAGTGTAGGGGCCGTGTTCATTGTAGGGGCTGTGTTGAGTGTAGGGGCTGTGATGAGTTTAGGGGCATTGTTGAGTGTAGGGGCTGTGTTCAGTGTAGGGGCTGTGTTCAGGGAAGGGGCCGTGTTCAGTGTAGGG
This sequence comes from Squalus acanthias, assembly GCA_030390025.1. Classification (NCBI taxonomy): domain Eukaryota; kingdom Metazoa; phylum Chordata; class Chondrichthyes; order Squaliformes; family Squalidae; genus Squalus; species Squalus acanthias. Next base: position 559,358 of record JASTWF010000205.1, read on the forward strand.
GCCGTGTTCAGTGTAGGGGCCGTGTTCGGTGTAGTGACAGTATTCGGTGTAGGGGCTGTGTTCGGTGTAGGGGCTGTGTTCGGTGTAGGGGCTGTGTTCGGTGTAGGGACAGTGTTCGGTGTAGGGACAGTGTTCGGTGTAGGGACTGTGTTCGGTGCAGGGGCTGTGTTCGGTGTAGGGACTGCGTTCGGTGCAGAGGCTGTGTTCGGTGCAGAGGCTGTGTTCGGTGCAGAGGCTGTGTTCGGTGTAGGGGCCGTGTTCAATGTAGAGGCTGTGTTCAGTGTAGGGGCCGTGTTCAGTGTAAGGCCTGCGTTCAGTGAAGGGGCTGTGTTCAGTGTAGGGGCTGTGTTCAGAGTAAGGCCTGTGTTCAGTGCAGGGGCTGTGTTCAGTGCAGAGGCTGTGTTCAGTGCAGGGGCTGTGTTCAGTGTAAGGCCTGCGTTCAGTGAAGGGGCTGTGTTCAGTGTAGGGGCTGCGTTCAGTGCAAGGCCTGCGTTCAGTGAAGGGGCTGTGTTCAGTGTAGGGGCTGTGTTCAGTGCAGAGCCTGTGTTCAGTGTAGGGGCTGTGTTCATTGTAGGGGCTGTGTTCATTGTAGGGGCTGTGTTCATTGTAGGGGCTGTGTTCAGTGTAGGGGCTGTGTTCAGTGCAGAGCCTGTGTCCATTGTAGGGGCTGTGTTCAGTGCAGAGCCTGTGTTCAGTGTAGGGGCTGTGTTCAGTGTAGGGGCTGTGTTCAGTGTAGGGGCTGTGTTCAGTGTAGGGACTGTGTTCAGTGTAGGGACTGTGTTCAGTGTAGGGACTGTGTTCAGTGTAGGGGCTGTGTTCAGTGCAGAGCCTGTGTCCATTGTAGGGGCTGTGTTCAGTGCAGAGCCTGTGTTCAGTGTAGGGGCTGTGTTCAGTGTAGGGGCTGTGTTCAGTGTAGGGGCTGTGTTGAGTGTAGTGGCTGTATTCAGTGTAGGGGCTGTGTTCATAGTAGGGGCCGTGTTCAGTGTAGGGGCTGTGTTAAGTGTAGGGGCTGTGTTCAGTGTAGAGGCCGTGTTCAGTGCAGGGGCCGTGTTCAGTGTCGGGGCCGTGTTCAGTGCAGGGGCCTTGTTCAATGCAAGGGCTGTGTTCAGTGCAGGGGCTGTGGTCAGTTCAGAGGCAGTGTTCAGTGTAGACACTGTGTTCAGTGTAGGGGCAGTGTTCAGTGTAGGGGCAGTGTTCAGTGTAGGGTCAGTGTTCAGTGTAGGGGCAGTGTTCAGTGAAGGGGCAGTGTTTAGTGTAGGGGCTGTGTTCAGTGTCGGGACTGTGTTCAGTGTAGGGACTGTGTTCAGTGTAGGAGTTGTGTTCAGTGTAGGGGTTGTGTTCAGTGTAGGGGCAGTGTTGAGTGTAGGGGCAGTGTTGAGTGTAGGGGCAGTGTTCAGTGTAGGGGCAGTGTTCAGTGTAGGGGTTGTGTTCAGTGTAGGGGCTGTGTTCAGTGTAGGGGTTGTGTTCAGTGTAGGGGCTGTGTTCAGTGCAGGGGCTGTGTTCAGTGCAGGGGCTGTGTTGAGTGTAGGGACTGTGTTCAGTGTAGGGGACTGTGTTGAGTGCAGGGACTGTGTTCAGTGTAGGGGCCGTGTTCAGTGTAGGGGCCGTGTTCAGTGTAGGGGCCGTGTTCAGTGTAGGGGCCGTGTTCAGTGTAGGGTCAGTGTTCAGTGTAGGGGCAGTGTTCAGTGAAGGGGCAGTGTTTAGTGTAGGGGCTGTGTTCAGTGTCGGGACTGTGTTCAGTGTAGGGACTGTGTTCAGTGTAGGAGTTGTGTTCAGTGCAGGGGCTGTGTTGAGTGCAGGGACTGTGTTCAGTGTAGGGGCTGTGTTGAGTGCAGGGACTGTGTTCAGTGTAGGGGCCGTGTTCAGTGTAGGGGCCGTGTTCAGTGTAGGGGCCGTGTTCAGTGTAGGGGCCGTGTTCAGTGTAGGGGCCGTGTTCAGTGTAGGGGCCGTGTTCAGTGTAGGGGCCGTGTTCAGTGTAGGGGCCGTGTTCAGTGTAGGGGCCGTGTTCAGTGTAGGGGCAATGTTGAGTGTAGGGGCAGTGTTGAGTGTAGGGGCAGTGTTCAGTGTAGGGGTTGTGTTCAGTGTAGGGGTTGTGTTCAGTGTAGGGGTTGTGTTCAGTGTAGGGGCTGTGTTCAGTGCAGGGGCTGTGTTGAGTGTAGGGACTGTGTTCAGTGTAGGGGCTGTGTTGAGTGCAGGGACTGTGTTCAGTGCAGGGACTGTGTTCAGTGCAGGGACTGTGTTCAGTGTAGGGGCCGTGTTCAGTGTAGGGGCCGTGTTCAGTGTAGGGGCCGTGTTCAGTGTAGGGGCCGTGTTCAGTGTAGGGGCCGTGTTCAGTGTAGGGGCCGTGTTTAGTGAACGGGCTGTGTTCCGTGCAGGGGCTGTGTTCAGTGTAGGGGGAGTGTTCAGTGTAGGGTCAGTGTTCAGTGCAGGGGCAGTGTTCAGTGTAGGGGCCGTGTTCAGTGTAGGGGCCGTGTTCAGTGTAGGGACTGTGTTCAGTGTAGGGGCCGTGTTCAGTGTAGGGGCTGTGTTCAGTGTAGGGACTGTGTTCAGTGTAGGGGCAGTGTTCAGTGTAGGGGCCGTGTTCAGTGTAGGGGCCGTGTTCAGTGTAGGGGCTGTGTTCAGTGTAGGGGCTGTGTTCAGTGTAGGGGCCGTGTTCAGTGTAGGGGCTGTGTTCAGTGTAGGGGCTGTGTTCAGTGTAGGGACTGTGTTCAGTATCGGGGCTGTGTTCAGTGTAGGGGCTGTGTTCAGTGTAGGGGCCGTGTTCAGTGTAGGGGCCGTGTTCAGTGTAGGGACCGTTTTCAGTGTAGGGGCCGTGTTCAGTGTAGGGGCCGAGTTCAGTGTAGAATCTGTGTTCAGTGCAGGGGCTGTGTTCAGTGCAGGGGCTGTGTTCAGTGTAGGGGCCGTGTTCAGTGTAGGGGCTGTGTTCAGTGTAGGGGCCGTGTTCAGTGTAGGGGCTGTGTTCAGTGTAGGGGCTGTGTTCAGTGTAGGGACTGTGTTCAGTATCGGGGCTGTGTTCAGTGTAGGGGCTGTGTTCAGTGTAGGGGCCGTGTTCAGTGTAGGGGCCGTGTTCAGTGTAGGGACCGTTTTCAGTGTAGGGGCCGTGTTCAGTGTAGGGGCCGAGTTCAGTGTAGAATCTGTGTTCAGTGCAGGGGCTGTGTTCAGTGCAGGGGCTGTGTTCAGTGTAGGGGCCGTGTTCAGTGTAGGGGCCGTGTTCAGTGTAGGGGCCGTGTTCAGTGTAGGGACCTGTGTTCAGTGTAGGGGCAGTGTTCAGTGTAGGGGCTGTGTTCAGTGTAGGGGCTGTGTTCAGTGTAGGGGCTGTGTTCAGTGTAGGGGCTGTGTTCAGTGTCGGGGCTGCGTTCAGTATCGGGGCTGTGTTTAGTGTAGGGGCTGTGTTCATTGTAGGGGCTGTGTTCAGTGTAGGGGCTGTGTTCATTGTAGGGGCTGTGTTCAGTGTAGGGGCTGTGTTCAGTGCAGAGCCTGTGTCCATTGTAGGGGCTGTGTTCAGTGTAGGGGCTGTGTTCAGTGTAGGGGCTGTGTTCAGTGTAGGGACTGTGTTCAGTGTAGGGGCTGTGTTCAGTGTAGGGACTGTGTTCAGTGTAGGGACTGTGTTCAGTGTAGGGACTGTGTTCAGTGTAGGGGCTGTGTTCAGTGCAGAGCCTGTGTCCATTGTAGGGGCTGTGTTCAGTGCAGAGCCTGTGTTCAGTGTAGGGGCTGTGTTCAGTGTAGGGGCTGTGTTCAGTGTAGGGGCTGTGTTGAGTGTAGTGGCTGTATTCAGTGTAGGGGCTGTGTTCATAGTAGGGGCCGTGTTCAGTGTAGGGGCTGTGTTAAGTGTAGGGGCTGTGTTCAGTGTAGAGGCCGTGTTCAGTGCAGGGGCTGTGTTCAGTGCAGGGGCTGTGGTCAGTTCAGAGGCAGTGTTCAGTGTAGACACTGTGTTCAGTGTAGGGGCAGTGTTCAGTGTAGGGGCAGTGTTCAGTGTAGGGTCAGTGTTCAGTGTAGGGGCAGTGTTCAGTGAAGGGGCTGTGTTTAGTGTAGGGGCTGTGTTCAGTGTAGGGACTGTGTTCAGTGTAGGGGCTGTGTTCAGTGTAGGGACTGTGTTCAGTGTAGGAACTGTGTTCAGTGTAGGAGTTGTGTTCAGTGTAGGGGTTGTGTTCAGTGTAGGGGCAGTGTTGAGTGTAGGGGCAGTGTTGAGTGTAGGGGCTGTGTTCAGTGTAGGGGCTGTGTTCAGTGTAGGGGCTGTGTTCAGTGTAGGGGCTGTGTTCAGTGTAGGGGCTGTGTTCAGTGTAGGGGCTGTGTTCAGTGTCGGGGCTGTGTTCAGTGTAGGGGCTGTGTTCAGTGTAGGGGCTGTGTTCAGTGTAGGGGCTGTGTTCAGTGTAGGGGCTGTGTTCAGTGTAGGGGCTGTGTTCAGTGTAGGGGCTGTGTTCAGTGCAGGGGCTGTGTTCAGTGTAGGGGCTGTGTTCAGTGTAGGGGCTGTGTTCAGTGTAGGGGCTGTGTTCAGTGTAGGGACTGTGTTCAGTGTAGGGGCTGTGTTCAGTGTAGGGACTGTGTTCAGTGTAGGGACTGTGTTCAGTGTAGGGACTGTGTTCAGTGTAGGGGCTGTGTTCAGTGTAGGGCTGTGTTCAGTGTAGGGGCTGTGTTCAGTGTAGGGACTGTGTTCAGTGTAGGGGCTGTGTTCAGTGTAGGGGCTGTGTTCAGTGTAGGGGCTGTGTTGAGTGTCGTGGCTGTATTCAGTGTAGGGGCTGTGTTCATAGTAGGGGCCGTGTTCAGTGTAGGGGCTGTGTTAAGTGTAGGGGCTGTGTTCAGTGTAGAGGCCGTGTTCAGTGCAGGGGCTGTGTTCAGTGCAGGGGCTGTGGTCAGTTCAGAGGCAGTGTTCAGTGTAGACACTGTGTTCAGTGTAGGGGCAGTGTTCAGTGTAGGGGCAGTGTTCAGTGTAGGGTCAGTGTTCAGTGTAGGGGCAGTGTTCAGTGAAGGGGCTGTGTTTAGTGTAGGGGCTGTGTTCAGTGTAGGGACTGTGTTCAGTGTAGGGGCTGTGTTCAGTGTAGGGACTGTGTTCAGTGTAGGAACTGTGTTCAGTGTAGGAGTTGTGTTCAGTGTAGGGGTTGTGTTCAGTGTAGGGGTTGTGTTCAGTGTAGGGGCAGTGTTGAGTGTAGGGGCAGTGTTGAGTGTAGGGGCAGTGTTGAGTGTAGGGGCAGTGTTCAGTGTAGGGGCTGTGTTCAGTGTAGGGGCTGTGTTCAGTGTAGGGGCTGTGTTCAGTGTAGGGGCTGTGTTCAGTGTAGGGGCTGTGTTCAGTGTAGGGGCTGTGTTCAGTGTAGGGGCTGTGTTCAGTGTAGGGGCTGTGTTCAGTGTAGGGGCTGTGTTCAGTGTAGGGGCTGTGTTCAGTGTAGGGGCCGTGTTCAGTGTAGGGGCCGTGTTCAGTGTAGGGGCCTGTGTTCAGTGTAGGGGCCGTGTTCAGTGTAGGGGCCGTGTTCAGTGTAGGGGCCTGTGTTCAGTGTAGGGGCAGTGTTCAGTGTAGGGCTGTGTTCAGTGTAGGGACTGTGTTCAGTGTACGGGCTGTGTTCAGTGTAGGGGCTGTGTTCAGTGTAGGGGCTGTGTTCAGTGTAGGGGCAGTGTTCAGTGTAGGGGCTGTGTTCAGTGTAGGGGCAGTGTTCAGTGTAGGGACTGTGTTCAGTGTAGGGGCTGTGTTCAGTGTAGGGGCTGTGTTCAGTGTAGGGGCTGTGTTCAGTGTAGGGGCTGTGTTCAGTGTAGGGACTGTGTTCAGTGTAGGGGCCTGTGTTCAGTGTAGGGGCTGTGTTCAGTGTAGGGGCTGTGTTCAGTGTAGGGGCTGTGTTCAGTGTAGGGGCTGTGTTCAGTGTAGGGGCTGTGTTCAGTGTAGGGGCTGTGTTCAGTGTAGGGGCTGTGTTCAGTGTAGGGACTGTGTTCAGTGTAGGGGCTGTGTTCAGTGTAGGGGCTGTGTTCAGTGTAGGGGCTGTGTTCAGTGTAGGGGCTGTGTTCAGTGTAGAGGCTGTGTTCAGTGTAGGGGCTGTGTTCAGTGTAGGGGCTGTGTTCAGTGTAGGGGCTGTGTTCAGTGTAGGGGCCGTGTTCAGTGTAGGGGCTGTGTTCAGTGTAGGGGCTGTGTTCAGTGTAGGGCTGTGTTCAGTGTAGGGCTGTGTTCAGTGTAGGGCTGTGTTCAGTGTAGGGGCTGTGTTCAGTGTAGGGGCTGTGTTCAGTGTAGGGGCTGTGTTCAGTGTAGGGGCTGTGTTCAGTGTCGGGGCTGCGTTCAGTATCGGGGCTGTGTTTAGTGTAGGGGCCGTGTTCATTGTAGGGGCTGTGTTGAGTGTAGGGGCTGTGATGAGTTTAGGGGCATTGTTGAGTGTAGGGGCTGTGTTCAGGGAAGGGGCCGTGTTCAGTGTAGGGGCCGTGTTCGTGTAGGGGCCGTGTTCGGTGTAGGGGCCGTGTTCGGTGTAGGGGCTGTGTTCGGTGTAGGGGCTGTGTTCGGTGTAGGGGCTGTGTTCGGTGTAGGGACAGTGTTCGGTGTAGGGACAGTGTTCGGTGTAGGGACTGTGTTCGGTGCAGGGGCTGTGTTCGGTGCAGGGACTGCGTTCGGTGCAGAGGCTGTGTTCGGTGCAGAGGCTGTGTTCGGTGCAGAGGCTGTGTTCGGTGTAGGGGCCGTGTTCAATGTAGAGGCCGTGTTCAGTGTAGGGGCCGTGTTCAGTGTAGGGGCCTGTGTTCAGTGTAGGGGCTGTGTTCAGTGTAGGGGCTGTGTTCAGTGTAGGGCTGTGTTCAGTGTAGGGGCTGTGTTCAGTGTAGGGCTGTGTTCAGTGTAGGGCTGTGTTCAGTGTAGGGGCTGTGTTCAGTGTAGGGCTGTGTTCAGTGTAGGGCTGTGTTCAGTGTAGGGGCTGTGTTCAGTGTAGGGCTGTGTTCAGTGTAGGGGCTGTGTTCAGTGTAGGGCTGTGTTCAGTGTAGGGGCTGTGTTCAGTGTAGGGGCTGTGTTCAGTGTAGGGGCTGTGTTCAGTGTAGGGGCTGTGTTCAGTGTAGGGCCTGTGTTCAGTGTAGGGGCTGTGTTCAGTGTAGGGGCTGTGTTCAGTGTAGGGGCTGTGTTCAGTGTAGGGCTGTGTTCAGTGTAGGGGCTGTGTTCAGTGTAGGGGCTGTGTTCAGTGTAGGGGCTGTGTTCAGTGTAGGGGCTGTGTTCAGTGTAGGGGCTGTGTTCAGTGTAGGGGCTGTGTTCAGTGTAGGGCTGTGTTCAGTGTAGGGGCTGTGTTCAGTGTAGGGCTGTGTTCAGTGTAGGGGCTGTTTTCAGTGTAGGGCTGTGTTCAGTGCAGGGACTGTGTTCAGTGTAGGGGCTGTGTTCAGTGTAGGGCTGTGTTCAGTGTAGGGCTCGTGTTCAGTGAGGGCCTGTGTTCAGTGTAGGGGCTGTGTTCAGTGTAGGGCTGTGTTCAGTGTAGGGGCGTGTTCAGTGTAGGGGCAGTGTTCAGTGTAGGGCCTGTGTTCAGTGTAGGGGCTGTGTTCAGTGTCGGGCCTGTGTTCAGTGTAGGGCAGTGTTCAGTGTAGGGGCTGTGTTCAGTGTAGGGCAGTGTTCAGTGTAGGGGCAGTGTTCAGTGTAGGGCTGTGTTCAGTGTAGGGGCTGTGTTCAGTGTAGTGCTGTGTTCAGTGTAGGGGCTGTGTTCAGTGTAGGGCTGTGTTCAGTGTAGGGGCTGTGTTCAGTGTAGGGGCTGTGTTCAGTGTAGGGGCTGTGTTCAGTGTAGGGGCTGTGTTCAGTGTAGGGACTGTGTTCAGTGTAGGGGCTGTGTTCAGTGTAGGGACTGTGTTCAGTGTAGGGGCTGTGTTCAGTGTAGGGGCTGTGTTCAGTGTAGGGGCTGTGTTCAGTGTAGGGGCAGTGTTCAGTGTAGGGGCTGTGTTCAGTGTAGGGGCTGTGTTCAGTGTAGGGGCTGTGTTCAGTGTAGGGGCTGTGTTCAGTGTAGGGGCTGTGTTCAGTGTAGGGGCTGTGTTCAGTGTAGGGGCTGTGTTCAGTGTAGGGGCTGTGTTCAGTGTAGGGGCTGTGTTCAGTGTAGGGGCTGTGTTCAGTGTAGGGGCTGTGTTCAGTGTAGGGGCTGTGTTCAGTGTAGGGGCTGTGTTCAGTGTAGGGGCTGTGTTCAGTGTAGGGGCTGTGTTCAGTGTAGGGGCCTGTGTTCAGTGTAGGGACTGTGTTCAGTGTAGGGACCGTGTTCAGTGTAGGGGCCGTGTTCAGTGTAGGGGCCGTGTTCAGTGTAGGGGCCGTGTTCAGTGTAGGGGCCGTGTTCAGTGTAGGGGCCGTGTTCAGTGTAGGGGCCGTGTTCAGTGTAGGGGCCGTGTTCAGTGTAGGGGCCGTGTTCAGTGTAGGGGCCGTGTTCAGTGTAGGGGCCGTGTTCAGTGTAGGGACCGTGTTCAGTGTAGGGGCCGTGTTCAGTGTAGGGGCCGTGTTCAGTGTAGGGGCCGTGTTCAGTGTAGGGACCGTTTTCAGTGTAGGGGCCGTGTTCAGTGTAGGGGCCGAGTTCAGTGTAGAATCTATGTTCAGTGCAGGGGCTGTGTTCAGTGCAGGGGCTGTGTTCAGTGTTGGTGCTGTGTTCAGTGTAGGTGCTGTGTTCAGTGTAGGTGCTGTGTTCAGTGTAAGTGCTGTGTTCAGTGCCGGGGCTGTGTTCAGTGCGGGGGCTGTGTTCAGTGCCGGGGCTGTGTTCAGTGCCGGGGCTGTGTTCAGTGCCGGGGCTGTGTTCAGTGCCGGGGCTGTGTTCAGTGCCGGGGCTGTGTTCAGTGCCGGGGCTGTGTTCAGTGCCGGGGCTGTGTTCAGTGTAGGGGCTGTGTTCAGTGTAGGGGCATTTTTGAGGGTAAGGGCCGTGTACAGTGTAGGGGTCGTGTTCAGTGTAGGGGTCGTGTTCAGTGTAGGGATCGTGTTCATTGTAGGGGCCGTGTTCAGTGCAGCGGCTTTGTTAAGTGTAGGGTCTGTGTTCAGTGCAGGGGCCGTGTTCACTGTAGGGACCGTGTTCAGTGCAGGGGCTTTGTTAAGTGTAGGGTCTGTGTTCAGTGCAGGGGCCGTGTTCATTGTAGGGACCGTGTTCAGTGCAGGGACCGTGTTCAGTGTAGGGGCCGTGTTCAGTGTAGGGGCCGAGTTCAGTGTAGAATCTATGTTCAGTGCAGGGGCTGTGTTCAGTGCAGGGGCTGTGTTCAGTGCAGGTGCTGTGTTCAGTGCAGGTGCTGTGTTCAGTGTAGGTGCTGTGTTCAGTGCAAGGGCTGTGTTCCGTGTAGGGGCTGTGTTCAGTGTAGGGGCTGTGTTCAGTGCAGGGGCTGTGTTCAGTGTAGGGACTGTGTTCAGTGTAGGGGCTGTGTTCAGTGCAGGGGCTGTGTTCAGTGCAGGGGCCTGTGTTCAGTGTAGGGGCTGTGTTCAGTGCAGGGACTGTGTTCAGTGTAGGGGCTGTGTTCAGTGCAGGGACTGTGTTCAGTGCAGGGGCTGTGTTCAGTGTAGGGGCTGTGTTCAGTGTAGGGACTGTGTTCAGTGTAGGGCAGTGTTCAGTGTCGGGGCTGTGTTCAGTGTAGGGGCTGTGTTCAGTGCAGGGGCTGTGTTCAGTGTAAGGCCTTCGTTCAGTGTAGGGGCCGTGTTCAGTGTAGGGGCCGTGTTCAGTGTAGGGGCCTGTGTTCAGTGTAGGGGCTGTGTTCAGTGTAGGGGCTGTGTTCAGTGTAGGGGCCTGTGTTCAGTGTAGGGGCTGTGTTCAGTGTAGGGGCTGTGTTCAGTGTAGGGCTGTGTTCAGTGTAGGGGCTGTGTTCAGTGTAGGGGCTGTGTTCAGTGTAGGGGCCTGTGTTCAGTGTAGGGGCTGTGTTCAGTGTAGGGGCTGTGTTCAGTGTAGGGGCTGTGTTCAGTGTAGGGGCTGTGTTCAGTGTAGGGCTGTGTTCAGTGTAGGGCTGTGTTCAGTGTAGGGGCTGTGTTCAGTGTAGGGCTGTGTTCAGTGTAGGGGCTGTGTTCAGTGTAGGGGCTGTGTTCAGTGTAGGGGCTGTGTTCAGTGTAGGGGCTGTGTTCAGTGTAGGGGCTGTGTTCAGTGTAGGGCTGTGTTCAGTGTAGGGCTGTGTTCAGTGTAGGGCTGTGTTCAGTGTAGGGACTGTGTTCAGTGTAGGGACTGTGTTCAGTGTAGGGGCTGTGTTCAGTGTAGGGGCTGTGTTCAGTGTAGGGGCTGTGTTCAGTGTAGGGGCTGTGTTCAGTGCAGGGACCGTTTTCAGTGAAGGGGCCGTGTTCAGAGCAGGGAATGTGTTCAGTGTAGGGGCTTTGTTTAGTGCAGGGGCTGTTTTCAGTGTAAGGCCTGCGTTCGGTGTAGGGGCTGCGTTCGGTATAGGGGCTGCGTTCGGTGTCGGGGCTGCGTTCGGTGTCGGGACTGTGTTCGGTGTAGGGGCTGTGTTCAGTGTAGGGGCTGTGTTCAGTTTGGGGCTGTGTTCAGTGTAGGGGCCGTGTTCAGCGTAGGGGCCGAGTTCAGTGTAGAATCTGTGTTCAGTGCAGGGGCTGTGTTCAGTGCAGGGGCTGTGTTCAGTGTAGGGGCCGTGTTCAGTGTAGGGGCCGTGTTCAGTGTAGGGGCCGTGTTCAGTGTAGGGACCGTGTTCAGTGTAGGGGCCGTGTTCAGTGTAGGGACCGTGTTGAGTGTAGGGGCCGTGTTCAGTGAACGGGCTGTGTTCAGTGAACGGGCTGTGTTCAGTGTAGGGGCTGTGTTCAGTGTAGGGGCTGTGTTCAGTGTAGGGGCTGTGTTCAGTGCAGGGGCTGTGTTCAGTGCAGGGGCTGTGTTCAGTGCAGGGGCTGTGTTCAGTGAACGGGCTGTGTTCAGCGTAGGGGCTGTGTTCAGTGCAGGGGCTGTGTTCCGTGCAGGGGCTGTGTTCTGTGTAAGGTCTGCATTCAGTGTAGGGGCTTTGTTTAGTGCAGGGGCTGTGTTCAGTGTAGGGGCTGTGTTCAGTGTAGGGGCTGTGTTCAGTGTAGGGGCTGTGTTCAGTGTAGGGGCTGTGTTCAGTGTAGGGGCTGTGTTCAGTGTAGGGGCTGTGTTCAGTGTAGGGCTGTGTTCAGTGTAGGGGCTGTGTTCAGTGTAGGGGCAGTGTTCAGTGTAGGGGCAGTGTTCAGTGTAGGGGCAGTGTTCAGTGTAGGGGCCGTGTTCAGTGTAGGGGCCGTGTTCAGTGTAGGGGCCGTGTTCAGTGTAGGGGCCGTGTTCAGTGTAGGGACTGTGTTCAGTGTAGGGGCCTGTGTTCAGTGTAGGGGCTGTGTTCAGTGTAGGGGCTGTGTTCAGTGTAGGGGCTGTGTTCAGTGTAGGGGCTGTGTTCAGTGTAGGGGCTGTGTTCAGTGTAGGGGCTGTGTTCAGTGTAGGGCTGTGTTCAGTGTAGGGGCTGTGTTCAGTGTAGGGCCTGTGTTCAGTGTAGGGGCTGTGTTCAGTGTAGGGGCTGTGTTCAGTGTAGGGCTGTGTTCAGTGTAGGGGCTGTGTTCAGTGTAGGGGCTGTGTTCAGTGTAGGGGCTGTGTTCAGTGTAGGGGCTGTGTTCAGTGTAGGGGCTGTGTTCAGTGTAGGGCCTGTGTTCAGTGTAGGGGCTGTGTTCAGTGTAGGGGCTGTGTTCAGTGTAGGGGCTGTGTTCAGTGTAGGGGCTGTGTTCAGTGTAGGGGCTGTGTTCAGTGTAGGGACTGTGTTCAGTGTAGGGGCTGTGTTCAGTGTAGGGGCTGTGTTCAGTGTAGGGGCCTGTGTTCAGTGTAGGACTGTGTTCAGTGAAGGGGCTGTGTTCAGTGTAGGGACTGTGTTCATTGTAGGGGCTGTGTTCAGTGTAGAGACTGTGTTCAGTGTAGGGCTGTGTTCAGTGTAGGGGCTGTGTTCAGTGTAGGGCTGTGTTCAGTGTAGGGGCTGTGTTCAGTGTAGGGACTGTGTTCATTGAAGGGCTGTGTTCTGTGTAGGGACTGTGTTCATTGTAGGGGCTGTGTTCAGTGTAGGGGCCTGTGTTCAGTGACGGGCTGTGTTCAGTGCAGGGGCTGTGTTCAGTTCAGGGCTGTGTTCAGTGTAGGGCTGTGTTCAGTGTAGGGGCTGTGTTCAGTGTAGGGCTGTGTTCAGTGTAGGGCTGTGTTCAGTGTAGGGGCTGTGTTCAGTGTAGGAGCTGTGTTCAGTGTAGGGCTGTGTTCAGTGTAGGGACTGTGTTCAGTGTAGGGGCTGTGTTCAGTGTAGGGACTGTGTTCAGTGTAGGGCTGTGTTCAGTGTAGGGCTGTGTTCAGTGTAGGGTCTGTGTTCAGTGTAGGGGCTGTGTTCAGTGTAGGGGCTGTGTTCAGTGTAGGGGCTGTGTTCAGTGTAGGGGCTGTGTTCAGTGTAGGGGCTGTGTTCAGTGTAGGGGCTGTGTTCAGTGTAGGGGCTGTGTTCAGTGTAGGGGCTGTGTTCAGTGTAGGGGCTGTGTTCAGTGTAGGGCTGTGTTCAGTGTAGGGGCTGTGTTCAGTGTAGGGGCTGTGTTCAGTGTAGGGGCTGTGTTCAGTGTAGGGGCTGTGTTCAGTGTAGGGGCTGTGTTCAGTGTAGGGGCTGTGTTCAGTGTAGGGGCTGTGTTCAGTGTAGGGGCTGTGTTCAGTGTAGGGGCTGTGTTCAGTGTAGGGCTGTGTTCAGTGTAGGGGCTGTGTTCAGTGTAGGGGCTGTGTTCAGTGTAGGGGCTGTGTTCAGTGTAGGGGCTGTGTTCAGTGTAGGGGCTGTGTTCAGTGTAGGGACTGTGTTCAGTGTAGGGGACTGTGTTCAGTGTAGGGACTGTGTTCAGTGTAGGGACTGTGTTCAGTGTAGGGACTGTGTTCAGTGTAGGGGCCTGTGTTCAGTGCAGAGCCTGTGTCCATTGTAGGGGCTGTGTTCAGTGCAGAGCCTGTGTTCAGTGTAGGGGCTGTGTTCAGTGTAGGGCTGTGTTCAGTGTAGGGGCTGTGTTGAGTGTAGTGGCTGTATTCAGTGTAGGGGCTGTGTTCATAGTAGGGGCCGTGTTCAGTGTAGGGGCTGTGTTAAGTGTAGGGGCTGTGTTCAGTGTAGAGGCCGTGTTCAGTGCAGGGGCTGTGTTCAGTGCAGGGGCTGTGGTCAGTTCAGAGGCAGTGTTCAGTGTAGACACTGTGTTCAGTGTAGGGGCAGTGTTCAGTGTAGGGGCAGTGTTCAGTGTAGGGTCAGTGTTCAGTGTAGGGGCAGTGTTCAGTGAAGGGGCAGTGTTTAGTGTAGGGGCTGTGTTCAGTGTAGGGACTGTGTTCAGTGTAGGGACTGTGTTCAGTGTAGGAGTTGTGTTCAGTGTAGGGGTGTGTTCAGTGTAGGGGCAGTGTTCAGTGTAGGGGCTGTGTTCAGTGTAGGGGCTGTGTTCAGTGTAGGGGCTGTGTTCAGTGTAGGGGCTGTGTTCAGTGTAGGGTTGTGTTCAGTGTAGGGGCTGTGTTCAGTGTAGGGGTTGTGTTCAGTGTAGGGGCTGTGTTCAGTGCAGGGGCTGTGTTCAGTGTAGGGACTGTGTTCAGTGTAGGGGCTGTGTTCAGTGCAGGGACTGTGTTCAGTGTAGGGGCCGTGTTCAGTGTAGGGGCCGTGTTCAGTGTAGGGGCCGTGTTCAGTGTAGGGGCCGTGTTCAGTGTAGGGGCTGTGTTCAGTGTAGGGGCTGTGTTCAGTGTAGGGGCAGTGTTCAGTGTAGGGGCTGTGTTCAGTGTAGGGACTGTGTTCAGTGAAGGGCTGTGTTCAGTGTAGGGGCTGTGTTCAGTGTAGGGGCTGTGTTCAGTGTAGGGCTGTGTTCAGTGTAGGGGCTGTGTTCAGTGTAGGGGCTGTGTTCAGTGTAGGGACTGTGTTCAGTGAAGGGCTGTGTTCAGTGTAGGGGCTGTGTTCAGTGTAGGGGCTGTGTTCAGTGTAGGGGCCTGTGTTCAGTGTAGGGGCTGTGTTCAGTGTAGGGGCTGTGTTCAGTGTAGGGGCTGTGTTCAGTGTAGGGGCTGTGTTCAGTGTAGGGGCTGTGTTCAGTGTAGGGGCTGTGTTCAGTGTAGGGCTGTGTTCAGTGTAGGGGCTGTGTTCAGTGTAGGGACTGTGTTCAGTGTAGGGGCTGTGTTCAGTGTAGGGGCTGTGTTCAGTGTAGGGGCTGTGTTCAGTGTAGGGGCTGTGTTCAGTGTAGGGGCTGTGTTCAGTGTAGGGGCTGTGTTCAGTGTAGGGGCTGTGTTCAGTGTAGGGGCTGTGTTCAGTGTAGGGGCTGTGTTCAGTGTAGGGGCCTGTGTTCAGTGTAGGGCCGTGTTCAGTGTAGGGCCGTGTTCAGTGTAGGGGCAGTGTTCAGTGTAGGGCTGTGTTCAGTGTAGGGGCTGTGTTCAGTGTAGGGGCTGTGTTCAGTGTAGGGGCTGTGTTCAGTGTAGGGGCTGTGTTCAGTGTCGGGGCTGTGTTCAGTGTAGGGGCTGTGTTCAGTGTAGGGGCTGTGTTCAGTGTAGGGGCTGTGTTCAGTGTAGGGGCTGTGTTCAGTGTAGGGGCTGTGTTCAGTGTAGGGGCTGTGTTCAGTGTAGGGGCCTGTGTTCGGTGTAGGGGCCTGTGTTCAGTGTAGGGGCTGTGTTCAGTGTAGGGGCTGTGTTCAGTGTAGGGGCTGTGTTCAGTGTAGGGACAGTGTTCAGTGTAGGGACAGTGTTCAGTGTAGGGACTGTGTTCAGTGCAGGGCTGTGTTCAGTGAGGGACTGTGTTCAGTGTAGGGCTGTGTTCAGTGCTAGGGCTGTGTTCAGTGTAGAGGCTGTGTTCAGTGTAGGGGCCTGTGTTCAGTGTAGGGCTGTGTTCAGTGTAGGGGCTGTGTTCAGTGTAGGGCCTGTGTTCAGTGTAGGGGCTGTGTTCAGTGTAGGGGCTGTGTTCAGTGTAGGGCCTGTGTTCAGTGCAGGGGCTGTGTTCAGTGTAGGGCTGTGTTCAGTGCAGGGCTGTGTTCAGTGTAGGGGCTGTGTTCAGTGTAGGGCTGTGTTCAGTGTAGGGGCTGTGTTCAGTGTAGGGGCTGTGTTCAGTGTAGGGCTCTGTTCAGTGTAGGGGCTGTGTTCAGTGCTAGGGCCTGTGTTCAGTGTAGGGGCTGTGTTCAGTGTAGGGGCTGTGTTCAGTGTAGGGGCTGTGTTCAGTGTAGGGGCTGTGTTCAGTGCAGGGCCTGTGTTCAGTGTAGGGGCTGTGTTCAGTGTAGGGCCTGTGTTCAGTGTAGGGGCTGTGTTCAGTGTAGGGGCTGTGTTCAGTGTAGGGGCTGTGTTCAGTGTAGGGCTGTGTTCAGTGTAGGGGCTGTGTTCAGTGAGGGGCTGTGTTCAGTGTAGGGGCTGTGTTCAGTGTAGGGGCTGTGTTCAGTGCAGGGGCTGTGTTCAGTGTAGGGGCTGTGTTCAGTGTAGGGGCTGTGTTCAGTGTAGGGGCTGTGTTCAGTGTAGGGGCTGTGTTCAGTGTAGGGGCTGTGTTCAGTGTAGGGCTGTGTTCAGTGTAGGGGCTGTGTTCAGTGTAGGGCTGTGTTCAGTGTAGGGGCTGTGTTCAGTGTAGGGGCTGTGTTCAGTGTAGGGCTGTGTTCAGTGTAGGGCTGTGTTCAGTGTAGGGGCCTGTGTTCAGTGTAGGGGCTGTGTTCAGTGTAGGGACTGTGTTCAGTGTAGGGACTGTGTTCAGTGTAGGGGCTGTGTTCAGTGTAGGGGCTGTGTTCAGTGTAGGGGCTGTGTTCAGTGTAGGGACTGTGTTCAGTGTAGGGCTGTGTTCAGTGTAGGGGCTGTGTTCAGTGTAGGGGCTGTGTTCAGTGTAGGGGCTGTGTTCAGTGTAGGGACTGTGTTCAGTGTAGGGGCTGTGTTCAGTGTAGGGGCTGTGTTCAGTGTAGGGCTGTGTTCAGTGTAGGGGCTGTGTTCAGTGTAGGGGCTGTGTTCAGTGTAGGGCTGTGTTCAGTGTAGGGCTGTGTTCAGTGTAGGGGCTGTGTTCAGTGTAGGGACTGTGTTCAGTGTAGGGGCTGTGTTCAGTGTAGGGGCCTGTGTTCAGTGTAGGGGCTGTGTTCAGTGTAGGGGCTGTGTTCAGTGTAGGGGCTGTGTTCAGTGTAGGGGCTGTGTTCAGTGTAGGGCTGTGTTCAGTGTAGGGGCTGTGTTCAGTGTAGGGGCAGTGTTCAGTGTAGGGGCTGTGTTCAGTGTAGGGGCTGTGTTCAGTGTAGGGGCTGTGTTCAGTGTAGGGGCTGTGTTCAGTGTAGGGGCTGTGTTCAGTGTAGGGGCTGTGTTCAGTGTAGGGGCTGTGTTCAGTGTAGGGGCTGTGTTCAGTGTAGGGGCCTGTGTTCAGTGTAGGGGCCGTGTTCAGTGTAGGGCTGTGTTCAGTGTAGGGCTGTGTTCAGTGTAGGGACTGTGTTCAGTGTAGGGGCTGTGTTCAGTGTAGGGGCTGTGTTCAGTGTAGGGCAGTGTTCAGTGTAGGGCTGTGTTCAGTGTAGGGCCTGTGTTCAGTGTAGGGGCTGTGTTCAGTGTAGGGCTGTGTTCAGTGTAGGGCTGTGTTCAGTGTAGGGGCTGTGTTCAGTGTAGGGGCTGTGTTCAGTGTAGGGCTGTGTTCAGTTGTAGGGCTGTGTTCAGTGTAGGGGCTGTGTTCAGTGTAGGGGCCGTGTTCAGTGTAGGGACTGTGTTCAGTGTAGGGGCTGTGTTCAGTGTAGGGCTGTGTTCAGTGTAGGGCTGTGTTCAGTGCAGGGTCAGTGTTCAGTGTAGGGCTGTGTTCAGTGTAGGAGCTGTGTTCAGTGTAGGGGCTGTGTTCAGTGTAGGGGCTGTGTTCAGTGTAGGGGCTGTGTTCAGTGTAGGGGCTGTGTTCAGTGTAGGGGCTGTGTTCAGTGTAGGGGCTGTGTTCAGTGTAGGGGCTGTGTTCAGTGTAGGGGCTGTGTTCAGTGTAGGGGCTGTGTTCAGTGTAGGGCTGTGTTCAGTGTAGGGGCTGTGTTCAGTGTAGGGGCTGTGTTCAGTGTAGGGGCTGTGTTCAGTGTAGGGGCTGTGTTCAGTGTAGGGCTGTGTTCAGTGTAGGGGCTGTGTTCAGTGTAGGGGCTGTGTTCAGTGTAGGGGCTGTGTTCAGTGTAGGGGCTGTGTTCAGTGTAGGGCTGTGTTCAGTGTAGGGACTGTGTTCAGTGTAGGGGCTGTGTTCAGTGTAGGGGCTGTGTTCAGTGTAGGGACTGTGTTCAGTGTAGGGGCTGTGTTCAGTGTAGGGGCTGTGTTCAGTGTAGGGGCTGTGTTCAGTGTAGGGGCTGTGTTCAGTGTAGGGACTGTGTTCAGTGTAGGGGCTGTGTTCAGTGTAGGGGCCTGTGTTCAGTGTAGGGGCTGTGTTCAGTGTAGGGGCTGTGTTCAGTGTAGGGGCTGTGTTCAGTGTAGGGCTGTGTTCAGTGTAGGGCTGTGTTCAGTGTAGGGGCTGTGTTCAGTGTAGGGCTGTGTTCAGTGTAGGGGCTGTGTTCAGTGTAGGGGCTGTGTTCAGTGTAGGGGCTGTGTTCAGTGTAGGGGCTGTGTTCAGTGTAGGGCTGTGTTCAGTGTAGGGCTGTGTTCAGTGTAGGGGCTGTGTTCAGTGTAGGGGCTGTGTTCAGTGTAGGGGCTGTGTTCAGTGTAGGGGCTGTGTTCAGTGTAGGGGCTGTGTTCAGTGTAGGGGCTGTGTTCAGTGTAGGGGCTGTGTTCAGTGTAGGGGCTGTGTTCAGTGTAGGGGCTGTGTTCAGTGTAGGGGCTGTGTTCAGTGTAGGGGCTGTGTTCAGTGTAGGGGCTGTGTTCAGTGTAGGGGCTGTGTTCAGTGTAGGGGCTGTGTTCAGTGTAGGGCTGTGTTCAGTGTAGGGCTGTGTTCAGTGTAGGGCTGTGTTCAGTGTAGGGCTGTGTTCAGTGTAGGGGCTGTGTTCAGTGTAGGGGCTGTGTTCAGTGTAGGGGCTGTGTTCAGTGTAGGGGCTGTGTTCAGTGTAGGGCTGTGTTCAGTGTAGGGGCTGTGTTCAGTGTAGGGGCTGTGTTCAGTGTAGGGGCTGTGTTCAGTGTAGGGCTGTGTTCAGTGTAGGGGCTGTGTTCAGTGTAGGGGACTGTGTTCAGTGTAGGGCTGTGTTCAGTGTAGGGGCTGTGTTCAGTGTAGGGGCTGTGTTCAGTGTAGGGGCTGTGTTCAGTGTAGGGCTGTGTTCAGTGTAGGGCTGTGTTCAGTGTAGGGCTGTGTTCAGTGTAGGGGCTGTGTTCAGTGTAGGGGCTGTGTTCAGTGTAGGGGCTGTGTTCAGTGTAGGGCTGTGTTCAGTGTAGGGGCTGTGTTCAGTGTAGGGACTGTGTTCAGTGTAGGGGCTGTGTTCAGTGTAGGGCTGTGTTCAGTGTAGGGGCTGTGTTCAGTGTAGGGCTGTGTTCAGTGTAGGGCTGTGTTCAGTGTAGGGGCTGTGTTCAGTGTAGGGGCTGTGTTCAGTGTAGGGGCTGTGTTCAGTGTAGGGGCTGTGTTCAGTGTAGGGGCTGTGTTCAGTGTAGGGGCTGTGTTCAGTGTAGGGGCTGTGTTCAGTGTAGGGCTGTGTTCAGTGTAGGGGCTGTGTTCAGTGTAGGGGCTGTGTTCAGTGTAGGGGCTGTGTTCAGTGTAGGGCTGTGTTCAGTGTAGGGGCTGTGTTCAGTGTAGGGGCTGTGTTCAGTGTAGGGGCTGTGTTCAGTGTAGGGGCTGTGTTCAGTGTAGGGCTGTGTTCAGTGTAGGGGCTGTGTTCAGTGTAGGGCTGTGTTCAGTGTAGGGGCTGTGTTCAGTGTAGGGGCTGTGTTCAGTGTAGGGGCTGTGTTCAGTGTAGGGGCCTGTGTTCAGTGTAGGGGCTGTGTTCAGTGTAGGGGCTGTGTTCAGTGTAGGGGCTGTGTTCAGTGTAGGGGCTGTGTTCAGTGTAGGGGCTGTGTTCAGTGTAGGGGCTGTGTTCAGTGTAGGGGCTGTGTTCAGTGTAGGGGCTGTGTTCAGTGTAGGGGCTGTGTTCAGTGTAGGGGCTGTGTTCAGTGTAGGGGCTGTGTTCAGTGTAGGGGCTGTGTTCAGTGTAGGGGCTGTGTTCAGTGTAGGGGCTGTGTTCAGTGTAGGGGCTGTGTTCAGTGTAGGGGCTGTGTTCAGTGTAGGGGCTGTGTTCAGTGTAGGGTCTGTGTTCAGTGTAGGGGCTGTGTTCAGTGTAGGGGCTGTGTTCAGTGTAGGGGCTGTGTTCAGTGTAGGGGCTGTGTTCAGTGTAGGGGCTGTGTTCAGTGTAGGGGCTGTGTTCAGTGTAGGGGCTGTGTTCAGTGTAGGGGCTGTGTTCAGTGTAGGGGCTGTGTTCAGTGTAGGGGCTGTGTTCAGTGTAGGGGCTGTGTTCAGTGTAGGGGCTGTGTTCAGTGTAGGGGCTGTGTTCAGTGTAGGGGCTGTGTTCAGTGTAGGGGCTGTGTTCAGTGTAGGGGCTGTGTTCAGTGTAGGGGCTGTGTTCAGTGTAGGGGCTGTGTTCAGTGTAGGGGCTGTGTTCAGTGTAGGGGCTGTGTTCAGTGTAGGGGCTGTGTTCAGTGTAGGGGCTGTGTTCAGTGTAGGGGCTGTGTTCAGTGTAGGGGCTGTGTTCAGTGTAGGGGCTGTGTTCAGTGTAGGGCTGTGTTCAGTGTAGGGGCTGTGTTCAGTGTAGGGGCTGTGTTCAGTGTAGGGGCTGTGTTCAGTGTAGGGCTGTGTTCAGTGTAGGGGCTGTGTTCAGTGTAGGGGCTGTGTTCAGTGTAGGGCTGTGTTCAGTGTAGGGGTTGTGTTCAGTGTCGGGGCTGTTTTCAGTGTAGGGGCTGTGTTCAGTGTAGGGGCTGTGTTCAGTGTAGGGGCTGTGTTCAGTGTAGGGGCTGTGTTCAGTGTAGGGGCTGTGTTCAGTGTAGGGGCTGTGTTCAGTGTAGGGGCTGTGTTCAGTGTAGGGGCTGTGTTCAGTGTAGGGGCCTGTGTTCAGTGTAGGGGCCTGTGTTCAGTGTAGGGGCTGTGTTCAGTGTAGGGACTGTGTTCAGTGTAGGGCTGTGTTCAGTGTAGGGGCTGTGTTCAGTGTAGGGCTGTGTTCAGTGTAGGGGCTGTGTTCAGTGTAGGGCTGTGTTCAGTGTAGGGGCTGTGTTCAGTGTAGGGGCTGTGTTCAGTGTAGGGGCTGTGTTCAGTGTAGGGCTGTGTTCAGTGTAGGGGCTGTGTTCAGTGTAGGGGCTGTGTTCAGTGTAGGGGCTGTGTTCAGTGTAGGGGCTGTGTTCAGTGTAGGGCTGTGTTCAGTGTAGGGGCTGTGTTCAGTGTAGGGGCTGTGTTCAGTGTAGGGGCTGTGTTCAGTGTAGGGGCTGTGTTCAGTGTAGGGGCTGTGTTCAGTGTAGGGGACTGTGTTCAGTGTAGGGCTGTGTTCAGTGTAGGGCTGTGTTCAGTGTAGGGGCTGTGTTCAGTGTAGGGCTGTGTTCAGTGTAGGGGCTGTGTTCAGTGTAGGGGCTGTGTTCAGTGTAGGGCTGTGTTCAGTGTAGGGCTGTGTTCAGTGTAGGGCTGTGTTCAGTGTAGGGCTGTGTTCAGTGTAGGGCTGTGTTCAGTGTAGGGCTGTGTTCAGTGTAGGGGCTGTGTTCAGTGTAGGGCTGTGTTCAGTGTAGGGGCTGTGTTCAGTGTAGGGGCTGTGTTCAGTGTAGGGCTGTGTTCAGTGTAGGGCTGTGTTCAGTGTAGGGGCTGTGTTCAGTGTAGGGGCTGTGTTCAGTGTAGGGGCTGTGTTCAGTGTAGGGGCTGTGTTCAGTGTAGGGGCTGTGTTCAGTGTAGGGACTGTGTTCAGTGTAGGGCTGTGTTCAGTGTAGGGGCTGTGTTCAGTGTAGGGGCTGTGTTCAGTGTAGGGGCTGTGTTCAGTGTAGGGACTGTGTTCAGTGTAGGGCTGTGTTCAGTGTAGGGGCTGTGTTCAGTGTAGGGGCTGTGTTCAGTGTAGGGCTGTGTTCAGTGTAGGGACTGTGTTCAGTGTAGGGGCTGTGTTCAGTGTAGGGCTGTGTTCAGTGTAGGGCTGTGTTCAGTGTAGGGGCTGTGTTCAGTGTAGGGCTGTGTTCAGTGTAGGGGCTGTGTTCAGTGTAGGGGCTGTGTTCAGTGTAGGGGCTGTGTTCAGTGTAGGGGCTGTGTTCAGTGTAGGGCTGTGTTCAGTGTAGGGGCTGTGTTCAGTGTAGGGGCTGTGTTCAGTGTAGGGGCTGTGTTCAGTGTAGGGGCTGTGTTCAGTGTAGGGGCTGTGTTCAGTGTAGGGCTGTGTTCAGTGTAGGGCTGTGTTCAGTGTAGGGCTGTGTTCAGTGTAGGGGCTGTGTTCAGTGTAGGGGCTGTGTTCAGTGTAGGGCTGTGTTCAGTGTAGGGGCTGTGTTCAGTGTAGGGCTGTGTTCAGTGTAGGGGCTGTGTTCAGTGTAGGGGCTGTGTTCAGTGTAGGGGCTGTGTTCAGTGTAGGGCTGTGTTCAGTGTAGGGGCTGTGTTCAGTGTAGGGGCTGTGTTCAGTGTAGGGGCTGTGTTCAGTGTAGGGGCTGTGTTCAGTGTAGGGGCTGTGTTCAGTGTAGGGGCTGTGTTCAGTGTAGGGGCTGTGTTCAGTGTAGGGACTGTGTTCAGTGTAGGGGCTGTGTTCAGTGTAGGGGCTGTGTTCAGTGTAGGGGCTGTGTTCAGTGTAGGGGCTGTGTTCAGTGTAGGGGCTGTGTTCAGTGTAGGGGCTGTGTTCAGTGTAGGGCTGTGTTCAGTGTAGGGCTGTGTTCAGTGTAGGGGCTGTGTTCAGTGTAGGGGCTGTGTTCCGTTTAGGGGCTGTGTTCAGTGTAGGCCTGTGTTCAGTGTCGGGACAGTGTTCAGTGTAGGAATGTGTTCAGTGTAGGGGCTGTGTTCAGTGTAGGGGCTGTGTTCAGTGTAGGGGCTGTGTTCAGTGTAGGGGCTGTGTTCAGTGTAGGGGCTGTGTTCAGTGTAGGGCTGTGTTCAGTGTAGGGGCTGTGTTCAGTGTAGGGGCTGTGTTCAGTGTAGGGGCTGTGTTCAGTGTAGGGGCTGTGTTCAGTGTAGGGGCTGTGTTCAGTGTAGGGCTGTGTTCAGTGTAGGGGCTGTGTTCAGTGTAGGGCTGTGTTCAGTGTAGGGGCTGTGTTCAGTGTAGGGGCTGTGTTCAGTGTAGGGGCTGTGTTCAGTGTAGGGGCTGTGTTCAGTGTAGGGGCTGTGTTCAGTGTAGGGGCTGTGTTCAGTGTAGGGGCTGTGTTCAGTGTAGGGGCTGTGTTCAGTGTAGGGGCTGTGTTCAGTGTAGGGGCTGTGTTCAGTGTAGGGCTGTGTTCAGTGTAGGGACTGTGTTCAGTGTAGGGGCTGTGTTCAGTGTAGGGGCTGTGTTCAGTGTAGGGGCTGTGTTCAGTGTAGGGGCTGTGTTCAGTGTAGGGCTGTGTTCAGTGTAGGGGCTGTGTTCAGTGTAGGGGCTGTGTTCAGTGTAGGGGCTGTGTTCAGTGTAGGGCTGTGTTCAGTGTAGGGGCTGTGTTCAGTGTAGGGGCTGTGTTCAGTGTAGGGGCTGTGTTCAGTGTAGGGCTGTGTTCAGTGTAGGGCTGTGTTCAGTGTAGGGCTGTGTTCAGTGTAGGGGCTGTGTTCAGTGTAGGGGCTGTGTTCAGTGTAGGGGCTGTGTTCAGTGTAGGGGCTGTGTTCAGTGTAGGGCTGTGTTCAGTGTAGGGACTGTGTTCAGTGTAGGGGCTGTGTTCAGTGTAGGGCTGTGTTCAGTGTAGGGGCTGTGTTCAGTGTAGGGCTGTGTTCAGTGTAGGGGCTGTGTTCAGTGTAGGGGCTGTGTTCAGTGTAGGGGCTGTGTTCAGTGTAGGGGCTGTGTTCAGTGTAGGGCTGTGTTCAGTGTAGGGGCTGTGTTCAGTGTAGGGCTGTGTTCAGTGTAGGGGCTGTGTTCAGTGTAGGGGCTGTGTTCAGTGTAGGGGCTGTGTTCAGTGTAGGGGCTGTGTTCAGTGTAGGGCTGTGTTCAGTGTAGGGGCTGTGTTCAGTGTAGGGGCTGTGTTCAGTGTAGGGGCTGTGTTCAGTGTAGGGCTGTGTTCAGTGTAGGGCTGTGTTCAGTGTAGGGACTGTGTTCAGTGTAGGGCTGTGTTCAGTGTAGGGGCTGTGTTCAGTGTAGGGGCTGTGTTCAGTGTAGGGGCTGTGTTCAGTGTAGGGCTGTGTTCAGTGTAGGGGCTGTGTTCAGTGTAGGGGCTGTGTTCAGTGTAGGGGCTGTGTTCAGTGTAGGGGCTGTGTTCAGTGTAGGGGCTGTGTTCAGTGTAGGGGCTGTGTTCAGTGTAGGGGCTGTGTTCAGTGTAGGGGCTGTGTTCAGTGTA
This sequence comes from Squalus acanthias, assembly GCA_030390025.1. Classification (NCBI taxonomy): domain Eukaryota; kingdom Metazoa; phylum Chordata; class Chondrichthyes; order Squaliformes; family Squalidae; genus Squalus; species Squalus acanthias. The sequence goes on from JASTWF010000205.1 coordinate 582,469, forward strand.
GGGACTGTGTTCAGTGTAGGGGCTGTGTTCAGTGTAGGGGCTGTGTTCAGTGTAGGGGCTGTGTTCAGTGTAGGGGCTGTGTTCAGTGTAGGGGCTGTGTTCAGTGTAGGGGCTGTGTTCAGTGTAGGGACTGTGTTCAGTGTAGGGGCTGTGTTCAGTGTAGGGGCTGTGTTCAGTGTAGGGGCTGTGTTCAGTGTAGGGCTGTGTTCAGTGTAGGGGCTGTGTTCAGTGTAGGGCTGTGTTCAGTGTAGGGCTGTGTTCAGTGTAGGGGCTGTGTTCAGTGTAGGGGCTGTGTTCAGTGTAGGGCTGTGTTCAGTGTAGGGGCTGTGTTCAGTGTAGGGGCTGTGTTCAGTGTAGGGGCTGTGTTCAGTGTAGGGGCTGTGTTCAGTGTAGGGGCTGTGTTCAGTGTAGGGGCTGTGTTCAGTGTAGGGGCTGTGTTCAGTGTAGGGGCTGTGTTCAGTGCCGGGCTGTGTTCAGTGCCGGGGCTGTGTTCAGTGCCGGGGCTGTGTTCAGTGCCGGGGCTGTGTTCAGTGTAGGGGCTGTGTTCAGTGTAGGGGCATTTTTGAGGGTAAGGGCCGTGTACAGTGTAGGGGTCGTGTTCAGTGTAGGGGTCGTGTTCAGTGTAGGGATCGTGTTCAGTGTAGGGGCCGTGTTCAGTGCAGCGGCTTTGTTAAGTGTAGGGTCTGTGTTCAGTGCAGGGGCCGTGTTCACTGTAGGGACCGTGTTCAGTGCAGGGGCTTTGTTAAGTGTAGGTCTGTGTTCAGTGCAGGGGCCGTGTTCATTGTAGGGACCGTGTTCAGTGCAGGGACCGTGTTCAGTGTAGGGGCCGTGTTCAGTGTAGGGGCCGAGTTCAGTGTAGAATCTATGTTCAGTGCAGGGGCTGTGTTCAGTGTAGGGGCCGTGTTCAGTGTAGGGGCCGAGTTCAGTGTAGAATCTATGTTCAGTGCAGGGGCTGTGTTCAGTGTAGGGGCTGTGTTCAGTGTAGGGGCTGTGTTCAGTGTAGGGGCTGTGTTCAGTGTAGGGCTGTGTTCAGTGTAGGGGCTGTGTTCAGTGTAGGGGCTGTGTTCAGTGTAGGGGCTGTGTTCAGTGTAGGGGCTGTGTTCAGTGTAGGGCTGTGTTCAGTGTAGGGGCTGTGTTCAGTGTAGGGGCTGTGTTCAGTGTAGGGGCTGTGTTCAGTGTAGGGGCTGTGTTCAGTGTAGGGGCTGTGTTCAGTGTAGGGGCTGTGTTCAGTGTAGGGCTGTGTTCAGTGTAGGGGCTGTGTTCAGTGTAGGGGCTGTGTTCAGTGTAGGGGCTGTGTTCAGTGTAGGGGCTGTGTTCAGTGTAGGGCTGTGTTCAGTGTAGGGGCTGTGTTCAGTGTAGGGGCTGTGTTCAGTGTAGGGCTGTGTTCAGTGTAGGGCTGTGTTCAGTGTAGGGGCTGTGTTCAGTGTAGGGGCTGTGTTCAGTGTAGGGCTGTGTTCAGTGTAGGGCTGTGTTCAGTGTAGGGGCTGTGTTCAGTGTAGGGGCTGTGTTCAGTGTAGGGGCTGTGTTCAGTGTAGGGGCTGTGTTCAGTGTAGGGGCTGTGTTCAGTGTAGGGGCTGTGTTCAGTGTAGGGCTGTGTTCAGTGTAGGGGCTGTGTTCAGTGTAGGGCTGTGTTCAGTGTAGGGGCTGTGTTCAGTGTAGGGGCTGTGTTCAGTGTAGGGGCTGTGTTCAGTGTAGGGCTGTGTTCAGTGTAGGGCTGTGTTCAGTGTAGGGCTGTGTTCAGTGTAGGGGCTGTGTTCAGTGTAGGGGCTGTGTTCAGTGTAGGGCTGTGTTCAGTGTAGGGCTGTGTTCAGTGTAGGGGCTGTGTTCAGTGTAGGGGCTGTGTTCAGTGTAGGGGCTGTGTTCAGTGTAGGGCTGTGTTCAGTGTAGGGGCTGTGTTCAGTGTAGGGGCTGTGTTCAGTGTAGGGGCTGTGTTCAGTGTAGGGGCTGTGTTCAGTGTAGGGGCTGTGTTCAGTGTAGGGGCTGTGTTCAGTGTAGGGGCTGTGTTCAGTGTAGGGGCTGTGTTCAGTGTAGGGGCTGTGTTCAGTGTAGGGGCTGTGTTCAGTGTAGGGGCTGTGTTCAGTGTAGGGCTGTGTTCAGTGTAGGGGCTGTGTTCAGTGTAGGGGCTGTGTTCAGTGTAGGGGCTGTGTTCAGTGTAGGGGCTGTGTTCAGTGTAGGGGCTGTGTTCAGTGTAGGGGCTGTGTTCAGTGTAGGGCTGTGTTCAGTGTAGGGGCTGTGTTCAGTGTAGGGCTGTGTTCAGTGTAGGGCTGTGTTCAGTGTAGGGCTGTGTTCAGTGTAGGGGCTGTGTTCAGTGTAGGGGCTGTGTTCAGTGTAGGGGCTGTGTTCAGTGTAGGGGCTGTGTTCAGTGTAGGGGCTGTGTTCAGTGTAGGGGCTGTGTTCAGTGTAGGGCTGTGTTCAGTGTAGGGGCTGTGTTCAGTGTAGGGGCTGTGTTCAGTGTAGGGCTGTGTTCAGTGTAGGGCTGTGTTCAGTGTAGGGGCTGTGTTCAGTGTAGGGGCTGTGTTCAGTGTAGGGGCTGTGTTCAGTGTAGGGGCTGTGTTCAGTGTAGGGGCTGTGTTCAGTGTAGGGGCTGTGTTCAGTGTAGGGGCTGTGTTCAGTGTAGGGCTGTGTTCAGTGTAGGGGCTGTGTTCAGTGTAGGGGCTGTGTTCAGTGTAGGGCTGTGTTCAGTGTAGGGGCTGTGTTCAGTGTAGGGGCTGTGTTCAGTGTAGGGCTGTGTTCAGTGTAGGGCTGTGTTCAGTGTAGGGGCTGTGTTCAGTGTAGGGGCTGTGTTCAGTGTAGGGGCTGTGTTCAGTGTAGGGGCTGTGTTCAGTGTAGGGGCTGTGTTCAGTGTAGGGGCTGTGTTCAGTGTAGGGGCTGTGTTCAGTGTAGGGGCTGTGTTCAGTGTAGGGCTGTGTTCAGTGTAGGGGCTGTGTTCAGTGTAGGGACTGTGTTCAGTGTAGGGGCTGTGTTCAGTGTAGGGGCTGTGTTCAGTGTAGGGGCCTGTGTTCAGTGTAGGGGCTGTGTTCAGTGTAGGGCTGTGTTCAGTGTAGGGGACTGTGTTCAGTGTAGGGGACTGTGTTCAGTGTAGGGGCTGTGTTCAGTGTAGGGCCTGTGTTCAGTGTAGGGGCTGTGTTCAGTGTAGGGACTGTGTTCAGTGTAGGGCTGTGTTCAGTGTAGGGGCTGTGTTCAGTGTAGGGCTGTGTTCAGTGTAGGGGCCTGTGTTCAGTGTAGGGGCTGTGTTCAGTGTAGGGCTGTGTTCAGTGTAGGGACTGTGTTCAGTGTAGGGGCTGTGTTCAGTGTAGGGGCTGTGTTCAGTGTAGGGGCTGTGTTCAGTGTAGGGGCTGTGTTCAGTGTCAGGGCTGTGTTCAGTGTAGGGGCTGTGTTCAGTGTAGGGGCTGTGTTCAGTGAGGGGCTGTGTTCAGTGTAGGGGCTGTGTTCAGTGCCGGGGCTGTGTTCAGTGCCGGGGCTGTGTTCAGTGCCGGGGCTGTGTTCAGTGCCGGGGCTGTGTTCAGTGCCGGGGCTGTGTTCAGTGTAGGGCTGTGTTCAGTGTAGGGGCATTTTTGAGGGTAAGGGCCGTGTACAGTGTAGGGGTCGTGTTCAGTGTAGGGGTCGTGTTCAGTGTAGGGATCGTGTTCATTGTAGGGGCCGTGTTCAGTGCAGCGGCTTTGTTAAGTGTAGGGTCTGTGTTCAGTGCAGGGGCCGTGTTCACTGTAGGGACCGTGTTCAGTGCAGGGACTGTGTTCAGTGCAGGGACTGTGTTCAGTGCAGGGGCTGTGTTCAGTGCAGGGGCTGTGTTCAGTGCAGGGGCTGTGTTCAGTGCAGGGGCTGTGTTCATTGTAGGGGCCGTGTTCAGTGCAGGGGCTTTGTTAAGTGTAGGGTCTGTGTTCAGTGCAGGGGCCGTGTTCATTGTAGGGACCGTGTTCAGTGCAGGGACCGTGTTCAGTGTAGGAGGACTGTGTTCAGTGTAGTGGCTGTGTTCAGTGTAGGGCTGTGTTCAGTGTAGGGTGTGTTCAGTGTAGGGACTGTGTTCAGTGTAGGTCTGTGTTCAGTGTAGGGCTGTGTTCAGTGTAGTGGCTGTGTTCAGTGTAGGGCTGTGTTCAGAGTAGGGGCTGTGTTCAGTGTAGCGGCTGTGTTCAGTGCAGGGGCCTGTGTTCAGTGTAGGGCTGTGTTCAGTGTTGGGACTGTGTTCAGTGTAGGGACTGTGTTCAGTGTCAGTGGCTGTGTTCAGTGTAGGGCTGTGTTCAGTGTAGGGCTGTGTTCAGTGTAGGGGCTGTGTTCAGTGTAGGGGCTGTGTTCAGTGTTGGGGCTGTGTTCAGTGTCGTGGACTGTATTCAGTGCAGGGGCTGTGTTCAGTGTAGGGACTGTGTTCAGTGTAGGGACTGTGTTCATTGTAGGGGCTGTGTTCAGTGTAGGACTGTGTTCAGTGTAGGGACTGTGTTCAGTGTAGGGCTGTGTTCAGTGTAGGGGCTGTGTTCAGTGTAGGGACTGTGTTCAGTGTAGGGACTGTGTTCAGTGTAGGGCCTGTGTTCAGTGTAGGGGACTGTGTTCAGTGTAGGGCCTGTGTCAGTGTAGGGGCTGTGTTCAGTGTAGGGGCTGTGTTCAGTTGTAGGGGCTGTGTTCAGTGTAGGGGCTGTGTTCAGTGTAGGGCTGTGTTCAGTGTAGGGCTGTGTTCAGTGTAGGGGCTGTGTTCAGTGTAGGGGCCTGTGTTCAGTGTAGGGACTGTGTTCAGTGTAGGGACTGTGTTCAGTGTAGGGGCTGTGTTCAGTGTAGGGCTGTGTTCAGTGTAGGGGCTGTGTTCAGTGTAGGGGCTGTGTTCAGTGTAGGGGCTGTGTTCAGTGAAGGGGCTGTGTTCAGTGTAGGGCTGTGTTCAGTGTAGGGGCTGTGTTCAGTGTAGGGCTGTGTTCAGTGTAGGACTGTGTTCAGTGTAGGGCTGTGTTCAGTGTAGGGCTGTGTTCAGTGTAGGGGCTGTGTTCAGTGTAGGGGCTGTGTTCAGTGTAGGGGCTGTGTTCAGTGTAGGGCTGTGTTCAGTGTAGGGGCTGTGTTCAGTGTAGGGCTGTGTTCAGTGTAGGGGCTGTGTTCAGTGTAGGGGCTGTGTTCAGTGTAGGGCTGTGTTCAGTGTAGGGGCTGTGTTCAGTGTAGGGCTGTGTTCAGTGTAGGGGCTGTGTTCAGTGTAGGGGCTGTGTTCAGTGTAGGGCTGTGTTCAGTGTAGGGGCTGTGTTCAGTGTAGGGGCTGTGTTCAGTGTAGGGCTGTGTTCAGTGTAGGGCTGTGTTCAGTGTAGGGCTGTGTTCAGTGTAGGGCTGTGTTCAGTGTAGGGGCTGTGTTCAGTGTAGGGCTGTGTTCAGTGTAGGGGCTGTGTTCAGTGTAGGGGCTGTGTTCAGTGTAGGGGCTGTGTTCAGTGCAGGGGCTGTGTTCAGTGTAGGGGCTGTGTTCAGTGTAGGGCTGTGTTCAGTGTAGGGGCTGTGTTCAGTGTAGGACTGTGTTCAGTGTAGGGGCTGTGTTCAGTGTAGGGGCTGTGTTCAGTGTAGGGCTGTGTTCAGTGTAGGGCCTGTGTTCAGTGTAGGGGCTGTGTTCAGTGTAGGGGCTGTGTTCAGTGTAGGGGCTGTGTTCAGTGTAGTGGCTGTGTTCAGTGTAGGGCTGTGTTCAGTGTAGGGGCTGTGTTCAGTGTAGGGCCTGTGTTCAGTGTAGGGCCTGTGTTCAGTGTAGGGGCTGTGTTCAGTGTAGGGGCTGTGTTCAGTGTAGGGCTGTGTTCAGTGTAGGGGCTGTGTTCAGTGTAGGGCTGTGTTCAGTGTAGGGGCTGTGTTCAGTGTAGGGGCCGTGTCAGTGTAGGGGCTGTGTTCAGTGTAGGGGCTGTGTTCAGTGTAGGGGCCTGTGTCAGTGTAGGGCCTGTGTTCAGTGTAGGGGCTGTGTTCAGTGTAGGGGCTGTGTTCAGTGTAGGGCTGTGTTCAGTGTAGGGGCTGTGTTCAGTGTAGGGGCTGTGTTCAGTGTAGGGCTGTGTTCAGTGTAGGGGCTGTGTTCAGTGTAGGGGCTGTGTTCAGTGTAGGGGCTGTGTTCAGTGTAGGGGCTGTGTTCAGTGTAGGGGCTGTGTTCAGTGTAGGGGCTGTGTTCAGTGTAGGGGCTGTGTTCAGTGTAGGGACTGTGTTCAGTGTAGGGCTGTGTTCAGTGTAGGGGCTGTGTTCAGTGTAGGGGCTGTGTTCAGTGTAGGGGCTGTGTTCAGTGTAGGGCTGTGTTCAGTGTAGGGGCTGTGTTCAGTGTAGGGCTGTGTTCAGTGTAGGGGCTGTGTTCAGTGTAGGGACTGTGTTCAGTGTAGGGGCTGTGTTCAGTGTAGGGGCTGTGTTCAGTGTAGGGGCTGTGTTCAGTGTAGGGGCTGTGTTCAGTGTAGGGCTGTGTTCAGTGTAGGGGCTGTGTTCAGTGTAGGGGCTGTGTTCAGTGTAGGGGCTGTGTTCAGTGTAGGGGCTGTGTTCAGTGTAGGGGCTGTGTTCAGTGTAGGGCTGTGTTCAGTGTAGGGCTGTGTTCAGTGTAGGGGCTGTGTTCAGTGTAGGGGCTGTGTTCAGTGTAGGGGCTGTGTTCAGTGTAGGGCTGTGTTCAGTGTAGGGGCTGTGTTCAGTGTAGGGGCTGTGTTCAGTGTAGGGGCTGTGTTCAGTGTAGGGGCTGTGTTCAGTGTAGGGCTGTGTTCAGTGTAGGGCTGTGTTCAGTGTAGGGGCTGTGTTCAGTGTAGGGACTGTGTTCAGTGTAGGGGCTGTGTTCAGTGTAGGGCTGTGTTCAGTGTAGGGGCTGTGTTCAGTGTAGGGGCTGTGTTCAGTGTAGGGGCTGTGTTCAGTGTAGGGCTGTGTTCAGTGTAGGGGCTGTGTTCAGTGTAGGGGCTGTGTTCAGTGTAGGGCTGTGTTCAGTGTAGGGGCTGTGTTCAGTGTAGGGCTGTGTTCAGTGTCGGGGCCTGTGTTCAGTGTAGGGCTGTGTTCAGTGTAGGGGCTGTGTTCAGTGTAGGGGCTGTGTTCAGTGTAGGGGCTGTGTTCAGTGTAGGGCTGTGTTCAGTGTAGGGGCTGTGTTCAGTGCAGGGGACTGTGTTCAGTGTAGGGACTGTGTTCAGTGTAGGGCTGTGTTCAGTGTAGGGACTGTGTTCAGTGTAGGGGCTGTGTTCAGTGTAGGGACTGTGTTCAGTGTAGAGGCTGTGTTCAGTGTAGGGGACTGTGTTCAGTGTAGGGGCTGTGTTCAGTGTAGGGACTGTGTTCAGTGTAGGGGCTGTGTTCAGTGTAGGGACTGTGTTCAGTGTAGGGCTGTGTTCAGTGTAGGGGCTGTGTTCAGTGTAGGGCTGTGTTCAGTGTCGGGCTGTGTTCAGTGTAGGGCCTGTGTTCAGTGTAGGGGCTGTGTTCAGTGTAGGGCTGTGTTCAGTGTAGGAGCTGTGTTCAGTGTAGGGCTGTGTTCAGTGTAGGGGCTGTGTTCAGTGTAGGGGCTGTGTTCAGTGTAGGGCTGTGTTCAGTGTAGGGGCTGTGTTCAGTGTAGGGCTGTGTTCAGTGTAGGGGCTGTGTTCAGTGTAGGGACTGTGTTCAGTGTAGGGGCTGTGTTCAGTGTAGGGGCTGTGTTCAGTGTAGGGCTGTGTTCAGTGTAGGGACTGTGTTCAGTGTAGGGCTGTGTTCAGTGTAGGGCTGTGTTCAGTGTAGGGCTGTGTTCAGTGTAGGGGCTGTGTTCAGTGTAGGGGCTGTGTTCAGTGTAGGGCTGTGTTCAGTGTAGGGGCTGTGTTCAGTGTAGGGGCTGTGTTCAGTGTAGGGGCTGTGTTCAGTGTAGGGCTGTGTTCAGTGTAGGGGCTGTGTTCAGTGTAGGGGCTGTGTTCAGTGTAGGGCTGTGTTCAGTGTAGGGACTGTGTTCAGTGTAGGGCTGTGTTCAGTGTAGGGCTGTGTTCAGTGTAGGGGCTGTGTTCAGTGTAGGGGCTGTGTTCAGTGTAGGGGCTGTGTTCAGTGTAGGGGCTGTGTTCAGTGTAGGGCTGTGTTCAGTGTAGGGCTGTGTTCAGTGTAGTGGCTGTGTTCAGTGTAGGGCTGTGTTCAGTGTAGGGGCTGTGTTCAGTGTAGGGGCTGTGTTCAGTGTAGGGGCTGTGTTCAGTGTAGGGGCTGTGTTCAGTGTAGGGGCTGTGTTCAGTGTAGGGGCTGTGTTCAGTGTAGGGGCTGTGTTCAGTGTAGGGCTGTGTTCAGTGTAGGGACTGTGTTCAGTGTAGGGGCTGTGTTCAGTGTAGGGGCTGTGTTCAGTGTAGGGCTGTGTTCAGTGTAGGGGCCTGTGTTCAGTGTAGGGTCTGTGTTCAGTGTAGGGGCTGTGTTCAGTGTAGAGACTGTGTTCAGTGTAGGGCTGTGTTCAGTGTAGGGGCTGTGTTCAGTGTAGGGGCTGTGTTCAGTGTAGGGCTGTGTTCAGTGTAGGGACTGTGTTCAGTGTAGGGGCTGTGTTCAGTGTAGGGCTGTGTTCAGTGTAGGGGCTGTGTTCAGTGTAGGGCTGTGTTCAGTGTAGGGACTGTGTTCAGTGTAGGGCTGTGTTCAGTGTAGGGGCTGTGTTCAGTGTAGGGCTGTGTTCAGTGTAGGGGCTGTGTTCAGTGTAGGGGCTGTGTTCAGTGTAGGGGCTGTGTTCAGTGTAGGGGCTGTGTTCAGTGTAGGGCTGTGTTCAGTGTAGGGGCTGTGTTCAGTGTAGGGGCTGTGTTCAGTGTAGGGGCTGTGTTCAGTGTAGGGCTGTGTTCAGTGTAGGGCTGTGTTCAGTGTAGGGGCTGTGTTCAGTGTAGGGACTGTGTTCAGTGTAGGGCTGTGTTCAGTGTAGGGGCTGTGTTCAGTGTAGGGCTGTGTTCAGTGTAGGGGCTGTGTTCAGTGTAGGGCTGTGTTCAGTGTAGGGCTGTGTTCAGTGTAGGGCTGTGTTCAGTGTATGGGGCTGTGTTCAGTGTAGGGCTGGTCAGTGTAGGGCTGTGTTCTGTGTGGGACTGTGTTCAGTGTAGGGGCTGTCTTCAGTGTAGGGACTGTGTTCAGTGTAGGGGCCTGTGTTCAGTGTAGGGCTGTGTTCAGTGTAGGGGCCTGTGTTCAGTGTAGGGGCTGTGTTCAGTGTAGGGGCTTGCTGTTCAATGTAGGGGCCTGTGTTCAATTGTAGGACTGTGTTCAGTGTAGTGGCTGTGTTCAGTGTAGGGGCTGTGTTCAGTGTAGGGGCTGTGGTTCAGTGTAGGGGCTGTGTTTCAGTGTACGGGCTGTGTTCAGTGTAGGGTCTGTGCTTCAGTGTAGGGGCTGTGTTCAGTGTAGGGGCTGTGTTCAGTGTAGGGGCTGTGTTCAGTGTAGGGACTGTGTTCAGTGTAGGGGCTGTGTTCAGTGTAGGGCCTGTGTTCAGTGTAGGGCTGTGTTCAGTGTATGGGACTGTGTTCAGTGTAGGGGCTGTGTTCAGTGTAGGGGCTGTGTTCAGTGTAGGGGCTGTGTTCAGTGTAGGGCTGTGTTCAGTGTAGGGGCTGTGTTCAGTGTAGGGGCTGTGTTCAGTGTAGGGGCTGTGTTCAGTGTAGGGGCTGTGTTCAGTGTAGGGGCTGTGTTCAGTGTAGGGACTGTGTTCAGTGTAGGGGCTGTGTTCAGTGTAGGGGCTGTGTTCAGTGTAGGGCTGTGTTCAGTGTAGGGGCTGTGTTCAGTGTAGGGGCTGTGTTCAGTGTAGGGGCTGTGTTCAGTGTAGGGGCTGTGTTCAGTGTAGGGGCTGTGTTCAGTGTAGGGGCTGTGTTCAGTGTAGGGGCTGTGTTCAGTGTAGGGGCTGTGTTCAGTGTAGGGGCTGTGTTCAGTGTAGGGGCTGTGTTCAGTGTAGGGGCTGTGTTCAGTGTAGGGCTGTGTTCAGTGTAGGGGCTGTGTTCAGTGTAGGGCTGTGTTCAGTGTAGGGGCTGTGTTCAGTGTAGGGGCTGTGTTCAGTGTAGGGGCTGTGTTCAGTGTAGGGACTGTGTTCAGTGTAGGGACTGTGTTCAGTGTAGGGGCTGTGTTCAGTGTAGGGGCTGTGTTCAGTGTAGGGGCTGTGTTCAGTGTAGGGGCTGTGTTCAGTGTAGGGGCTGTGTTCAGTGTAGGGGCTGTGTTCAGTGTAGGGGCTGTGTTCAGTGTAGGGCTGTGTTCAGTGTAGGGGCTGTGTTCAGTGTAGGGCCTGTGTTCAGTGTAGGGCTGTGTTCAGTGTAGGGGCTGTGTTCAGTGTAGGGACTGTGTTCAGTGTAGGGCTGTGTTCAGTGTAGGGGCTGTGTTCAGTGTAGGGGCTGTGTTCAGTGTAGGGCTGTGTTCAGTGTAGGGGCTGTGTTCAGTGTAGGGGCTGTGTTCAGTGTAGGGGCTGTGTTCAGTGTAGGGCTGTGTTCAGTGTAGGGGCTGTGTTCAGTGTAGGGGCTGTGTTCAGTGTAGGGGCTGTGTTCAGTGTAGGGACTGTGTTCAGTGTAGGGACTGTGTTCAGTGTAGGGGCTGTGTTCAGTGTAGGGGCTGTGTTCAGTGTAGGGCTGTGTTCAGTGTAGGGGCTGTGTTCAGTGTAGGGCTGTGTTCAGTGTAGGGGCTGTGTTCAGTGTAGGGGCTGTGTTCAGTGTAGGGGCTGTGTTCAGTGTAGGGGCTGTGTTCAGTGTAGGGGCTGTGTTCAGTGTAGGGGCTGTGTTCAGTGTAGGGGCTGTGTTCAGTGTAGGGGCTGTGTTCAGTGTAGGGCTGTGTTCAGTGTAGGGGCTGTGTTCAGTGTAGGGGCTGTGTTCAGTGTAGGGGCTGTGTTCAGTGTAGGGGCTGTGTTCAGTGTAGGGGCTGTGTTCAGTGTAGGGGCTGTGTTCAGTGTAGGGGCTGTGTTCAGTGTAGGGGCTGTGTTCAGTGTAGGGGCTGTGTTCAGTGTAGGGGCTGTGTTCAGTGTAGGGGCTGTGTTCAGTGTAGGGGCTGTGTTCAGTGTAGGGGCTGTGTTCAGTGTAGGGACTGTGTTCAGTGTAGGGCTGTGTTCAGTGTAGGGCTGTGTTCAGTGTAGGGGCTGTGTTCAGTGTAGGGGCTGTGTTCAGTGTAGGGGCTGTGTTCAGTGTAGGGACTGTGTTCAGTGTAGGGCTGTGTTCAGTGTAGGGGCTGTGTTCAGTGTAGGGGCTGTGTTCAGTGTAGGGGCTGTGTTCAGTGTAGGGGCTGTGTTCAGTGTAGGGGCTGTGTTCAGTGTAGGGGCTGTGTTCAGTGTAGGGGCCTGTGTTCAGTGTAGGGGCTGTGTTCAGTGTAGGGCTGTGTTCAGTGTAGGGGCTGTGTTCAGTGTAGGGCCTGTGTCAGTGTAGGGACTGTGTTCAGTGTAGAGGCTGTGTTCAGTGTAGGGGCTGTGTTCAGTGTAGGGGCTGTGTTCAGTGAAGGGCTGTGTTCAGTGTAGGACTGTGTTCAGTGTAGGGGCTGTGTTCAGTGTAGGGGCTGTGTTCAGTGTAGGGGCTGTGTTCAGTGTAGGGGCTGTGTTCAGTGTAGGGCTGTGTTCAGTGTAGGGGCTGTGTTCAGTGTAGGGCTGTGTTCAGTGTAGGGGCTGTGTTCAGTGTAGGGCTGTGTTCAGTGTAGGGGCTGTGTTCAGTGTAGGGGCTGTGTTCAGTGTAGGGGCTGTGTTCAGTGTAGGGGCTGTGTTCAGTGTAGGGGCTGTGTTCAGTGTAGGGGCTGTGTTCAGTGTAGGGGCTGTGTTCAGTGTAGGGGCTGTGTTCAGTGTAGGGGCTGTGTTCAGTGTAGGGACTGTGTTCAGTGTAGGGGCTGTGTTCAGTGTAGGGCTGTGTTCAGTGTAGGGGCTGTGTTCAGTGTAGGGGCTGTGTTCAGTGTAGGGACTGTGTTCAGTGTAGGGCTGTGTTCAGTGTAGGGGCTGTGTTCAGTGTAGGGGCTGTGTTCAGTGTAGGGGCTGTGTTCAGTGTAGGGGCTGTGTTCAGTGTAGGGGCTGTGTTCGGTGCAGGGGCTGTGTTCAGTGCCGGGACTGTGTTCAGTGCAGGTGCTGTGTTCAGTGTAGGGGCTGTGTTCAGTTTAATGGCTGTCTTCAGTGTAGGGACTGTGTTCGGTGTTTCGGGCTGTGTTCAGTGTAAGGACTTTGTTCGATGCAGGGGATGTGTTCAGTGTAGGGACTGTGTTCAGTGTAGGGGCTGTGTTCAGTGTAGGGGCTGTGTTCATTGTATGGACTGTGTTCAGTGTAGGGACTGTGTTCAGTGTAGGGGCTGTGTTCATTGTATGGACTGTGTTCAGTGTAGGGACTGTGTTCAGTGTAGGGGCTGTGTTCAGTGTAGGGGCTGTGTTCAGTGTAGGGGCTGTGTTCTGTGTAGGGACTGTGTTCAGTGTAGGGGCTGTGTTCAGTGTAGGGCTGTGTTCAGTGTCGGGGCTGTGTTCAGTGTCGGGGCTGTGTTCAGTGTCGGGACTGTGTTCAGTGTAGGGGCTGTGTTCAGTGTAGGGGCTGTGTTCAGTGTTGGGGCTGTGTTCAGCGTCGGGGCTGTGTTCAGCGTAGGGGCTGTGTTCTTTGTAGGGACTGTGTTCAGTGTAGGGACTGTGTTCGGTGTATGGGCTGTGTTCAATGTGGGGGGCTGTGTTCAGCGTCGGGGCCGTGTACTGTGTAGATTACTAAGTTTTCTGTAGCTCATTGTGATCAGCGTTCCGGCTGAGTTCAGAGCAGGAGCTATGTTCAGAGCCGGGGATTTCTTCAGTGAAGATCTGTGTTTTATTATTGATGAAGCAACTGAAGATGGTTGGGCCTCGGACAATGCCCTGATGAACTCCTGCAGCGATGTCCTGGGGCTGTGATGATTGGCCTCCAAGCACCACAACCATCTTCCTTTGTACTAGGTATGACTCCAGCCAGTGGAGAGTTTTCCCCCCCCGATTCCCATTGACTTCAGTTTTACCAGCGCTCCTTGATGCCAGACTCGGTCAAATGTTGCCTTGATGTCAAGGGCTGTCACTCTCACCTCACCTCTCGAATTCAGCTCTTTTGTCCATCTTTGGACCAAAGCTGTAATGAGGTCTGGAGCAGGGTGGTCCTGGCGGAACCCAAACTGGGCATCAGTGAGCAGGTTATTGGTGAGTAATTGCCGCTTGATAGCACTGTCGAGGACACCTTCCGTCACTTTGCTGATGATTGAGAGTAGACTGATGGGGGGTAATTGGCCGGATTGGTCTGTCTGGCGGACACCCATTCCCTCTCTGCCTACATACGCTTACGCTGCGGGGTGACCACCTCCTGAAACGTGCTGTCCACGGAGCTCTCAGCCTCACTCTCTCCCCCACTCTCTCTCCCCCTCTCTCTCCTCCACTCTCTCTCCCTTCCTCTCTCTCTCCTCCACTCTCTCTCCCCCACTCTCTCTCCACCACTCTCTCCCCACGCTCTCTCCCTCCCTCTCTCCCACTTACTTTCCCCCACTCTCACTGCCTCCCTCTCTCTCTCCCTCCCTCTCTCCCTCCCTCTCTCCCTCCCTCTCTCCCTCCCTCTCTCCCTCCCTCTCTCCCTCCCTCTCTCCCTCCCTCTCTCCCTCCCTCTCTTTCTCCCTCTCTTTCTCCCTCTCTTTCTCCCTCTCTTTCTCCCTCTCTTTCTCCCCACTCTCTCTTTCTCCCTCTCTTTCTCCCTCTCTTTCTCCCTCTCTTTCTCCCTCTCTTTCTCCCTCTCTTTCTCCCTCTCTTTCTCCCTCTCTTTCTCCCCACTGTCTCTCCCTCCCTCTCTCTCCCTCCCTCTCTCACACTTTCTCTCTCCCCACCTTCTCTCCCCCACCCTCACCCCCAGTCTCTCTCCCTCCCTCTCTCCCCCTCTCTCTCCCTCACACTCTTCCACTCTATCTCCCACTCATTCTCTGCCCCTCTCACTCCCAACTCTTTCTCCCACACCTCTCTATCTCGCCCATTCTCCATCACCTCTCTCCATCTCCCCGCTACCTCTCCCCTTCTCTCTCTCACCCTCTCTCTCCCAATGTCTGTGTCTCGATTTCTGTCTCTTTCTCTATCTGGCTCTGTTCCTCTCTCTCATCATTTGGGTCTCTTCCTCATTCCCCTCTTCCTCAATCTTTCTTTACTGCTATGTCTCCATTTCTCTGCCCTGGGAGTGTTTGATGGGGCAGTGTAGAGGGAGCTTTACTCTGTATCTATCCCGTGCTCTACCTGCCCTGGGCGTGTTTGATGGGACAGTGTAGGGGGTGCTTTACTCTGTATCTAACCCATGCTGTACCTGCCCTGGGAGTGTTTGATGGGACAGTGTAGAGGGAGCTTTACTCTGTATCTAACCCGTGCTGTCCTGCCCTGGGAGTGTTTGATGGGACAGTGTAGATGGAGCTTTACTCTGTATCTAACCCGTGCTGCACCTGCCCTTGGAGTGTTTGATGGGACAGTGCAGAGGGAGCTTTACTCTGTATCTAACCCGTGCTGTACCTGCCCTGTGAGTGTTTGATGGGACAGTGTAGAGGGAGGTTTACACAAAAGCTAACCCGTGCTTTATCATTATTTTTATTCGTTCATGGGATGTGGGCGTCAGTGGAAAGGCCAGCATTTATTGCCCATCCCTAGTTGCCCTTGAGAAGGTGGTGATGAGCTGCGATCTTGAATCGTTGCAGTCCGTGTGCTGTTAGGGAGGGAATTTATGTGTCTGGTCCAGTTAAGTTTCTGGTCAATGTTGACACCCAGGATGTTGATGGTGGGGGATTCGGCGATGGTAATACTGTTGAATGTCAAGGGGTTATTGTTAGACTCTCGCTTGTTGGAGATAGTCATTGCCTGGCATTTGTGTGGCGCGAATGTTACCTGCCACTTATCAGCCCAAGCCTGAATGTCGTCCAGTTCTTGCTGCATGCGGGCACGGACTGCTTCATTATCTGAGGAGTTGTGAATGGCACTGAACATTGTGCAGTCATCAGCGAACATCCCCATTTTTAGACCTTATATTGGAGGGAAGGTCATTGATGAAGTAGCTGAAGATGGTTGGGCATAGGACACTGCCTGAGGAACTCCTGCAGCGATGTCCTGGGGCTGAGATGATTGGCCTCCAACAAGCACAACCATCTTCCTTTATGCTAGGTATGAGTCCAGCCGGTGGAGAGTTTTGCCACTGATTCCCATTGACTTCAGTTTTACTCCGGCTCCTTGATGCCACACTCGGTCAAATGCTTCCTTGATGTCAAGGGCAGTCACTCTCACCTCACCTCTGAAATTCAGCTCCTTTGTCCCTGTTTGGACCAAGGCTGTAATGAGGTCTGGAGCCGAGTGGTCCTGGCGGAACCCAAACTGAACATCGGTGAGTTGGTTATTGGTGAGTAAGTGCCGCTTGATAGCACTGTCGACAACAGCTTCCATCACTTTGCTGATGATTGAGAGTAGACTGATGGGGTGGTAATTGGCCGGATTGGATTCGTCCTGTTTTTTGTGGACAGGACATAACTGTGCAATTTTCCCCATTGCCAGGTAGATGCCAGTGTTGTAGCTGTACTGGAACAGCTTGGCTAGAGGCGCGGCTAGTTCTGGAGCACAAGTCTTCAGCACGAGAGCCGGGATGTTGTCGGGGCCCACAGCCTTTGCTGTATTCAGTGCGCTCAGCCGTTTCTTGATATCACGTGGAGTGAATCGAATCAGCTGAATAAATAAATATCAAGAGAGATGGGGAGGTAGTGTTGGTGGAATGTCAGGTCAGTTAACTGATGATCTCGATTACTGCACGGTAGTGTGGTGATTATATTCCTGGACTGGTAACACCCTTGACCCCAGCAACATGTCGATTTAAAATATCTCACCCTCCTGTTCAAATCCCTCCATGGCCTCGTCCCTCCCTATTTCTGTAGCCTCCTCCAGCCCTATAATCCTCCAAGATTTCTGCGCCCCTCCAATCCTGGTCTCTTGCACATCGCCGTTTTTAATCGCTCCAACATTGGCGGCCGTGCCTTCAGCTCCCTGGGCCCTAAGCTCTGTCATCCGTGACTCAGTTGGTAGCACACTTGCCTCTGAGTCAGAAGATTGTGGGTTCAAGTCCCACTCCAGGAACTTGAGCACAGAAAGCTAGGCTGACACTCCAGTGCTCGAGTCTCTGCAATGTGTGGGGCTCGAACCCTCGACCTTCTGACTCAGAGGGGAGAGAGTGAGTCCGACCCAGCCAAGGCTGGCACAGATTTATTTCCCGGTTTTGGTGTCCTGCGGCTGGTTTGTCGAAATTAACCAGGCCCGGAGCCTCTCCCCTGCGCCCTGCTCGAATGTGCGGCCTACCAACAGTCAAAATCTAACCCCAGTGAACCCTAAAGATCATTGGCGGTAGATTTTACAGAACTGGCTGGAGGGGCTGAATGGCCCACTCCGGATTCCTATGTCCCTAAGAGAAAGAAGACACGGATAAACGGCTTCGATCGATGCAGCGAGTTTTATTTCTGAGCAGGGCCCATTATTCGGACAGCAGTTTTACAGGGTCGGGGGGTCGCGCGGCCTACGCAATCAAACGGAGCCTGAATTAAAGTTAGCTTCTGTCAGGAACCTTGGTCGGGTCTGGCAGACGGATCGATGGCAGTCCATTCATTTTCTTCCATTTTTAACGCAGCAATGTTCCCCCCAGAAACACCCACTCCTCACTTCACTCTCGTTCGGCCTACAAAAGTAGGTCTTGCACGTACCTCCCAAGGCACCGCACCCAAACATGTCGCCTGAAATCCAGAAAGGAAGAGTTCATTAATCCATAGGACTGTGGGGTGGGGGGAAGGGGGAGAACAGCAGAAAACATGCCAAGCTGTGCGTTACATTCACGGGGAGGGTGGGGGGTGGGGGGGGCGTATTACAGAGTGTTTGCTAGGATTAACCGTGCTGTATTTCAGCTAAGATGCTGAGAAGCTGTTTCCCCTTGCTGGGGAGTCTAGGACTAGGGTGCATCGTCTGAAGATAAGGGTTTGGCCATTTAGGGCTGAGATAAGGAGAAACGTCTTCACTCAAAGGGTTGTGAATCTTTGGAATTCTCTACCCCAGTAGGCTGTGGATGCTGTGTTTCCGATGAGACGTTAAACCAAGTCCGTGCACAGTTCTGGTCTCCATATACCGTGGTTACACCACACTTGGAGCACTGTGCACAGTTCTGGTCTCCATATACCGTGGTTACACCACACTTGGAGCACTGTGCACTGTTCTGGTCTCCATATACCGTGGTTACACCACACTTGGAGCACTGTGCACTGTTCTGATCTCCATATACCGTGGTTACACCACACTTGGTGCACTGTGCACTGTTCTGGTATTCATATTCTGTGCTTCGACCACACGTGGAGCACTGTGCACAGTTCTGATCTCCATATACCGTGATTAAACCACAATTGGAATACTGTGCCCTGATCTGGTCTCCATACCTTGGTTAGACCACACTAGGAGCAATTTGCACTGTTCTGGTCTCCATATACCGTGTTTAAACCACACTTGGTGTACTGTGCACTGTTCTGGTCTTCATAAACCGTGTTTAAACCACCCTTGGAGCACTGTGCACTGTTCTTGTCTCCATATACCTTGGTTAGATCACACTAGGAGTACTGTGCACTGTTCTGGTAACCGAGGCCATTTAAATTATCCAGAAATCCCTCTCACTCTCATATATGTCGGAGTGTCTCCAACTCGCATGCCAGCTCAAGGACTCTGAGCAGGAGTCTCTCAACACAGAGAACTGTGCACAGTGCTCCAAGCATGGTCTAACCATGGTACATTGAGACCAGAACTGTGCACAGTGCTCCAAGCGTGGTCTAACCATGGTATATTGAGACCAGAACTGTGCACAGTGCTCCAAGCATGGTCCAACCATGGTATATGGATACCAGAACCGTGCACAGTGCTCCAAGCGTGGTCTAACCATGGTATATTGAGACCAGAACTGTGCACAGTGCTCCAAGCGTGGTCTAACCATGGTATATTGAGAACAGAACTGTGCACAGTGCTCCAAGCATGGTCCAACCATGGTATATGGATACCAGAACCGTGCACAGTGCTCCAAGCGTGGTCTAACCACGGTATATTGAGGCCAGAACTGTGCACAGTGCTCCAAGCGTGGTCTAACCATGGTACATTGAGACCAGAACTGCGCATACTGCTCCAAGCATGGTCTAAACATGGTATATGGATACCAGAACTGTGCACAGTGCTCCAAGTGTGGTCTAACCAAGGTATATTGAGGCCTGAACTGTGCACAGTACAGATAATCTGTTTTAGTGATGTTGATGTTGATTGAGGGATAAATATTGGCCAGGGGCGATGGCAGGAAGCACTTCTTCACACAAAGGGTCGTGGAAATCTGGAACACTTCCTCGTACCCACAAAATGTTGTGGATGCTGAGGGACAATTACAAAAATTCAAAACTGAGATGGATAGATTTTTGTTAGGGAAGGGTATTAAGGGTTATGCAACCAAGACGGGGAGATGGAGTTAAGATACAGATCAGCCATGATCTGATTGAAAGTCGGAATAGGCTCGAGGGGCTGAATGGCTTCCTCCTCTTCCTGTGAATGGTGCTACAGATTGGCTGCTGAGAGATGTACTGACCTCTAAATGCGAGCTTTGGTCTCACTCGCTGATCGGCACTGGTGGGCTGCACCAACACCAGGACTCCAAGTAAGAAGAGTAGAGCTTTCATCATCTTCCACTGAGTCCCTCAGAGTCACGATGAGACGGCTGGAGTACAGAAGCTCTTTATATGGACTCGGAGAGTATTCTGCAGTTAATAATCACACACACACGGGGCGGCGTGGGATTGGCTCTATCCTGGACATTCTAAAGGGGCAGTCCGCTACCCAGGACCAACAGTAACTGGAATCAAAGTGTAAATGTGTCTCACATGCAGTTTTTTATTAATAAACGGAGGGACCAATCTGAGTAATGATTGAGCTGGAGAAGGTTGAAAGGAATTCTTTGCTGCGATTAAACTGTGTTCAGTGTAGGGGCCGTGTTCAGTGTAGGGGCCGTGTTCAGTGTAGGGGCCGTGTTCAGTGCAGGGGCCGTGTTCAGTGCAGGGGCCGTGTTCAGTGCAGGGGCCGTGTTCAGTGCAGGGGCCGTGTTCAGTGCAGGGGCCGTGTTCAGTGCAGGGGCCGTGTTCAGTGCAGGGGCCGTGTTCAGTGCAGGGGCCGTGTTCAGTGCCGGGGCCGTGTTCAGTGCCGGGGCCGTGTTCAGTGCCGGGGCCGTGTTCAGTGCCGGGGCCGTGTTCAGTGCCGGGGCCGTGTTCAGTGCCGGGGCCGTGTTCAGTGCCGGGGCCGTGTTCAGTGCCGGGGCCGTGTTCAGTGCAGGGGCCGTGTTCAGTGCAGGGGCCGTGTTCAGTGCAGGGGCCGTGTTCAGTGCAGGGGCCGTGTTCAGTGCAGGGGCCGTGTTCAGTGCAGGGGCCGTGTTCAGTGCCGGGGCCGTGTTCAGTGCCGGGGCCGTGTTCAGTGCCGGGGCCGTGTTCAGTGCCGGGGCCGTGTTCAGTGCCGGGGCCGTGTTCAGTGCCGGGGCCGTGTTCAGTGCCGGGGCCGTGTTCAGTGCCGGGGCCGTAGAACATAGAACAGTACAGCACAGTACAGGCCCTTCGGCCCTCGATGTTGTGCCGAGCATTGTCCGAAACCAAGATCAAGCTATCCCACTCCCTATCATTCTGGTGTGCTCCATGTGCTTATCCAATAACCGCTTGAAAATTCCTAAAGTGTCCGACTCCACTATCACAGCAGGCAGTCCATTCCACAACCCAACCACTCTCTGAGTAAAGAAACTACCTCGGACATCCCTTCTATATCTCCCCCTATGCACCTTATAGTTATGCCCCCTTGTAACAGCTACATCCACCCAAGGAAATAGTCTCTGAACAACCACTCTATCTATCCCCCTCATCATCTTATAAACCTCTATTAAGTCGCCTCTCATCCTCCTCTGCTCGAAAGAGAAAAGCCCCAACTCCCTCAATCTTTCCTCATAAGACCTCCCCCCCAAACCAGGCAGCATCCTGGTAAATCTCCTTTGCACTCTTTCCAATGCTTCCACGTCCTTCCTATAGTGAGGTGACCAGAACTGCACACAATATTCCAAATGTGGTCTCACCAAGGTCCTGTACAGTTGCAGCATAACCTCACGGTTCTTAAACTCAAACCCCTTGTTAATAAACGCTAACACACTATAGGCCTTCTTTACTGCTCTATCCACTTGAGTGGCAACCTTCAGAGATCTGTGGATATGAACCCCCAGATCCCTCTGTTCCTCCACGTTCCTCAGAACCCTGCCGTTGACCCTGTAATCCTTATTCAAATTTGCCCTACCAAAATGAATCACCTCGCACTTATCAGGGTTAAATTCCATCTGCCATTTTTCGGCCCAGCTCTGCATCCTATCAATGTCTCTTTGCAGCCTACAACAGCCCTCCACCTCATCCACTACTCCACCAATCTTGGTGTCATCAGCAAATTTACTGATCCACCCTTCAGTCCCCTCCTCCAAGTCATTGATAAAAATCACAAACAGCAGAGGACCCAGCACCGACCCCTGTGGCACACCGCTGGTAACTGGTCTCCAGTCCGAAAATTTTCCATCTACCACCACCCTCTGCCTTCTATGAGATAGCCAGTTACTTATCCAATCGGCCAAATTTCCCTCTATCCCACAACTCCTTACTTTCTTCATGAGCCGACCATGGGGAACCTTATCAAACGCCTTACTAAAATCCATGTATACGACATCAACTGCTCTACCTTCATCTACACACTTAGTTACCTCCTCAAAGAATTCAATCAAATTTGTTAGGCAAGACACTACCCTTCACGAATCCGTGTTGACTATCCTGGATTAAGTTGCATCTTTCCAAATGGTCATAAATCCTATCCCTCAGGACCTTTTCCATTATCTTACCAACCACCGAAGTAAGACTAACCGGCCTATAATTACCAGGGTCATTCCTATTTCCTTTCTTGAAGAGAGGAACAACATTCACCACTCTCCAGTCCTGTGGCACCATCCCCGTGGACAGTGAGGACCCAAAGATCAAAGCCAAAGGCTCTGCAATCTCCTCCCTTGCCTCCCAAAGAATCCTAGGATATATCCCATCTGGCCCAGGGGACTTATCGACCCTCAGGTTCTTGAAAATTGCTAAAACATCGTCCCTCAGAACATCTACCTCCTCCAGCCTATCCACCTTTATCACACTCTCATCCTCAAAAACATGGCCCCTCTCCTCGGTGAACACTGACGAAAAGTATTCATTCATCACCTCTCCTATCTCTTCTGACTCCATGCACAAGTTCCCACTACTGTCCTTGACCGGCCCTACCCTCACCCTGGTCATTCTTTTATTTCTCACATAAGAGTAAAAAGCCTTGGGGTTTTCCGTGATCCGACCCGCCAAGGACTTCTCATGCCCCCTCCTAGCTCTCCTAAGCTCTTTTTTTAGCTCATTCCTTGTACCCCTCAATCGACCCAACTGAACCTTGTTTTCTCATCCTTACATACGCTTCCTTTTTCCTCTTGACTAGACATTCAACCTCTTTTGTGAACCATGGTTCTCTCACTCGGCCATTTCCTCCCTGCCTGACAGGGACATACCTATCAAGGACACGCAGTAATTGCTCCATGAAAAAGCTCCACTTTTCGTTTGTGCCTTTCCCTGATAGTTTCTGTTCCCATCTTATGCTCCCTAATTCTTGCCTAATCGCATCATAATTACCCCTCCCCCAATTATAAACCCTGCCCTGCCGTATGGCCCTATCCCTCTCCATTGCAATAGTGAAAGTCACCGAATTGTGGTCACTATCTCCAAAGTGCTCTCCCACATACAAATCAAACACTTGGCCCGGTTCATTACCCAGTACCAAATCCAATGTGGCCCCACCTCTTGTCGGCCTATCCACATATTGTGTCAGGAAACCCTCCTGCACACACTGTGCAAAAACTATCCCATCCGAACTGTTTGACCTATAAAGGTTCCAATCAATATTTGGAAAGTTGAAGTCACCCATGACAACTACTCTGTGACCTCCACACCTATTCATAATCTGCTTTGCAATTTCTTCCTCCACATCTCTATTACTATTTGGGGGCCTGTAGAAAACTCCTAACAACGTGACCGCTCCTTTCCTATTTCTAACTTCAGCCCATATTACCTCAGACGGCAGATCCCCCTCAAACTGCCTTTCTGCCGCTGTTAAACTATCCTGGATTAACAATGCTACTCCTCCACCTTTCTTACCAACTTCCCTACTCTTACTGAAACATCTATACCCCGGAACTTCCAACAACCATTCCTGTCCCTGTTCTAACCATATCTCCGTAATGGCCACCACATCGTAGTCCCAAGTACCAATCCACGCTCCAAGTTCTCCTACCTTATTCCGGATGCTCCTTGCATTGAAGTAGACTCACTTCAAGCCACCTTCCTGTCTGCCGGTACATTCCTGCGACCTTGATACCCTCCTCAGTACCTCCCTACACTCACCACTGGCTCCTGGACTACAGCCCTTTTTCCCATCCCCCAGACAAATTAGTTTAAACCCCCCCGAAGAGCCGTAGCAAATTTCCCTCCCAGGATATTGGTGCCCCTCTGGTTCAGGTGCAAACCGTCCTGTTTGTACAGGTCCCACCTTCCCCAGAATGTGCTCCAATTATCCACATAACTGAAACCCTCCACCCTACACCATCCCTGCAGCCACATGTTTATCTGCACTCTCTCCCTGTTCCTCAACTCGCTAGCACGTGGCACCGGCAACAAACCAGAAATTACAACATGGCTTATACTGGCTCTCAGCTTCCAACCTAGCTCCCTAAATTCCTGTTTTAAATCCCCGTCCCTTCTCCTACCTATGTCGTTGGGACCGATGTGTACCACGACTTGTGATTGTTCCCCTTCCCCTTTGAGGATTCTGAAAACACGGTCCGAGACGTCACGGACCCTGGCACCCGGGAGGCAACATACCATCCGTGAGTCTCTTTTGCTGCCACAGAACCTCCTATCTGTCCCTCTGACTATTGAGTCCCCAATAACTATTGCTCTCCTGCTCTCCCCGCTTCCCTTCTGAGCCACAGGGACGGACTCAGCGCCGGAGATCCGGTCACCGTGGCTTACCACTGGTAGGTCGTCCCCCTCAACAGTATCCAAAGCGGTGTACTTGTTACTGAGGGGAACGACCACAGAGGATCCCTGCACCGACCGCCTCCTCCTAGCCCCTCTCACTGTCACCCATCTATCTTCATGCTTTGGAGTAACTACATCCCTGAAGCTTCTATCTATGACCACCTCTGCCTCCCGAATGATCCGAAGTTCATCCAGCTCCAGCTCCAGTTCCCTAACGCGGTTTTCGAGGAGATGGAGATGGGTGCACTTCCCACAGGTGTAATCAGCAGGGACACCGACGGCGTCCCTCACCTCAAACATTCTGCAGGAGGAACATTTCACTGCCTCCCCTGCCATCCCCCCCAGCTAACTTGCGGATTAAACTGGAACAAGAAAGAGCTCACCTGATATTCACTCACCCCATTTAGGCTGAGGAGGCTGTGTTCAGTGTGGGGGCTGTGTTCAGTGTGGGGGCTGTGTTCAGTGTAGGGGCTGTGTTCAGTGTAGGGGCTGTGTTCAGTGTGGGGGCTGTGTTCAGTGTGGGGGCTGTGTTCAGTGTGGGGGCTGTGTTCAGTGTGGGGGCTGTGTTCAGTGTGGGGGCTGTGTTCAGTGTGGGGGCTGTGTTCAGTGTGGGGGCTGTGTTCAGTGTGGGGGCTGTGTTCAGTGTAAGGGCTGTGTTCAGTGTAGGGACTGTGTTCAGTGTGGGGGCTGTGTTCAGTGTGGGGGCTGTGTTCAGTGTAGGGACTGTGTTCAGTGTCGGGACTGTGTTCAGTGTAGGGACTGTGTTCAGTGTAGGGACCGTGTTCAGTGGCGGGGCCGTGTTCAGTGGCGGGGCCGTGTTCAGTGGCGGGGCCGTGTTCAGTGGCGGGGCCGTGTTCAGTGGCGGGGCCGTGTTCAGTGGCGGGGCCGTGTTCAGTGGCGGGGCCGTGTTCAGTGCAGGGGCCGTGTTCAGTGCAGGGGCCGTGTTCAGTGCAGGGGCCGTGTTCAGTGCAGGGGCCGTGTTCAGTGCAGGGGCCGTGTTCAGTGCAGGGGCCGTGTTCAGTGCAGGGGCCGTGTTCAGTGCAGGGGCCGTGTTCAGTGCAGGGGCCGTGTTCAGTGCAGGGGCCGTGTTCAGTGCAGGGGCCGTGTTCAGTGCAGGGGCCGTGTTCAGTGCAGGGGCCGTGTTCAGTGCAGGGGCCGTGTTCAGTGCAGGAGCCGTGTTCAGTGCAGGGGCAGTGTTCAGTGCAGGGGCAGTGTTCAGTGCAGGGGCAGTGTTCAGTGTAGAGACTGTGTTCAGTGTAGGGGCAGTGTTCAGTGTAGAGACTGTGTTCAGTGTAGGGGCTGTGTTCATGTGTAGGGGCTGGGTTCATGTGTAGGTGCTGTGTTCAGTGTAGGGACTGTGTTCAGTGTAGGGTCTGTGTTCAGTGTAGGGTCTGTGTTCAGTGTAGGGTCTGTGTTCAGTGTAGGGTCTGTCTTCAGTGTAGGGTCTGTCTTCAGTGTAGGGGCTGTGTTCAGTGTAGGGGCTGTGTTCAGTGTAGGGGCTGTGTTCAGTGTAGGGGCTGTGTTCAGTGTAGGGGCTGTGTTCAGTGTAGGGGCTGTGTTCAGTGTAGGGGCTGTGTTCAGTGTAGGGGCTGTGTTCAGTGTAGGGGCTGTGTTCAGTGTAGGGGCTGTGTTCAGTGTAGGGGCTGTGTTCAGTGTAGGGGCTGTGTTCAGTGTAGGGGCTGTGTTTAGTGTAGGGGCAGTGTTCAGTGTAGTGGCTGTGTTCAGTGTAGGGGCTGTGTTCAGTGTAGGGGCTGTGTTCAGTGTAGGGGCAGTGTTCAGTGTAGGGGCAGTGTTCAGTGTAGGGGCTGTGTTCAGTGTAGGGGCTGTGTTCAGTGTAGGGGCTGTGTTCAGTGTAGGGGCTGTGTTCAGTGTAGGGACTGTGTTCAGTGTAGGGACTGTGTTCAGTGTAGGGGCAGTGTTCAGTGTAGAGGCAGTGTTCAGTGTAGAGGCAGTGTTCAGTGTAGGGGCCGTGTTCAGTGTAGGGGCCGTGTTCAGTGTAGGGGCCGTGTTCAGTGTAGGGGCCGTGTTCAGTGTAGGGGCCGTGTTCAGTGTAGGGGCCGTGTTCAGTGTAGGGGCCGTGTTCAGTGTAGGGGCCGTGTTCAGTGTAGGGGCCGTGTTCAGTGTAGGGGCCGTGTTCAGTGTCGGGGCCGTGTTCAGTGTCGGGGCCGTGTTCAGTGTAAGGACCGTGTTCAGTGTCGGGACCGTGTTCAGTGTAGGGACCGTGTTCAGTGTCGGGACCGTGTTCAGTGTCGGGCCCGTGTTCAGTGTCGGGGCCGTGTTCAGTGTAGGGTCCGTGTTCAGTGTAGGGTCCGTGTTCAGTGTAGGGGCCGTGTTCAGTGTAGGGACCGTGTTCAGTATAGGGACCGTGTTCAGTATAGGGACCGTGTTCAGTGTAGGGGCTGTGTTCAGTATCTGTGGGATCTTGCTTTGTGCATATTATCTGATGTGTTTTCTGCAAAGTCAATCTATTACTCTCTCTCTCTCTCTCTCCTACTCCTTTTTCTCTCCTCTCCTCCCTCTCTCCCTCTCTGTCTTCTCTCTCCCCTTCGCTCTCTTCCCTCTCTCTCTCTTCCCTCTCTCTGTCTCTCTTGCTATCTCTCCCACTCACTGGCTCTCTCTCCCCAGTCTGTGTATCGATTTCTATCTCTTGCTCTATCTCGCTCTCTTCCTCTCCCTCATCATTTGTGTCCCTTGCTTCCTCCCGTCTTTCTCCATCTTTCTTTCGTGCTATCTCTACCTTTCTCTCTCACCCTGCCTTATCCTTCTGTCCATAGAAACATAGAAACATAGAAAATAGGTACAGGAGTAGACCATTCGGTCCTTCGAGCCTGCACCGCCATTCAATGCGTTCATGGCTGAACATGCTACCTCAGTACCCCATTCCTGCTTTCTCGCCATACCCCTTGATCCCCCTAGTTGTGAGTGTTATATCTAACTCCCTTTTGAATATATTTAGCGAGCTGGCCTCAACAACCTTCTGTGGAAGAGAATTCCATAGATTCACCACTCTCTGGGTGAAGAAGTTCCTCCTCAGCTCAGTCTTAAATGGCTTCCCCTTAATCCTTAGACTGTGACCCCTGGTTCTAGTTTTCCCTAACATTGGGAACATTCTGCCCGCATCTAATTTGTCTAAACCAATCAGGATTTTAAATGTCTCTATAAGATCCCCCCTCATTCTTCTGAACTCCAGAGGATACAAGTTCAGTTGACCCAATCTTTCTTGATATGTCAGTCCGGCCATCCCAGGAATCAATCTAGTGAACCTTCGCTGCACTCCCTCAATAGCAAGAATGTCCTTCCTTAAGTTAGGAGACCAAAACTGCGCACAATACTCCAGGTGTGGCCTCACCAAGGCCCTGTACAACTGTAGCATCACCTCCCTACTCCTGTACTCAAATCCCCTTGCTATGAAGGCCATCATTCCGTTTGCTTTCTTGACTGCCTGCTGCACTTGCATTCCCACCTTCAGTGACTGATGTACCATGACGCCCAGGTCTCGTTGCACCTCCCCTTTCCCTAATCTGCCACCATTCAGGTAATAGTCCGCCTCTCTATTTTTACCACCAAAGTGGATAACCTCACATTTATCCACATTGTACTTCATCTGCCATACATTTGCCCATTCACCCAACCTGTCCAAGTCACTCTGTAGCCTCCTAGCATCCTCCTCATTGTTCACACTGCCTCCCAATTTAGTGTCATCCGCAAATTTGGAGATATTACAATTAATCCCTTCGTCCAAATCATTAATATATAATGTAAACAGCTGGGGTCCCAGCACCGAACCCTGCGGTACCCCGCTGGTCACTGCCTGCCATTCTGAAAAGTACCCATTTACTCCTACTCTTTGTTTCCTGTGTGCCAACCAGTTCTCAATCCACGTCAACACATTACCCCCAATCCCATGTGCTTTAACTTTGCTCACCAATCTCTTGTGTGGGACCTTGTCGAAGGCCTTCTGAAAGTCCAAATACACCACATCTACTGGTTCCCCCCTGTCCACCCTATTGGAAACATCCTCAAAAAATTCCAGAAGATTTGTCAAGCATGATTTCCCTTTCACAAATCCATGCTGACTTGGACCTATCATGTCGCCACTTTCCAAATGGTCTGTTATGACATCTTTAATAATTGATTCCATCATTTTACCCACCACCGATGTCAGGCTGACCGGTCTATAATTCCCTGCTTTCTCCCTCCCTCCTTTTTTAAAAAGAGGGGTTACATTGGCCACCCTCCACTCCATCGGAACTGATCCAGAGTCTAAGGAATGTTGGAAAATGATCGTCAATGCATCCACTATTTCCAAGGCCACCTCCTTAAGTACTCTGGGATGCAGACCATCAGGCCCCGGGGATTTTTCAGCCTTCAGTCCCATCAATTTCCCCAATACCTTTTCCCGACTAATAAGGATTTCCCTCAGCTCCTCCCTCTTACCAGATCCTCTGACCCCTTTTATTTCCGGCAGGTTGTGTGTGTCCTCCACAGTAAACACCGAACCAAAGTACTTGTTCAATTGATCTGCCATTTCCTTGTTCCCCATTACGACTTGCCCTGTTTCCGACTGCAGGGGACCTACGTTTGTTTTTACTAACCTCTTTCTCTTTACATATTTATAGAAGCTTTTGCAGTCCATTTTAATGTTCTCTGCAAGCTTCCTTTCATATTTTATTTTCCCTGCCCTAATCAAACCCTTCGTCCTCCTTTGCTGAGTTTTGAAGTTCTCCCAGTCCCCGGGTTTGCTGCTACTTCTGGCCAATTTGTATGCAACTTCCTTGGTTTTAATACTATCCCTGATTTCCCTTGTTAGCCATGGTTGAGCCACCTTCCCTTTTTTATTTTTACACCAGACCGGGATGTACAATTGTTGTAGTTCATCCATGCGATCTCTAAATGTCTGCCATTGCCCTTCCACTGATAGCCCCTTAAATATCGCTTGCCAATTTAACCTCGCCAATTCACGCCTCATACCATCAAAGTTGCCCTTATTTAAGTTCTGGACCATGGTCTCTGACTTAACTGTTTCCTTCTCCATCCTAATGTAGAACTCCACCATACTATGGTCACTCTTCCCCAGGGGGCCTCGTACCACAAGATTGCTGATTAGTCCTTCCTCATTACACAACACCCAGTCCAGGATGGCCTCCCCTCGAGTTGGTTCCTCAACATATTGGTTTAGGAAACCATCCCTTCAACACTCCAGGAAATCCTCCTCCACCGTATTCCTTCCAGTTTGAGTAGCCCAATCTATATGCATATTAAAGTCACCCATGATAACTGCCGTGCCTTTTTTGCACGCACCTCTGATTTCCTGTTTCATACCCTCCCCCACCTCACTACTGCTGTTTGGAGGTCTGTACACAACTCCCACTAACGTTTTCTGCCCTTTGGTGTTCTGCAGCTCAACCCATATTGATTCCACATCCTCCAAGCTGATGTCCTTCCTAGCTATTGCATTAATCTCCTCTTTAACCAGCAATGCTACCCCACCCCCTTTTCCTTTTATTCTATCCTTTCTGAATGTTGAATACCCCTGGATGTTCAGTTCCCAGCCTTGATTGTTCTGGAGCCACGTCTCTGTAATCCCAATCACATCGTATCCGTTAACATCTATTTGCACAGTCAATTCATCCACCTTATTACGGATACTCCTTGCATTAAGACACAGAGCCTTTAGGCTTATTTTCTTAACATCCTTTGTCCTTTTAGACTTATGATTTAGTATGGCCCTTTGTGTTTCTTGCCTTTGTTTACTCGGCCTTCCCCTATTGTTTCTCACCCTTCTAACATTTGTTTCTGACTGCATATTACTTCCCCCTGTTTCGCTACATAGGTTCCCCTTCCCCTGCCATATTAGTTTAAATCCTCCCGAACTGCTTTAGCAAATATTACCCCGAGGACATCGGTTCCAGTCCTGCCCAAGTGCAAACCGTCCCTTTTGTACAGGTCCCACTTCCCCCAGAACTGGTTCCAATGCCTCAGGAATTTGAATCCCTCCCTCCTGCACCACTGCTCAAGCCACGTATTCAATCTCACTATCCTGTTCTCTCTATTCTGATTAGCTCGTGGCCCTGGTAGCAATCCAGAGATTACTACCTTAGAGGTCCTACTTTTTAATTTAGCTCCTAGCTCCCTAAATTCTGCTTGTAGGACCTCTTCCCGCTTTTTACCTATATCGTTGGTACCTACATGCACCACGACAGCTGGCTGTTCACCCTCCCTCTTCAGAATGTTCTGCAGCCGCTCCGAGACATCCTTGACCCTTGCACCAGGGAGGCAACATACCATCCTGGAATCTCGGTTGCGGCCACAGAAACTCCTGTCTATTCTCCTTACAATTGAGTCCCCTATCACTATAGCCCTACCACTCTTTTTCCTGCCCTGCTGTGCAGCAGAGCCAGCCATGGTGCCATGAACCTGGCTGCTGGTGCCTTCCCCTGGTAGGCCATCTCCCCCAACAGTATCCAAAGCGGCATACCTGTTTTGGAGGGAGATGACCACAGGAGACTCCTGCACTACCTTCCTGATATTGCCCTGCTTCTTGGTCACCCATACACTGTCTGTCCTAGCCTTTACCTGCGGTGTGGACAACTCACTAAATGAGCGATTCACCGAGTTCTCGGCATCGTGCATGCTCCAGAGTGAGTCCACCCGCAGCTCCAGCACTGCCATGCGGGCTGTCAGGAGCTGCAGCTGGACACACTTCCCGTTGGCTTAATATTTCTAATTTGAAGCAGTTTGTCGGTCTGTTAAATATTTGCCTCTAAAATGGATCAGAGCCGTCACCAGTTGCCGTCCTGTCTGACACCCTTGAACAAGGTGGGAGAATCTGGCAGCGATGAATTGTCCCTGAGTAGGAGCCAGCAGCTCACTGCCTGTGTGTGTGGACAATGCGTTGGCCCTCAACTGCTGAGTGTCCACATATCACCAGATTAAATTAGGGTGACCACAGTTTCTAAACCCAATCCGGGGACACACAGGGTGGGAGCACAGCAAAGTAGCCAGAACAGAAAAGGTCGGTTGTGCAGCGGAGCGAGGCAAACGTTATAGCAGCCTATATTTTAACAGTTGCAAATATAGACTACAAACATAATACAAATGAGCATTTAATTACCGCGGATGTGACATCACACTATTGAAGCGCAATCAGACACCTGGCCGTCCCACACAAATGACTGGGGTTGTGTCGCGGCTGTGTTCAGTGTCGGGGCTGTGTTCAGTGTCGGGGCTGTGTTCAGTGTAGAGGCTGTGTTCAGTGTAGGGGCCGTGTCCAGTGTAGGGGCCGTGTCCAGTGTAGCGGCCGTGTCCAGTGTAGGGGCTGTGTCCAGTGTAGGGGCCGTGTCCAGTGTAGGGGCCGTGTCCAGTGTAGGGGCCATGTCCAGTGTAGGGGCCGTGTTCAGTGTAGGGGCCGTGTTCAGTGTAGGGGCCGTGTTCAGTGTAGGGGCCGTGTTCAGTGTAGAGGCCGTGTTCAGTGTAGGGACTGTGTTCAGTGTAGGGGCCGTGTTCAGTGTAGGGGCCGTGTTCAGTGTAGGGGCTGTATTCAATGTCGGGGCTGTGTTCAGTGTACGGGCTGTGTTCAATGTCGGGGCTGTGTTCAGTGTACGGGCTGTGTTCAATGTCGGGGCTGTGTTCAGTGTACGGGCTGTGTTCAATGTCAGTGCTGTGTTCAATATCTGTGGGATCTTGCTTTGTGCATATTGTCTGATGTGTTTTCTGCAAAGTCAATCTATTACTCTCTCTCTCTCTCTTTCTCTCTCCTACTCCTATCTCTCTCCTCTCCTCCCTCTCTGTCTTCTCTCTCCCCTTCGCTCTCTTCCCTATCTCTCTCTTCCCACTCACTGGCTCTCTCTCCCCTGTCTGTGTATCGATTTCTATCTCTTGCTCTATCTCGCTCTCTCAGAGGCGGCGGACCTGGGTGGAGCGTCTGCGGCGAGGCGGAGCTGAGAAAAGGCGGCGGCGAGCAGGTAGGTTTACCAATCTGAGCCCCGAGAGTGGGAGAGAAAGAAGTAGAAAATAATCAAAGTGTGATGTCACCAGAAAGCAGGTAAGTGATTGGTTGGTGAGTATTTCTCTTTTTCTCCTTTTTTCCACACTTAAATTCAGTGGTTTATAGTTTCTAGAGTCTCTGTGGTGTAGCGGGGACTGCTGTTAAGCAAAGGGCCCTTGAGTATATCATTTAATTGAAGTGAAATTGATGGGATTCAATTAGTTTAATTTTAATTAATTAATTAAAGGGTAAGTCATGGCAGCAGAGCTCGGCGCCGTGATCTGCTCCTCCTGCAACATGTGGGAAATCAGGGACACTTCCTGTGTCCCTGACGACCATGTGTGTGGGAAATGTATCCAGCTGCAGCTACTGACGGACCGCATTACGGCGCTGGAGCTGCGGATGGATGCATATTGGAGCATTCGCGACGCTGAGAACGTCGTGAATAACACGTTTAGCGAGTTGGTCACACCGCAGGTAAAGGGTGTACAGGCAGGAAGTGAATGGGTGACCACCAGGCAGAGTAAGAGGTGTAGGCAGGTAGTGCAGGGGTCCCCTGTGGCCATCCCCCTCTCAAACAGATATACCACTTTGGATGCTGTTGGGGGGGATGACTTATCAGGGGAATGCGGCAGCAGCCAACTTCCTGGCACCATGGGTGGCTCTGCTGCACAGGCTGGGAGGAAAAAGTGTGGAAGAGCTATAGTGATAGGGGATTCAATTGTAAGGGGAATAGATAGGCGTTTCTGCGGCCGCAATCGAGACTCCAGGATGGTGTGTTGCCTCCCTGGTGCAAGGGTCAAGGACGTCTCGGAGCGGCTACAGAACACTTTGGAGGGGGAGGGCGAACAGCCAGTTGTCGTGGTGCACATAGGCATCAACGATATAGGTAAAAAATGGGATGAGGTCCTAAAAGCAGAATATAGGGAGTTAGAAGGTAAATTAAAAAAGAGGACATCAAAGGTAGTAATCTCAGGATTGCTACCAGTGCCACGTGCTAGTCAGAGTAGAAATAGGAGGAATGGTGCAAGGGGGAGGGATTCAAATTCCTTGGACATTGGAACCGGTTCTGGGGGAGGTGGGACCAGTACAAACGGGACGGTCTGCACCTGGGCAGGGCCGGGACCAATGTCCTAGGGGGAGTGTTTGCTAGTGCTGTTGGGGAGGGTTTAAACTAAAGTGGCAGGGGGTTGGGAACCTGAGCAGGGAGACAGAGGAAAGGGAAATAAGGATAAAAGCTAAAGACAGGAAGGAGAAAAACAAAAGTAGAAGGCAAAGAACTCAACGGTTTAAATCAAACATGGTCACAGTAAATAATAATTCATATAGGTCTGAGAGCGTTAAAAAAACAAGCCTGAAGGCTTTGTGTCTTAATGCAAGGAGCATTCGGAACAAGGTGGATGAATTAGCTGTGCAAATAGAGATAAATGAATAGATTTGATTGGGATTACAGAAACATGGCTCCAGGGTAGCCAAGGCTGGGAACTCAACATCCAGGGTTATTCAATATTTAGGAAAGATAGGCAAAAAAGAAAGGGAGGTGGGGTAGCATTGCTGGTTAAAGAGGGGATTAACACAATTGAAAGGAAGGATATTAGCTCTGATGATGTGGAATCTGTATGGGTAGAACTGAGAAATAACAAGGGGCAGAAAACGTTAGTGGGAGTGGTATATAGACCTCCAAACAGTAATACGGAGGTTGGGGACGGCATTAAAAGGGAAATTAGAGAAGCATGCAGTAAGGGCACAGCAGTCATCATGGGTGACTTTAATTTACATATAGTTTGGGCTAACCAAATTAGTAAAAATACTGTGGAGGAGGAATTCCTAGAATGTTTACGAGATGGTTTTCTGGAACAATATGTCGAGGAACCAACCAGAGATCAGGCCATCTTAGACTGGGTATTATGCAACGAGAAAGGATTAATTAGCAATCTTGTTGTACGAGGCCCCTTGGGTCAGAGTGATCATAATATGATAGAATTCTTCATTAGGATGGAGAGTGAAGTAGTTGAATCAGAGACTAGGGTCCTGAATTTAAATAAAGGAAACTACGATGGTATGAGGCGCGAATTGGGTAGGATTGATTGGGGAATGTCACTCAAGGGGTTGACGGTGGATAGGCAATGGCAAACATTCAAAGACTGCATGGATGAACTACAGAATTTGTACATCCCAGTGTGGCATAAGAATAAAACAAAAAGGGTGACTCAACCGTGGCTAACAAGGGAAATTAGGGATAGCATAATATCCAAGGAGAGGGCATATAAATTGGCCAGAAAAAGCGGTAGCCCTGAGGATTGGGAGCAGTTTAGGATTCAACAAAGGAGGACAAAGGGATTAATTAAGAAGGGGAAAATAGAATATGAAAGTAAGCTTGCTGGGAACATAAAAACTGACTGTAAGAGCTTTTATAGATATGTGAAGAGAAAAAGATTAGTGAAATCAAGTGTAGGTCCCTTGCAGTCAGAAGCGGGGTAAGTTATAATGGGGAACAAAGAAATGGCAGCCCAATTAAATGCATATTTTGGTTCTGTCTTCACAAAGGAGGACACAAATAACCTCCCAGAGATGTTGGAGAACATACGGTCTGATGAAAGGGAGGAACTGAAAGAAATCAGTATTTGCAGGGAAATGGTGTTAGGGAAATTGACGGTATTGAAGGCCGATAAATCCCCAGGGCCTGATAATCTACATCCTAGGGTACTTAAGGAAGTGGCCCTAGAAATAGTAGATGCATTGCTGATCATCTTCCAACATTCGATGGAATCTGGAACTGTACCCATGGATTGGAGGGTAGCTAATGTTACCCCACTATTCAAAAAGGGTGGTAGAGAGAAAGCGGGGAATTACAGACTGGTAAGCCTGACATCGGTAGTGGGGAAAATGCTAGAGTCCATTATAAAGGATGTAATAGCTGAGCATTTGAAAAACAGTGACAGGATCGGACAAAGTCAACATGGATTTACAAAAGGTAAATCGTGCTTGACTAATCTACTGGAATTTTTTTGAGGATGTAACTGGGAAAATAGATAAGGGAGAACCAGTAGATGTGGTGTATTTGGACTTTCAAAAGGCTTTCGATAAGGTCCCGCATAAGAGATTAGCGGGTAAAGTTAAGGCACATGGGATTGGGGGCAAGGTATTGACTTGGATAGAGAACTGGTTGGCGGACAGAAAGCAGAGAGTAGGAATTAATGGGTCTTTTTCCGAGTGGCAAGCAGTGACTAGTGGGGTACCGCAGGGATCGGTCCTTGGACCCCAGCTATTCACAATATACATTAATGATCTAGATAAGGGAATTAAATGTAATATCTCCAAGTTTGCAGATGAGACAAAGCTGGGTGGGAGTGTATGCAGCGAGGAGGATAGTGAGAAACTCCAGGATGATCTGGACAGGTTGGGTGAGTGGGCAGAAGCGTGGCAGATGCAATATAACGTGGATAAGTGCGAGGTTATCCACTTTGGTGTCAAAAACAGAAAGGCAGACTATTATCTGAATGGCAATAGATTGGGAGAAGGGGAAGTGCAACGAGACCTGGGTGTCCTTGTGCACCAGTCGCTGAAAGTAAGCATGCAGGTGCAGCAGGCGGTGAAGAAGGCAAATGGTATGTTGGCCTTCATAGCGAGAGGGTTTGAGTACAGGAACAGGGATGTCCTGCTGCAGTTGTACAGGGCCTTGGTGAGACCACACCTTGAGTACTGTGTGCAGTTTTGGTCGCCTTATCTGAGGAAGGATGTTCTTGCCATGGAAGGAGTTCAGCGAAGATTCACAAGGCTGATACCTGGGATGGCAGGAATGACATATGAGGAGAGATTGGGTCGATTGGGCTTATACTCGCTGGAGTATAGAAGAATGAGAGGGGATCTCATCGAAACATTTAGGGCCAAAAATTCATCCCGCGACGCGAGAGTACGCACTGCATACTCTCGCGTATTCTCTCTCCAATTGCCGGTTTTCTGCATGCCCTGCGCATGCGCTGAAAACCGGCATTTGGTCTTTTGAAAAGGGGGAGGTTCCTCGGTGCATCGCGTGCGCGCTACAGGCTGCGCGCACGCTGTGCACTTCGTGCTTTGGACGCGCAGGTAAGTACGGAAGATTTTAGAAATGGAAAAAGGAGGAGTAAGACCCACTTTTAACAAGGTAAGTAGTGAATTAAGTATTTTTTTGATTTTTTTTAACAGGTATATCTTTTTTAGAGACTTTAAAGACAGGTAAGTTTATTTTTATAACTTTTTAAAAGATTTTTAAATTTTTTCAAAAATTTAATTTTTTATTTAAAATGGTTAATTTATTTAACTATACTTATTTTATTAATGTGATGGTTTTTTTTAAAAATTTAATTGAGGTTTAGCTGTTATTTTGGGGGGGTGTAAGATTCATAGATTTCACAGCACGTAGATGAAACTTATGAATGAAAGATGGTGTGCTGCCATTGGCTCTAACTGAGTCACGTGATCCCACAGCTCGCACGAATTCACTACGCCGCTGGGATACGCAAGCACTGCCCAGCTGATGTCTGGAACATCAAGTTCGTGCGAGCTGGATCTGAAAAAGCACAAGCGGAGTGAGAGATCGCGGGGAAGCCTTACCCCCGCGGGAACAGAGCGAGATCAATTTCTGGGCCATAAAATTCTGACAGGTCTGGACAAACTAGATGCAGGAAGAATGTTCCCGATGGTCGGAGAGTCCAGAACCAGGGGTCATAATCTACTGATAACGGGTAAACCATTTAGGACAGAAATGAGGAAGAATTTCTTCACCCAGAGAGTGGTGAACCTGTGGAATTCTCTACCACAGAAGGTAGTTGAGGCGAAGTCATTAAATATATTCAAGGATGAGTTAGATATATTTCTTAAAGCTAAAGGTATCAAGGGATATGGGGAGAAGGCAGGTACAGGGTACTGAGTTTAGATGATCAGCCATGATCTCATCGAATGGCGGAGCAGGCTCGAGGGGCCGAATGGCCTACTCCTGCTCCTATCTTCTATGATTCTATGTTTCTTCCTCTCTCATCATTTGTGTCCCTTGCTTCCTCCCCGTCCTTCTCCATCTTTCTTTTGTGCTGTCTCTACCTTTCTCTCTCACCCTGCCTTATCCTTCTGTCCAGTTGGTTTAATATTTCTAATTTGAAGCAGTTTGTCGGTCTGTTAAATATTTGCCTCTAAAACGGATCTGAGCCGTCACCAGTTGCCGTCCTGTCTGACACCCTTGAACAAGGTGGGAGAATCTGGCAGCGATGAATTGTCCCTGAGTAGGAGCCAGCAGCTCACTGCCTGTGTGTGTGGACAATGCGCTGGCCCTCAACTGCTGAGTGTCCACATATCACCAGATTAAATTAGGGTGACCGCACTTTCTAAACCCAATCTGGGGACACACGGGGTGGGAGCACAGCAAAGTAGCCAGGACAGAAAAGGTCGGTTGTGCAGCGGAGCGAGGCAAACATTATAGCAGCCTATATTTTAACAGTTGCAAATATAGACTACAAATATAATACAAATGAGCATTTAATTACCGCAGATGTGACATCACACTATTGAAGCGCAATTAAACACCTGACCATCCCAAATAAGTGAATGAGGCCACACCTGACTCCTCTCCCCAGCCCAGTGACTGAGGTAGTGTCGTGGCTGTGTTCAGTGTAGGGGCCGTGTTCAGTGTAGGGGCCGTGTTCAGTGCAGGGGCCGTGTTCAGTGTAGGGGCCGTGTTCAGTGTCGGGGCCGTGTTCAGTGTAGGGGCCGTGTTCAGTGTAGGGGCCGTGTTCAGTGTAGGGGCCGTGTTCAGTGTAGGGGCCGTGTTCAGTGCCGGGGCCGTGTACAGTGCAGGGGCCGTGTTCAGTGCAGGGGCCGTGTTCAGTGCAGGGGCCGTGTTCAGTGCAGGGGCCGTGTTCAGTGTAGGGGCCGTGTTCAGTGTAGGGGCCGTGTTCAGTGTAGGGGCCGTGTTCAGTGTAGGGGCCGTGTTCAGTGTAGGGGCCGTGTTCAGTGTAGGGGCCGTGTTCAGTGTAGGGGCCGTGTTCAGTGTAGGGGCCGTGTTCAGTGCAGGGGCCGTGTTCAGTGTAGGGGCCGTGTTCAGTGTAGGGGCCGTGTTCAGTGTAGGGGCCGTGTTCAGTGTAGGGGCCGTGTTCAGTGTAGGGGCCGTGTTCAGTGTAGTGGCTGTGTTCAGTGTAGGGGCCGTGTTCAGTGTAGGGGCCGTGTTCAGTGTAGGGGCCGTATTCAGTGTAGGGGCAGTGTTCAGTGTAGGGGCCGTGTTCAGTGTAGGGGCCGTGTTCAGTGTAGGGATTGTGTTCAGTGTAGGGGCCGTGTTCAGTGTAGGGGCCGTGTTCAGTGTAGGGGCCGTGTTCAGTGTAGGGGCCGTGTTCAGTGTAGGGGCCGTGTTCAGTGTAGGGGCCGTGTTCAGTGTAGGGGCCGTGTTCAGTGTAGGGGCCGTGTTCAGTGTAGGGGCCGTGTTCAGTGTAGGGGCCGTGTTCAGTGTAGGGGCCGTGTTCAGTGTAGGGGCCGTGTTCAGTGTAGGGGCCGTGTTCAGTGTAGGGGCCGTGTTGAGTGTAGGGACCGTGTTCAGTGTAGGGGCCGTGTTCAGTGTAGGGGCCGTGTTCAGTGTAGGGGCCGTGTTCAGTCTACTCTTTTGATAGGTACCAAATCAAATATCTGTAAATCAATAAAACTTTAAAGGAAACTTAACAAATTAAATTAAAATTTGTAGTCCGGGGTGACGATGCACTCCAGTCCCCGCGGCGCCCACCGGTCGCGGAAAAACTCAAGCGTGCCAGCGGACACCGCATGCTCCATCTCCAGGGCCACCCGGGCGCGAACATGGCCGCGGAAGTGAGGCAGGCAATCGGGCTGAACGACCCCCTCGACCGCCCGCTGCCTGGACCAATTAATGGCCTTCTTG
Organism: Squalus acanthias; assembly: GCA_030390025.1. Classification (NCBI taxonomy): domain Eukaryota; kingdom Metazoa; phylum Chordata; class Chondrichthyes; order Squaliformes; family Squalidae; genus Squalus; species Squalus acanthias. The sequence goes on from JASTWF010000205.1 coordinate 620,312, forward strand.
GCCAGGCCCAGGAGCAGTCCCACGAGGAGGTCCTCTGACCTGCCCACTCCCCTCCGCACCGGGTGACCGTAGATCAGGAGCGTGGGGCTGAAGTGCAACCAGAAATTGAGAAGCAGCCCCTTCAAATAATGAAAGAGGGGCTGCAACCTCTCACACTTAATATATATATGAAACACGGACTCCTCCAGGCCGCAGAAATGACAAGCAGCCTGGGAGTCCGTGAACCTATTTAAAACCCTATTGCACGGGACTGCTCCGTGCAACACCCTCCAGGCCAAGTCCCCAATAGAATAAGGGAAGACTCCCGCGTAGAGAGCCCTCCATTGGGGACCTTCGCCTCCGCCGGACGGCAAGATGGTACGCCAAGGCGTGTCCGGACGGCAGACGAAGATGGCAAAGTGGAGAGTGTGCAGGAGCAGCCCGTACAGGAAACGCCTCCGTGCGGATTGAAAGGGCACGGAGGGCATTTCTCCGAGAAGGCTCAAGTGGTGAGGCGGCGGCTCCCGCGGGAGAATTCAGGACCGTGTTCAGTGTAGGGGCCGTGTTCAGTGTAGGGACCGTGTTCAGTGTAGGGAGTGTGTTCAGTTTAGGGAGTGTGTTCAGTGTAGGGAGTGTGTTCAGTGTAGGGAGTGAGTTCAGTGTAGAGACTGTGTTCAGTCTAGGTGCTGTGTTCAGTCTAGGTGCTGTGTTCAGTCCAGGTGCTGTGTTCAGTGTCGGGGCTGTGTTCAGTGTCGGGGCTGTGTTCAGTGTCGGGGCAGTGTTCAGTGTCGGGGCTGTGTTCAGTGTCGGGGCTGTGTTCAGTGTCGGGGCTGTGTTCAGTGTCGGGGCTGTGTTCAGTGTCGGGGCTGTGTTCAGTGTCGGGGCTGTGTTCAGTGTCGGGGCTGTGTTCAGTGTCGGGGCTGTGTTCAGTGTCGGGGCTGTGTTCAGTGTCGGGGCTGTGTTCAGTGTCGGGGCTGTGTTCAGTGTCGGGGCTGTGTTCAGTGTCGGGGCTGTGTTCAGTGTCGGGGCTGTGTTCAGTGTCGTGAATGTGTTCAGTGTATGGGCTGTATTCAGTGTCGGGGCTCTGTTCGGTGTCGGGTTTGTGTTCGGTGTAGGGGCAGTGTTCGGTGTAGGGGCAGTGTTCGGTGTAGAGGCTGTGTTCGGTGTAGGGGCAGTGTTCGGTGTAGGGGCCGTGTTCGGTGTAGGGGCCGTGTTCGGTGTAGGGGCCGTGTTCGGTGTAGGGGCCGTGTTCGGTGTAGGGGCCGTGTTCGGTGTAGGGGCCGTGTTCGGTGTAGGGGCCGTGTTCGGTGTAGGGGCCGTGTTCGGTGTAGGGGCCGTGTTCGGTGTAGGGGCCGTGTTCGGTGTAGGGGCCGTGTTCGGTGTAGGGGCCGTGTTCGGTGTAGGGGCCGTGTTCGGTGTAGGGGCCGTGTTCGGTGTAGGGGCCGTGTTCGGTGCAGGGGCCGTGTTCGGTGCAGGGGCCGTGTTCGGTGCAGGGGCCGTGTTCGGTGCAGGGGCCGTGTTCGGTGTAGGGGCCGTGTTCGGTTTAGGGGCCGTGTTTAGTGTCGGGGCCGTGTTCAGTGTAGGGGCCGTGTTCAGTGTAGGGGCAGTGTTCAGTGTAGGAGCCGTGTTCAGTGTAGGAGCCGTGTTCAGTGTGGGGCTGTGTTCAGTGTAGGGATTGTGTTCAGTGCAGGGGCCGTGTTCAGTGTAGGGGCCGTGTTGAGTGTAGGGGCCGTGTTCAGTGTAGGGGCCGTGTTCAGTGTAGAGGCTGTGTTCAGTGTAGGGGCTGTGTTCAGTGTAGGGGCTGTGTTCAGTGTAGGGAATGTGTTCAGTGTAGGGGCTGTGTTCAGTGTAGGGGCCGTGTTCAGTGTAGAGGCTGTGTTCAGTGTAGGGGCTGAGTTCAGTGTAGTGAGTGTGTTCCGTGTAGAGACTGTGTTCAGTCCAGGTGCTGTGTTCAGTGTAGTGACAGTGATCAGTGTAGAGGCTGTGTTCAGTGTAGAAGCTGTGTTCAGTGTAGGGGCTGTGTTCAGTGTAGGGGCTGTGTTCAGTGTAGGGGCTGTGTTCAGTGTAGGGGCTGTGTTCAGTGTAGGGGCTGTGTTCAGTGCAGGGACATTGTTCAGTGCAGGGGCTGTGTCCAGTGTAGGGACTGTGTTCAGTGTAGGGACAGTGTTCATTGTACAGGCTGTGTTCAGTGTAGGGGCTGTGTATAAGTGTAGGGGCTGTGTTCAGTGTAGGGGCTGTGTTCAGTGTAGGGGCTGTGTTCAGTGTAGGGGCTGTGTTCAGTGTAGGGGCTGTGTTCAGTGTAGGGGCTGTGTTCAGTGTAGGGGCTGTGTTCAGTGTAGGGGCTGTGTTCAGTGTGGGGGCTGTGTTCAGTGTGGGGGCCGTGTTCAGTGTGGGGGCCGTGTTCAGTGTAGGGGCCGTGTTCAGTGTAGGGGCCGTGTTCAGTGTAGGGGCCGTGTTCAGTGTAGGGGCCGTGTTCAGTGTAGGGGCCGTGTTCAGTGCAGGGGCCGTGTTCAGTGCAGGGGCAGTGTTCAGTGTAGGGTCCGTGTTCAGTCCAGGCACCGTGTTCAGTGTAGGGGCCGTGTTCAGTGTAGGGGCCGTGTTCAGTGTAGGGGCTGTGTTCAGGGTAGATGCTGTGTTTAGTTTAGGGGCCGTGTTCAGTGTAGGGGCCGTGTTCAGTGTAGGGACTGTGTTCAGTGTAGAGGCTGTGTTCAGTGTAGGGGCTGTGTTCAGTGTAGGGGCTGTGTTCAGTGCAGGGGGTGTGTTCAGTGTAGGGGCTGTGTTCAGTGTAGGGGCTGTGTTCAGTGCAGGGGCTGTTTTCAGTGCAGGGGCTGTGTTCAGTGTAGGGGCCGTGTTCAGAGTAGGGGCTGTGAACAGTGTAGATGCTGTGTTTAGATTAAGGGCCGTGTTCAGTGTAGGGGCTGTGTTCAGTGTAGGGACTGTGTTCAGTGTCGGGGCCGTGTTCAGTGTAGGGGCCGTGTTCAGTGCAGGGACTGTTTTCAGTGTAGGGGCTGTGTTCAGTGTAGGAACTGTGTTCAGTGTAGGGGCCGTGTTCAGTATGGGGACTGTGTTCAGTGTAGGGACTGTGTTCAGTGTAGGGACTGTGTTCAGTGTAGGGACTGTGTTCAGTGTAGGGGCTGTGTTCAGTGTAGGGGCTGTGTTCAGTGTAGGGGCTGTGTTCAGTGTAGGGGCTGTGTTCAGTGTAGGGGCTGTGTTCAGTGTAGGGGCCGTGTTCAGTGTAGGGGCCGTGTTCTGTGTAGGGGCCGTGTTCAGTGTAGGGGCCGTGTTCAGTGTAGGGGCCGTGTTCAGTGTAGGGGACGTGTTCAGTGTAGGGGCAGTGTTCAGTGTAGGGGCAGTGTTCAGTGTAGGGGCAGTGTTCAGTGTAGGGGCAGTGTTCAGTGTAGGGGCCGTGTTCAGTGCAGGGGCCGTGTTCAGTGCAGGGGCCGTGTTCAGTGTAGGGTCCGTTTTCAGTGTAGGGGCCGTGTTCAGTGTAGGGGCCGTGTTCAGTGTAGGGGCCGTGTTCAGTGTAGGGACTGTGTTCAGTGTAGGGGCTGTGTTCAGTGTAGGGACTGTGTTCAGTGTAGGGGCTGTGTTCAGTGTAGTGGCTGTGTTCAGTGTAGGGGCTGTGTTCAGTGTAGGGGCTGTGTTCAGTGTAGGGACTGTGTTCAGTGTAGGGGCTGTGTTCAGTGTAGGGGCTGTGTTCAGTGTAGGGGCTGTGTTCAGTGTAGGGACTGTGTTCAGTGTAGGGACTGTGTTCAGTGTAGGGACAGTGTTCAGTGTAGGGACTGTGTTCAGTGTAGGGGCTGTGTTCAGTGTAGGGGCTGTGTTCAGTGTAGGGGCTGTGTTCAGTGTAGAGGCTGTGTTCAGTGTAGGGGCTGTGTTCAGTGTAGGGGCTGTGTTCAGTGCAGGGGCTGTGTTCAGTGCAGGGGCTGTGTTCAGTGTAGGGGCTGTGTTCAGTGTAGGGGCTGTGTTCAGTGTAGGGGCTGTGTTCAGTGTAGGGGCTGTGTTCAGTGTAGGGTCTGTGTTCAGTGCAGGGGCCGTGGTCAGTGTAGGGGCCGCGTTCAGAGTCGATGCTGTGTTTAGATTAAGGGCCGTGTTCAGTGTAGGGACTGTGTTCAGTGTAGGGGCCGTGTTCAGTGTAGGGACTGTGTTCAGTGTAGGGGCCGTGTTCAGTGTAGGGACTGTGTTCAGTGTAGGGGCCGTGTTCAGTATGGGGACTGTGTTCAGTGTAGGGACTGTGTTCAGTGTAGGGGCCGTGTTCAGTGTAGGGACCGTGTTCAGTGTAGGGGCCGTGTTCAGTATGGGGACTGTGTTCAGTGTAGGGACTGTGTTCAGTGTAGGGACTGTGTTCAGTGTAGGGACTGTGTTCAGTGCAGGGACAGTGTTCAGTGTAGGGACAGTGTTCAGTGTAGGGGCCGTGTTCAGTGTAGGGGCCGTGTTCAGTGTAGGGGCCGTGTTCAGTGTAGTGGCCGTGTTCAGTGTAGGGGCCGTGTTCAGTGTAGGGGCCGTGTTCAGTGTAGGGGCCGTGTTCAGTGTAGGGGCCGTGTTCAGTGTAGGGGCCGTGTTCAGTGTAGGGGCCGTGTTCAGTGTAGGGGCCGTGTTCAGTGTAGGGGCCGTGTTCAGTGTATGGGCCGTGTTCAGTGTATGGGCCGTGTTCAGTGTAGGGGCTGTGTTCAGTGTAGGGAGTGTGTTCAGTGTAGGGAATGTGTTCAGTTTAGGGGCTGTGTATAAGTGTAGGGGCCGTGTTCAGTGTAGGGGCCGTGTTCAGTGTAGGGGCCGTGTTCAGTGTAGGGGCCGTGTTCAGTGTAGGGACCGTTTACAGTGTAGGGGCCGTGTTCAGTGTAGGGACTGTCTTCAGTGTAGGGGCTGTGTTCAGTGTAGGGGCTGTGTTCAGTGTTGGGAATGTATTCAGTGTCGGGGCTTTGTTCAGTGTAGGGGCTGTGTTCAGTGTAGGGACTGTGTTCAGTGTAGGGAATGTGTTCAGTTTAGGGGCTGTGTATAAGTGTAGGGGCTGTGTTCAGTGTAGGGGCCGTGTTCAGTGTAGGGGCCGTGTTCAGTGTAGGGGCCGTGTTCAGTGTAGGGGCCGTGTTCAGTGTAGGGGCCGTGTTCAGTGTAGGGGCCGTGTTCAGTGTAGGGGCCGTGTTCAGTGTAGGGGCCGTGTTTAGTGTAGGGGCCGTGTTCAGTGTAGGGGCCGTGTTCAGTGTAGGGGCCGTGTTCAGTGTAGGGGCCGTGTTCAGTGTAGGGGCCGTGTTCAGTGTAGGGGCCGTGTTCATTGTAGGGGCCGTGTTCAGTGTAGGGGCCGTGTTCAGTGTAGGGGCCGTGTTCAGTGTAGGGGCCGTGTTCAGTGTAGGGGCCGTGTTCAGTGTAGGGGCCGTGTTCAGTGTCGGGGCCGTGTTCAGTGTCGGGTCCGTGTTCAGTGTAGGGGCCGTGTTCAGTGTTGGGGCCGTGTTCAGTGTAGGGGCCGTGTTCAGTGTAGGGGCCGTGTTCAGTGTAGGGGCCGTGTTCAGTGTAGGGGCCCTGTTCAGTGTAGGGGCCGTGTTCAGTGTAGGGGCAGTGTTCAGTGTAGGGGCAGTGTTCAGTGTAGGGGCAGTTTTCAGTGTAGGGGCTGTGTTCAGTGTAGGGGCTGTGTTCAGTGTAGGGGCTGTGTTCAGTGTAGGGGCTGTGTTCAGTGTAGGGGCTGTGTTCAGTGTAGTGGCTGTGTTCAGTGTAGGGGCTGTGTTCAGTGCAGGGGCTGTGTTCAGTGCAGGGGCTGTGTTCAGTGCAGGGGCTGTGTTCAGTGCAGGGGCTGTGTTCAGTGCAGGGGCCGTGTTCAGTGTAGGGTCCGTGTTCAGTGTAGGGGTTGTGTTCAGTGTTGGGGCTGTGTTCAGTGTAGGGACCGTGTTCAGTGTAGTGGCTGTATTCAGGGTAGATGCTGTGTTTAGTTTCGGATCCGTGTTCAGTGTAGGGGCCGTGTTCAGTGTAGGGGCCGTGTTTAGTGTAGGGGCCGTGTTCAGTGTAGTGACTGTGTGTAGTTTAGGGGCCGTGTTTAGTGTCGGGGCCGTGTTCAGTGTAGGGGCCGTGTTCAGTGTAGGGGCCGTGTTCAGTGTGGGGACTGTGTTCAGTGCAGGGACTGTGTTCAGTGTAGGGGCTGTGTTCAGTGTAGGGGCTGTGTTCAGTGTAGGAGCTGTGTTCAGTGTAGGGACTGTGTTCAGTGTAGGGGCTGTGTTCAGTGTAGGGGCTGTGTTCAGTGTAGGGGCTGTGTTCAGTGTAGGGACTGTGTTCAGTGTAGGGACTGTGTTCAGTGTAGGGACAGTGTTCAGTGTAGGGACAGTGTTCATTGTACAGGCTGTGTTCAGTGTAGGGGCTGTGTATCAGTGTAGGGGCTGTGTATCAGTGTAGGGGCTGTGTTCAGTGTAGGGGCTGTGTTCAGTGTAGGGGCTGTGTTCAGTGTAGGGGCTGTGTTCAGTGTAGGGGCCGTGTTCAGTGTAGGGGCCGTGTTCAGTGTAGGGGCCGTGTTCAGTGTAGGGGCCGTGTTCAGTGTAGGGGCCGTGTTCAGTGTAGGGGCCTGTGTTCAGTGTAGGGGCCGTGTTCAGTGTAGGGGCCGTGTTCAGTGTAGGGGCCGTGTTCAGTGTAGGGGCCGTGTTCAGTGTAGGGGCCGTGTTCAGTGTAGGGGCCGTGTTCAGTGTAGGGGCCTGTGTTCAGTGTCAGGGACCGTGTTCAGTGCAGGGACTGTGTTCAGTGTAGGGACCTGTGTTCAGTGTAGGGGCCTGTGTTCAGTGTAGGGGCCTGTGTTCAGTGTAGGGCCGTGTTCAGTGTAGGGGCCTGTGTTCAGTGTAGGGGCCGTGTTCAGTGTAGGGGCCTGTGTTCAGTGTAGGGGCCGTGTTCAGTGTAGGGGCTGTGTTCAGTGTAGGGGCCGTGTTCAGTGTAGGGGCCGTGTTCAGTGTAGGGGCTGTGTTCAGTGTAGGGGCTGTGTTCAGTGTAGGGGCCGTGTTCAGTGTAGGAGCTGTGTTCAGTGTAGGGACTGTGTTCAGTGTAGGGACTGTGTTCAGTGTAGGGACTGTGTTCAGTGTAGGGCTGTGTTCAGTGTAGGGGCCTGTGTTCAGTGTAGGGCTGTGTTCAGTGTAGGGCCTGTGTTCAGTGTAGGGCTGTGTTCAGTGTAGGGGCTGTGTTCAGTGTAGGGCTGTGTTCAGTGTAGGGGCTGTGTTCAGTGTAGGGCTGTGTTCAGTGTAGGGGCCTGTGTTCAGTGTAGGGACTGTGTTCAGTGTAGGGACTGTGTTCATTGAAGGGCTGTGTTCAGTGTAGGGCTGTGTTCAGTGTAGGGGCTGTGTTCAGTGTAGGGACTGTGTTCAGTGTAGGGACTGTGTTCAGTGTAGGTCTGTGTTCAGTGTAGGGGCTGTGTTCAGTGTAGGGGCTGTGTTCAGTGTAGGGGCTGTGTTCAGTGTAGGGGCTGTGTTCAGTGTAGGGACTGTGTTCAGTGTAGGGGCTGTGTTCAGTGTAGGGGCTGTGTTCAGTGTAGGGCTGTGTTCAGTGTAGGGACTGTGTTCAGTGTAGGGGCCGTGTTCAGTGTAGGGACCGTGTTCACTGTAGGGGCCGTGTTCAGTGTAGGGGCCGTGTTCAGTGTAGGGGCCGTGTTCAGTGTAGGGGCCGTGTTCAGTGTAGGGGCCGTGTTCAGTGTAGGGGCCGTGTTCAGTGTAGGGGCCGTGTTCAGTGTAGGGGCCGTGTTCAGTGTCGGGGCCGTGTTCAGTGTAGGGACCGTGTTCAGTGTAGGGACCGTGTTCAGTGTAGGGACCGTGTTCAGTGTAGGGACCGTGTTCAGTGTAGGGACCGTGTTCAGTGTAGGGGCCGTGTTCAGTGTAGGGAATGTATTCAGTGTAGGGGCTGTGTACAGTGTAGGGGCAGTGTTCAGTGTAGGGGCGGTGTTCAGTGTAGGGGCAGTGTTCAGTGTAGGGGCAGTGTTCAGTGTAGGGGCAGTGTTCAGTGTAGGGGCAGTGTTCAGTGTAGGGGCAGTGTTCAGTGTAGGGGCAGTGTTCAGTGTAGGGGCAGTGTTCAGTGTAGGGGCAGTGTTCAGTGCAGGGCAGTGTTCAGTGTAGGGGCAGTGTTCAGTGTAGGGGCAGTGTTCAGTGTAGGGGCAGTGTTCAGTGTAGGGGCAGTGTTCAGTGTAGGGGCTGTGTTCAGTGTAGGGGCAGTGTTCAGTGTAGGGGCAGTGTTCAGTGTAGGGGCAGTGTTCAGTGTAGGGGCAGTGTTCAGTGTAGGGGCAGTGTTCAGTGTAGGGGCAGTGTTCAGTGCAGGGGCAGTGTTCAGTGTAGGGGCTGTGTTCAGTGTAGGGGCAGTGTTCAGTGTAGGGACTGTGTTCAGTGTAGGGACTGTGTTCAGTGTAGGGACTGTGTTCAGTGTAGGGACTGTGTTCAGTGTAGGGGCTGTGTTCAGTGTAGGGGCTGTGTTCAGTGTAGGGGCTGTGTTCAGTGTAGGGGCTGTGTTCAGTGTAGGGACTGTGTTCAGTGTAGGGACTGTGTTCAGTGTAGGGACTGTGTTCAGTGTAGGGACTGTGTTCAGTGTACAGGCTGTGTTCATTGTACAGGCTGTGTTCAGTGTAGGGGCTGTGTACAGTGCAGGGGCTGTGTTCAGTGCCGGGGCTGTGTACAGTGCAGGGGCTGTGTTCACTGTAGGGGCTGTGTTCAGTGTAGGGGCTTTGTTCAGTGTAGGGGCTGTGTTCAGTGTAGGGGCTGTGTTCAGTGTAGGGGCTGTGTTCAGTGTAGGGGCTGTGTTCAGTGTAGGGGCTGTGTTCAGTGTAGGGGCTGTGTTCAGTGTAGGGGCTGTGTTCAGTGTAGTGAGTGTGTTCAGTGTAGAGGGTGTGTTCAGTGTAGTGAGTGTGTTCAGTGCAGTGAGTGTGTTCAGTGTAGAGACTGTGTTCAGTCCAGGTGCTGTGTTCAGTGTAGTGACTGTGTTCAGTGTAGAGGCACTGTTCAGTGTAGTGACTGTGTTCAGTGTAGAGGCACTGTTCAGTGTAGGGGCCGTGGTCAGTGTAGGGGCCGTGGTCAGTGTAGGGGCCGTGTTCAGAGTAGGGGCCGTGTTCAGAGTAGGGGCCGTGTTCAGAGTAGGGGCCGTGTTCAGAGTAGCGACCGTGTTCAGTCTAGGGACCGTGTTCAGTGTAGGGACCGTGTTCAGTGTAGGGGCCGTGTTCAGTGTAGGGGCCGTGTTCAGTGTAGGGAACGTGTTCAGTGTAGGGACCGTGTTCAGTGTAGAGGCTGTGTTCATTGTACAGGCTGTGTTCAGTGAAGTACTGTGTACAGTGCAGGGGCTGTGTACAGTGCAGGGGCTGTGTTCAGTGTAGGGGCTGTGTTCAGTGTAGGGGCTGTGTTCAGTGTAGGGGCTGTGTTCAGTGTAGGGACTGTGTTCAGTGTAGGGGCTGTGTTCAGTGTAGGGGCTGTGTTCAGTGTAGTGAGTGTGTTCAGTGTAGTTGGTGTGTTCAGTGTAGTGAGTCTGTTCAGTGCAGTGAGTGTGTTCAGTGTAGAGACTGTGTTCAGTCCAAGTGCTGTGTTCAGTGTAGTGACTGTGTTCAGTGCAGAGGCAGTGTTCAGTGAAGGGGCCGTGTTCAGTGTTGGGACCGCGTTCATTGTAGGCGCCGCGTTCAGTGTAGGGGCCGCGGTCAGTGTAGGGGCCGCGGTCAGTGTAGGGGCCGCGGTCAGTGTAGGGGCAGCGGTCAGTGTAGGGGCCGCGGTCAGTGTAGGGGCCGCGGTCAGTGTAGGGGCCGCGGTCAGTGTAGGGGCCGCGCTCAGTGTAGGGGCCGCGCTCAGAGTAGGGGCCGCGTTCAGAGTAGGGGCCGTGTTCAGTGTAGGGGCCGTGTTCAGAGTAGGGGCCGTGTTCAGAGTAGGGGCCGTGTTCAGAGTAGGGGCCGTGTTCAGAGTAGGGGCCGTGTTCAGAGTAGGGGCCGTGTTCAGTGTAGGGGCCGTGTTCAGTGTAGGGGCCGTGTTCAGTGTTGGGGCCGTGTTCAGTGTAGGGACCGTGTTCAGTGTAGGGGCCGTGTTCAGTGTAGGGACCGTGTTCAGTGTAGGGGCCGTGTTCAGTGTAGGGACTGTGTTCAGTGTAGGGGCAGTGTTCAGTGTAGGGGCCGTGTTCAGTGAGGGGCTGTGTTCAGTGTAGGGACTGTGTTCAGTGTAGGGGCCTGTGTTCAGTGTAGGGGCGTGTTCAGTGTAGGGCCTGTGTTCAGTGTAGGGGCCGTGTTCAGTGTAGGGCCGTGTTCAGTGTAGGGGCCGTGTTCAGTGTAGGGGCCGTGTTCAGTGTAGGGGCGTGTTCAGTGTAGGGGCCGTGTTCAGTGTAGGGGCTGTGTTCAGTGTAGGGGCCAGTGTTCAGTGTAGGGACCGTGTTCAGTGTAGGGGCCGTGTTCAGTGTAGGGACCGTGTTCAGTGTAGGGCCGTGTTCAGTGTAGGGGTCTGTGTTCAGTGTAGGGGACTGTGTTCAGTGTAGGGGGTCTGTGTTCAGTGTAGGGGCCGTGTTCAGTGTAGGGGCCGTGTTCAGTGTAGGGGACTGTGTTCAGTGTAGGGACTGTGTTCAGTGTCGGGGACTGTGTTCAGTGCGGGGGCTGTGTTCAATGCGGGGGCTGTGTTCAGCGCAGGGACTGTGTTCAGCGTAGGGGCTGTGTTCCGAGTAGGGGCTGTGTTCGGTGTTGGGACTGTGTTCGGTGTAGGGACTGTGTTCGGTGTAGGGACTGTGTTCGGTGCAGGGACTGTGTTCGGTGTAGGGACTGTGTTCGGTGTAGGGACTGTGTTCGGTGTAGGGACTGTGTTCGGTGTATGGGCTGTGTTCGGTGTATGGGCTGTGTTCGGTGTATGGGCTGTGTTCGGTGTCGGGGCTGTGTTCGGTGTCGGGGCTGTGTTCGGTGTCGGGGCTGTGTTCGGTGTCGGGGCTGTGTTCGGTGTCGGGGCTGTGTTCGGTGTCGGGGCTGTGTTCGGTGTCGGGGCTGTGTTCGGTGTAGGGACTGTGTTCGGTGTCGGGACTGTGTTCAGTGTAGGGGCTGTGTTCAGTGTAGGGGCTGTGTTCAGTGTAGGGGCTGTGTTCAGTGTAGGGGCCGTGTTCAGTGTAGGGGCCGTGTTCAGTGTAGGGGCCGTGTTCAGTGTAGGGGCCGTGTTCAGTGTAGGGGCCGTGTTCAGTGTAGGGGCCGTGTTCAGTGTAGGGGCCGTGTTCAGTGTAGGGGCCGTGTTCAGTGTATGGGCCGTGTTCAGTGTAGGGGCCGTGTTCAGTGTCGGGGCCGTGTTCAGTGTCGGGACCGTGTTCAGTGTAGGGACCGTGTTCAGTGTAGGGACCGTGTTCAGTGTAGGGACCGTGTTCAGTGTAGGGACCGTGTTCAGTGTAGGGACCGTGTTCAGTGTAGGGACCGTGTTCAGTGTAGGGGCCGTGTTCAGTGTAGGGAATGTTTTCAGTGTAGGGGCTGTGTACAGTGTAGGGGCAGTGTTCAGTGTTGGGGCAGTGTTCAGTGTAGGGGCAGTGTTCAGTGTAGGGGCAGTGTTCAGTGTAGGGGCAGTGTTCAGTGTAGGGGCAGTGTTCAGTGTAGGGGCAGTGTTCAGTGTAGGGGCAGTGTTCAGTGCAGGGGCAGTGTTCAGTGCAGGGGCAGTGTTCAGTGTAGGGGCCGTGTTCAGTGTAGGGGCAGTGTTCAGTGTAGGGGCAGTGTTCAGTGTAGGGGCAGTGTTCAGTGTAGGGGCAGTGTACAGTGTAGGGGCTGTGTTCAGTGTAGGGGCTGTGTTCAGTGTAGGGGCCGTGTTCAGTGTAGGGGCAGTGTTCAGTGTAGGGGCAGTGTTCAGTGTAGGGGCAGTGTTCAGTGTAGGGGCAGTGTTCAGTGTAGGGGCAGTGTTCAGTGTAGGGGCAGTGTTCACTGTAGGGACTGTGTTCACTGTAGGGACTGTGTTCAGTGTAGGGACTGTGTCAGTGTAGGGACTGTGTACAGTGTAGGGGCTTTGTACAGTGTAGGGGCTGTGTTCAGTGTAGGGGCTGTGTTCAGTGTAGGGGCTGTGTTCAGTGTAGGGGCTGTGTTCAGTGTAGGGACTGTGTTCAGTGTAGGGACTGTGTTCAGTGTAGGGACTGTGTTCAGTGTAGGGACTGTGTTCAGTGTACAGGCTGTGTTCATTGTACAGGCTGTGTTCAGTGTAGGGGCTGTGTACAGTGCAGGGGCTGTGTTCAGTGTCGGGGCTGTGTACAGTGCAGGGGCTGTGTTCACTGTAGGGGCTGTGTTCAGTGTAGGGGCTTTGTTCAGTGTAGGGGCTGTGTTCAGTGTAGGGGCTGTGTTCAGTGTCGGGGCTGTGTTCAGTGTCGGGGCTGTGTTCAGTGTAGGGGCTGTGTTCAGTGTAGGGGCTGTGTTCAGTGTAGGGGCTGTGTTCAGTGTAGGGGCTGTGTTCAGTGTGGGGGCTGTGTTCAGTGTAGTGAGTGTGTTCAGTGTAGAGGGTGTGTTCAGTGTAGTGAGTGTGTTCAGTGCAGTGAGTGTGTTCAGTGTAGAGACTGTGTTCAGTCCAGGTGCTGTGTTCAGTGTAGTGACTGTGTTCAGTGTAGAGGCACTGTTCAGTGTAGGGGCCGTGGTCAGTGTAGGGGCCGTGGTCAGTGTAGGGGCCGTGTTCAGAGTAGGGGCCGTGTTCAGAGTAGGGGCCGTGTTCAGAGTAGGGGCCGTGTTCAGAGTAGGGGCCGTGTTCAGAGTAGGGGCCGTGTTCAGAGTAGGGACCGTGTTCAGAGTAGGGACCGTGTTCAGAGTAGGGACCGTGTTCAGTGTAGGGACCATGTTCAGTGTAGGGGCCGTGTTCAGTGTAGGGGCCGTGTTCAGTGTAGGGACCGTGTTCAGTGTAGGGACCGTGTTCAGTGTAGAGGCTGTGTTCATTGTACAGGCTGTGTTCAGTGAAGTACTGTGTACAGTGCAGGGGCTGTGTTCAGTGTAGGGGCTGTGTTCAGTGTAGGGGCTGTGTTCAGTGTAGGGACTGTGTTCAGTGTAGGGGCTGTGTTCAGTGTAGGGGCTGTGTTCAGTGTAGTGAGTGTGTTCAGTGTAGTTGGTGTGTTCAGTGTAGTGAGTCTGTTCAGTGCAGTGAGTGTGTTCAGTGTAGAGACTGTGTTCAGTCCAAGTGCTGTGTTCAGTGTAGTGACTGTGTTCAGTGCAGAGGCAGTGTTCAGTGAAGGGGCCGTGTTCAGTGTTGGGACCGCGTTCATTGTAGGCGCCGCGTTCAGTGTAGGCGCCGCGTTCAGTGTAGGGGCCGCGTTCAGTGTAGGGCCGCGGTCAGTGTAGGGCCGCGGTCAGTGTAGGGGCCGCGGTCAGTGTAGGGGCCGCGTCAGTGTAGGGGCCGCGGTCAGTGTAGGGGCCGCGCTCAGTGTAGGGGCCGCGCTCAGTGTAGGGGCCGTGCTCAGAGTAGGGGCCGTGTTCAGAGTAGGGGCCGTGTTCAGTGTAGGGGCCGTGTTCAGAGTAGGGGCCGTGTTCAGAGTAGGGGCCCTGTTCAGAGTAGGGGCCGTGTTCAGAGTAGGGGCCGTGTTCAGAGTAGGGGCCGTGTTCAGAGTAGGGCCGTGTTCAGTGTAGGGGCCGTGTTCAGAGTAGGGGCCGTGTTCAGAGTAGGGGCCGTGTTCAGAGTAGGGGCCGTGTTCAGAGTAGGGGCCGTGTTCAGTGTAGGGGCCGTGTTCAGTGTAGGGGCCGTGTTCAGTGTTGGGGCCGTGTTCAGTGTAGGGACCGTGTTCAGTGTAGGGGCCGTGTTCAGTGTAGGGACCGTGTTCAGTGTAGGGGCCGTGTTCAGTGTAGGGACCGTGTTCAGTGTAGGGGCCGTGTTCAGTGTGGGGACTGTGTTCAGTGTAGGGACTGTGTTCAGTGTAGGGGCCGTGTTCAGTGTAGGGACCGTGTTCAGTGTAGGGGCCGTGTTCAGTATGGGGACTGTGTTCAGTGTAGGGACTGTGTTCAGTGTAGGGACTGTGTTCAGTGTAGGGACAGTGTTCAGTGTAGGGACAGTGTTCAGTGTAGGGACAGTGTTCAGTGTAGGGACAGTGTTCAGTGTAGGGGCCGTGTTCAGTGTAGGGGCCGTGTTCAGTGTAGGGGCCGTGTTCAGTGTAGGGGCCGTGTTCAGTGTAGGGGCCGTGTTCAGTGTAGGGGCCGTGTTCAGTGTAGGGGCCGTGTTCAGTGTAGGGGCCGTGTTCAGTGTAGGGGCCGTGTTCAGTATGGGGACTGTGTTCAGTGTAGGGACTGTGTTCAGTGTAGGGACTGTGTTCAGTGTAGGGACAGTGTTCAGTGTAGGGACAGTGTTCAGTGTAGGGACAGTGTTCAGTGTAGGGGCCGTGTTCAGTGTAGGGGCCGTGTTCAGTGTAGGGGCCGTGTTCAGTGTAGGGGCCGTGTTCAGTGTAGGGGCCGTGTTCAGTGTCGGGGCCGTGTTCAGTGTAGGGGCCGTGTTCAGTGTAGGGGCCGTGTTCAGTGTAGGGGCCGTGTTCAGTGTAGGGGCCGTGTTCAGTGTAGGGGCCGTGTTCAGTGTAGGGGCCGTGTTCAGTGTAGGGGCCGTGTTCAGTGTAGGGGCCGTGTTCAGTGTAGGGGCCGTGTTCAGTGTAGGGGCGGTGTTCAGTGTAGGGGCGGTGTTCAGTGTAGGGGCTGTGTTCAGTGTAGGGACTGTGTTCAGTGTAGGGGCTGTGTTCAGTGTAGGGGCTGTGTTCAGTGTAGGGGCTGTGTTCAGTGTAGGGCTGTGTTCAGTGTAGGGGCTGTGTTCAGTGTAGGGGCTGTGTTCAGTGTAGGGGCTGTGTTCAGTGTAGGGGCTGTGTTCAGTGTAGGGCTGTGTTCAGTGTAGGGCCTGTGTTCAGTGTAGGGGCTGTGTTCAGTGTAGGGGCTGTGTTCAGTGTAGGGCCTGTGTTCAGTGTAGGGGCCTGTGTTCAGTGTAGGGGCTGTGTTCAGTGTAGGGGCTGTGTTCAGTGTAGGGGCTGTGTTCAGTGTAGGGGCTGTGTTCAGTGTAGGGGCTGTGTTCAGTGTAGGGGCTGTGTTCAGTGTAGGGGCTGTGTTCAGTGTAGGGCTGTGTTCAGTGTAGGGGCTGTGTTCAGTGTAGGGGCCTGTGTTCAGTGTAGGGGCTGTGTTCAGTGTAGGGGCTGTCTTCAGTGTAGGGGCCGTGTTCAGTGTAGGGGCCGTGTTCAGTGTAGGGGCCGTGTTCAGTGTAGGGGCCGTGTTCAGTGTCGGGGCCGTGTTCAGTGTAGGGGCTGTGTTCAGTGTAGGGGCCGTGTTCAGTGTAGGGGCCGTGTTCAGTGTAGGGGCCGTGTTCAGTGTTGGGACCGTTTACACTGTAGGGGCCGTGTTCAGTGTAGGGACCGTCTTCAGTGTAGGGGCCGTGTTCAGTGTAGGGGCCGTGTTCAGTGTAGGGGCCGTGTTCAGTGTAGGGGCCGTGTACAGTGTCGGGGCCGTGTTCAGTGTCGGGGCCGTGTTCAGTGTCGGGGCCGTGTTCAGTGTAGGGGCCGTGTTCAGTGTAGGGGCCGTGTTCAGTG
The DNA here is from genome assembly GCA_030390025.1 of Squalus acanthias. NCBI lineage: Eukaryota > Metazoa > Chordata > Chondrichthyes > Squaliformes > Squalidae > Squalus > Squalus acanthias. The sequence goes on from JASTWF010000205.1 coordinate 635,729, forward strand.
TTGGGGCCGTGTTCAGTGTAGGGGCCGTGTTCAGTGTAGGGGCCGTGTTCAGTGTAGGGGCCGTGTTCAGTGTAGGGGCCGTGTTCAGTGTAGGGGCCCTGTTCAGTGTAGGGGCCCTGTTCAGTGTAGGGGCCGTGTTCAGTGTAGGGGCAGTGTTCAGTGTAGGGGCTGTGTTCAGTGTAGGGGCTGTGTTCAGTGTAGGGGCTGTGTTCAGTGTAGGGGCTGTGTTCAGTGTAGGGGCTGTGTTCAGTGTAGGGGCTGTGTTCAGTGTAGGGGCCGTGTTCAGTGCAGGGGCCGTGTTCAGTGCAGGGGCCGTGTTCAGTGCAGGGGCCGTGTTCAGTGTAGGGTCCGTGTTCAGTGTAGGGGTTGTGTTCAGTGTTGGGGCTGTGTTCAGTGTAGGGACTGTGTTCAGTGTAGGGACTGTGTTCAGTGTAGGGACTGTGTTCAGTGTAGGGACAGTGTTCAGTGTAGGGACAGTGTTCAGTGTAGGGACCGTGTTCAGTGTAGGGGCCGTGTTCAGTGTAGGGGCCGTGTTCAGTGTAGGGGCCGTGTTCAGTGTAGGGGCCGTGTTCAGTGTAGGGGCCGTGTTCAGTGTGGGGGCCGTGTTCAGTGTGGGGACCGTGTTCAGAGTGGGGGCCGTGTTCAGTGCGGGGACCGTGTTCAGTGCAGGGACCGTGTTCAGTGCAGGGGCCGTGTTCAGTCCAGGGACCGTGTTCAGTCCAGGGACCGTGTTCAGTGCAGGGACCGTGTTCAGTGTAGGGACAGTGTTCAGTGTAGGGACAGTGTTCAGTGTAGGGGCCGTGTTCAGTGTAGGGGCCGTGTTCAGTGTAGGGGCCGTGTTCAGTGTAGGGGCCGTGTTCAGTGTAGGGGCCGTGTTCAGTGTAGGGGCCGTGTTCAGTGTAGGGGCCGTGTTCAGTGTAGGGGCCGTGTTCAGTGTAGGGGCCATGTTCAGTGTAGGGGCCGTGTTCAGTGTAGGGGCCGTGTTCAGTGTAGGGGCCGTGTTCAGTGTAGGGGCCGTGTTCAGTGTCGGGGCCGTGTTCAGTGTCGGGACCGTGTTCAGTGTAGGGACCGTGTTCAGTGTAGGGACCGTGTTCAGTGTAGGGACCGTGTTCAGTGTAGGGCCTGTGATCAAGTTTAGGGGCTGTGTTCAGTGTAGGGCTGTGTTCAAGTGTAGGGGCTGTGTACAGTGTAGGGCAGTGTTCAGTCGTCTGGGGCAGTGTTTCAGTGTTGGGGGCAGTGGTTCAGTGTAGGGGCAGTGTTCGTGTAGGGGCAGTGTTCAGTGTAGGGCAGTGTTCAGTGTAGGGGCAGTGTTCAGTGTAGGGGCAGTGTTCAAGTGTAGGGCAGTGTTCAGTGAGGGGCCAGTGTCAGTGCAGGGGCAGTGCTTCAGTGCAGGGGCAGTGTTCAGTGTTAGGGCAGTGTCAGTGTAGCGGCAGTGTTCAGTGTAGGGGAGTGTTCAGTGTAGGGGCAGCTGTACAGTGTTGGGGCAGTGTTCAGTGTAGGGGCAGTGTTCAGTGTAGGGCAGTGTTCAGTGTAGGGGCAGTGTTCAGTGTAGGGGCAGTGTTCAGTGTAGGGGCAGTGTTCTGTGGTAGGCGCAGTGTACAGTGTAGGGGCAGTGTTCACATGTAGGGACTGTGTTCACTGTAGGGACTGTGTTCAGTGTAGGGACTGTGTCCAGTGTAGGGACTTTGTACAGTGTAGGGGCTTTGTACAGTGTAGGGGCTGTGTTCAGTGTAGGGGCTGTGTTCAGTGTAGGGGCTGTGTTCAGTGTAGGGGCCGTGTTCAGTGTAGGGACTGTGTTCAGTGTAGGGACTGTGTTCAGTGTAGGGACTGTGTTCAGTGTAGGGACTGTGTTCAGTGTAGGGACTGTGTTCATTGTACAGGCTGTGTTCATTGTACAGGCTGTGTTCAGTGTAGGGGCTGTGTTCAGTGTCGGGGCTGTGTACAGTGCAGGGGCTGTGTTCAGTGTAGGGGCTGTGTTCAGTGTAGGGGCTGTGTTCAGTGTCGGGGCTGTGTTCAGTGTCGGGGCTGTGTTCAGTGTAGGGACTGTGTTCAGTGTAGGGGCTGTGTTCAGTGTAGGGGCTGTGTTCAGTGTAGGGGCTGTGTTCAGTGTAGGGGCTGTGTTCAGTGTAGGGGCTGTGTTCAGTGTAGTGAGTGTGTTCAGTGTAGAGGGTGTGTTCAGTGTAGTGAGTGTGTTCAGTGCAGTGAGTGTGTTCAGTGTAGAGACTGTGTTCAGTCCAGGTGCTGTGTTCAGTGTAGTGACTGTGTTCAGTGTAGAGGCACTGTTCAGTGTAGGGGCCGTGGTCAGTGTAGGGGCCGTGGTCAGTGTAGGGGCCGTGTTCAGAGTAGGGGCCGTGTTCAGAGTAGGGGCCGTGTTCAGAGTAGGGGCCGTGTTCAGAGTAGGGGCCGTGTTCAGAGTAGGGGCCGTGTTCAGAGTAGGGGCCGTGTTCAGAGTAGGGGCCGTGTTCAGAGTAGGGGCCGTGTTCAGAGTAGGGACCGTGTTCAGTCTAGGGACCGTGTTCAGTGTAGGGACCGTGTTCAGTGTAGGGACCGTGTTCAGTGTAGGGGCCGTGTTCAGTGTAGGGGCCGTGTTCAGTGTAGGGACCGTGTTCAGTGTAGGGACCGTGTTCAGTGTAGAGGCTGTGTTCATTGTACAGGCTGTGTTCAGTGAAGTACTGTGTACAGTGCAGGGGCTGTGTTCAGTGTAGGGGCTGTGTTCAGTGTAGGGGCTGTGTTCAGTGTAGGGACTGTGTTCAGTGTAGGGGCTGTGTTCAGTGTAGTGGCTGTGTTCAGTGTAGTGAGTGTGTTCAGTGTAGTTGGTGTGTTCAGTGTAGTGAGTCTGTTCAGTGCAGTGAGTGTGTTCAGTGTAGAGACTGTGTTCAGTCCAAGTGCTGTGTTCAGTGTAGTGACTGTGTTCAGTGCAGAGGCAGTGTTCAGTGAAGGGGCCGTGTTCAGTGTTGGGACCGCGTTCATTGTAGGCGCCGCGTTCAGTGTAGGCGCCGCGTTCAGTGTAGGGGCCGCGTTCAGTGTAGGGGCCGCGGTCAGTGTAGGGGCCGCGGTCAGTGTAGGGGCCGCGGTCAGTGTAGGGGCCGCGGTCAGTGTAGGGGCCGCGGTCAGTGTAGGGGCCGCGGTCAGTGTAGGGGCCGCGCTCAGTGTAGGGGCCGTGCTCAGAGTAGGGGCCGTGTTCAGAGTAGGGGCCGTGTTCAGTGTAGGGGCCGTGTTCAGAGTAGGGGCCGTGTTCAGAGTAGGGGCCGTGTTCAGAGTAGGGGCCGTGTTCAGAGTAGGGGCCGTGTTCAGAGTAGGGGCCGTGTTCAGAGTAGGGGCCGTGTTCAGTGTAGGGGCCGTGTTCAGTGTAGGGGCCGTGTTCAGTGTTGGGGCCGTGTTCAGTGTAGGGACGGTGTTCAGTGTAGGGGCCGTGTTCAGTGTAGGGGCCGTGTTCAGTGTAGGGACCGTGTTCAGTGTAGGGGCCGTGTTCAGTGTAGGGACCGTGTTCAGTGTAGGGGCAGTGTTCAGTGCAGGGGCAGTGTTCAGTGCAGGGGCAGTGTTCAGTGCAGGGGCAGTGTTCAGTGTAGGGGCAGTGTTCAGTGTAGGGGCAGTGTTCAGTGTAGGGGCAGTGTTCAGTGTAGGGGCTGTGTTCAGTGTAGGGGCTGTGTTCAGTGTAGGGCTGTGTTCAGTGTAGGGGCTGTGTTCAGTGTAGGGGCTGTGTTCAGTGTAGGGGCTGTGTTCAGTGTAGGGGCTGTGTTCAGTGTAGGGCTGTGTTCAGTGTAGGGGCAGTGTTCAGTGTAGGGGCTGTGTTCAGTGTAGGGTCTGTGTTCAGTGTAGGGGCTGTGTTCAGTGTAGGGGCAGTGTTCAGTGTAGGGGCTGTGTTCAGTGTAGGGGCTGTGTTCAGTGTAGGGGCTGTGTTCAGTGTAGGGGACTGTGTTCAGTGTAGGGGCCTGTGTCAGTGTAGGGCTGTGTTCAGTGTAGGGGCTGTGTTCAGTGTAGGGCTGTGTTCAGTGTAGGGACTGTGTTCAGTGTAGGGGCTGTGTTCAGTGTAGGGCTGTGTTCAGTGTAGGGCTGTGTTCAGTGTAGGGACTGTGTTCAGTGTAGGGCAGTGTTCAGTGTAGGGGCCGTGTTCAGTGTAGGGGCCGTGTTCAGTGTAGGGGCCGTGTTCAGTGTAGGGGCCGTGTTCAGTGTAGGGGCCGTGTTCAGTGTAGGGGCCGTGTTCAGTGTAGGGGCCGTGTTCAGTGTAGGGGCCGTGTTCAGTGTAGGGGCCGTGTTCAGTGTAGGGGCCGTGTTCAGTGTAGGGGCCGTGTTCAGTGTAGGGGCCGTGTTCAGTGTAGGGGCAGTGTTCAGTGTAGGGGCCGTGTTCAGTGTAGGGGCCGTGTTCAGAGTAGGGGCCGTGTTCAGTGTAGGGGCCGTGTTCAGTGTAGGGGCCGTGTTCAGTGTAGGGGCCGTGTTCAGTGTAGGGGCCGTGTTCAGTGTAGGGGCCGTGTTCAGTGTAGGGGCCGTGTTCAGTGTAGGGGCCGTGTTCAGTGTAGGGGCCGTGTTCAGTGTAGGGGCCGTGTTCAGTGTAGGGGCCTGTGTTCAGTGTAGGGGCTGTGTTCAGTGTAGGGGCCGTGTTCAGTGTAGGGGCCGTGTTCAGTGTAGGGGCCGTGTTCAGTGTAGGGGCCGTGTTCAGTGTAGGGGCCGTGTTCAGTGTAGGGGCCGTGTTCAGTGTAGGGGCCGTGTTCAGTGTAGGGGCTGTGTTCAGTGTAGGGGCTGTGTTCAGTGTAGGGGCTGTGTTCAGTGTAGGGGCCGTGTTCAGTGTAGGGGCCGTGTTCAGTGTAGGGGCCGTGTTCAGTGTAGGGGCCGTGTTCAGTGTAGGGGCCGTGTTCAGTGTAGGGGCCGTGTTCAGTGTAGGGGCCGTGTTCAGTGTAGGGGCCGTGTTCAGTGTAGGGGCCGTGTTCAGTGTAGGGGCCGTGTTCAGTGTAGGGGCCGTGTTCAGTGTAGGGGCCGTGTTCAGTGTAGGGGCCGTGTTCAGTGTAGGGGCCGTGTTCAGTGTAGGGGCCGTGTTCAGTGTAGGGGCCGTGTTCAGTGTAGGGGCCGTGTTCAGTGTAGGGGCCGTGTTCAGTGTAGGGGCCGTGTTCAGTGTAGGGGCCGTGTTCAGTGTAGGGGCCGTGTTCAGTGTAGGGCCGTGTTCAGTGTAGGGGCCGTGTTCAGTGTAGGGGCCGTGTTCAGTGTAGGGGCCGTGTTTCAGTGTAGGGGCCGTGTTCAGTGTAGGGGCCTGTGTTCAGTGTAGGGACCGTGTTCAGTGTAGGGGCGTGTTCAGTGTAGGGACTGTGTTCAGTGTAGGGGCCTGTGTTCAGTGTAGGGGCCGTGTTCAGTGTAGGGACCGTGTTCAGTGTAGGGGCCGTGTTCAGTGTAGGGGACTGTGTTCAGTGTAGGGGCTGTGTTCAGTGTAGGGGCCTGTGTTCAGTGTAGGGCTGTGTTCAGTGTAGGGGCTGTGTTCAGTGTAGGGGCAGTGTTCAGTGTAGGGGCAGTGTTCAGTGTAGGGGCAGTGTTCAGTGTAGGGGCTGTGTTCAGTGTAGGGGCAGTGTTCAGTGTAGGGGCTGTGTTCAGTGTAGGGGCTGTGTTCAGTGTAGGGCTGTGTTCAGTGTAGGGGCCGTGTTCAGTGCAGGGGCCGTGTTCAGAGCAGGGGCCGTGTTCAGAGCAGGGGCCGTGTTCAGAGCAGGGGCCGTGTTCAGAGTAGGGGCCGTGTTCAGAGTAGGGGCCGTGTTCAGAGTAGGGGCCGTGTTCAGAGTAGGGGCCGTGTTCAGAGTAGGGGCCGTGTTCAGAGCAGGGGCCGTGTTCAGAGCTAGGGGCCGTGTTCAGATCAGGGGCCGTGTTCAGAGCAGGGGCCGTGTTCAGAGCAGGGGCCGTGTTCAGAGCAGGGGCCGTGTTCAGAGCAGGGGCCGTGTTCAGAGCAGGGGCCGTGTTCAGAGTAGGGGCCGTGTTCAGAGTAGGGGCCGTGTTCAGAGTAGGGGGCCGTGTTCAGAGTAGGGGCCGTGTTCAGAGTAGGGGCCGTGTTCAGAGTAGGGGCCGTGTTCAGAGTAGGGCCGTGTTCAGAGTAGGGGCCGTGTTCAGAGTAGGGGCCGTGTTCAGAGTAGGGGCCGTGTTCAGAGTAGGGGCCGTGTTCAGAGTAGGGGCCTGTGTTCAGTGTAGGGGCCTGTGTTCAGTGTAGGGGCTGTGTTCAGTGTAGGGGCCGTGTTCAGAGTAGGGGCCTGTGTTCAGTGTAGGGGCCGTGTTCAGTGTAGGGGCGTGTTCAGTGTAGGGGCCTGTGTTCAGTGTAGGGGCCGTGTTCAGTGTAGGGGCCTGTGTTCAGTGTAGGGACTGTGTTCAGTGTAGGGGCTGTGTTCAGTGTAGGGGCCGTGTTCAGTGTAGGGGCCGTGTTCAGTGTAGGGGCCGTGTTCAGTGTAGGGGCCTGTGTTCAGTGTAGGGGCTGTGTTCAGTGTAGGGCCGTGTTCAGTGTAGGGGCGTGTTCAGTGTAGGGGCCGTGTTCAGTGTAGGGGCTGTGTTCAGTGTAGGGGCCTGTGTTCAGTGTAGGGGCTGTGTTCAGTGTAGGGGCCGTGTTCAGTGTAGGGGCGTGTTCAGTGTAGGGGCCGTGTTCAGTGTAGGGGCTGTGTTCAGTGTAGGGGCTGTGTTCAGTGTAGGGGCCGTGTTCAGTGTAGGGGCCGTGTTCAGTGTAGGGGACGTGTTCAGTGTAGGGGCCGTGTTCAGTGTAGGGGCCGTGTTCAGTGTAGGGGCCGTGTTCAGTAAGGGGACCGTGTTCAGTGTAGGGAGCGTGTTCAGTCTGTGTGCTGTGTTCAGTGTCGGGACTGTGTTCAGTGTAGGGGCTGTGTTCAGTGTAGGGGCTGTGTTCAGCGTAGGGGCTGTGTTCAGCGTAGGGAATGTGTTCAGCGTAGGGGCCGTGTTCAGCGTAGGGGCCGTGTTCAGCGTAGGGACAGTGTTCAGCGTAGGGACCGTGTTCAGCGCAGGGGCCGTGTTCAGCGTAGGGGCCGTGTTCAGTGTAGGGAGTGTATTCAGTCTAGGTGCTGATTTCAGTGTCGGGGCTGTGTTCAGTTCAGGGCCTGTGTTCAGTGTAGGGTCTGTGTTCAGTGTAGAGGCTGTGTTCAGTGTAGAGGCTGTGTTCAGTGTAGAGGCTGTGTTCAGTGTAGAGGCTGTGTTCAGTGTAGGGACTGTGTTCAGCGTCGGGGCCGTGTGCAGCGTCGGGGCCGTGTTCAGTGCGGGGGCCGTGTTCAGTGCGGGGGCCGTGTTCAGTGCGGGGGCCGTGTTCAGTGCGGGGGCCGTGTTCAGTGTGGGGGCTCTGTAAAGTGTCGTGACTGTGTTCAGTGTAGGGACTGTGTTCAGTGTAGGGGCTGTGTTCAGGGTCGGGGCTCTGTTCAGTGTAGGGACTGTGTTCAGTGCAGGGTCTGTGTTCAGTGTAGGGGCTGTGTTCAGTGTAGGGGCTGTGTTCAGTGTAGGGGCTGTGTTCAGTGTAGGGGCTGTGTTCAGTGTAGGGGCTGTGTTCAGTGTAGGGGCTGTGTTCAGTGTAGGGGCTGTGTTCAGTGTAGGGGCTGTGTTCAGTGTAGGGGCTGTGTTCAGTGTAGGGGCTGTGTTCAGTGTAGGGGCTGTGTTCAGTGTAGGGGCTGTGTTCAGTGTAGGGACTGTGTTCAGTGTAGGGGCCGTGTTCAGTGTAGGGGCCGTGTTCAGTGTAGGGGCCGTGTTCAGTGTAGGGGCCGTGTTCAGTGTAGGGGCCGTGTTCAGTGTAGGGGCCGTGTTCAGTGTCGGGGCCGTGTTCAGTGCCGGGGCCGTGTTCAGTGCGGGGGCCGTGTTCAGTGCGGGGGCCGTGTTCAGTGCGGGGGCCGTGTTCAGTGCGGGGGCCGTGTTCAGTGCGGGGGCCGTGTTCAGTGCGGGGGCCGTGTTCAGTGCGGGGGCCGTGTTCAGTGCGGGGGCCGTGTTCAGTGCGGGGGCCGTGTTCAGTGCGGGGGCCGTGTTCAGTGCGGGGGCCGTGTTCAGTGCGGGGGCCGTGTTCAGTGCGGGGGCCGTGTTCAGTGCGGGGGCCGTGTTCAGTGCGGGGGCCGTGTTCAGTGCGGGGGCCGTGTTCAGTGCGGGGGCCGTGTTCAGTGCGGGGGCAGTGTTCAGTGGAGAGAATGTGTTCAGTCCAGGTGCTGTGTTCAGTGTGGGGACTGTGTTCAGTGTTGGGGTTGTGTTCAGCGTAGGGACTGTGTTAAGCGTAGGGACTGTGTTCAGCGTAGGGACTGTGTTCAGTGTCGGGGCTGTGTTCAGTGTCGGGGCTGTGTTCAGTGTAGGGGCTGTGTTCAGTGTAGGGGCTGTGTTCAGTGTAGGGGCTGTGTTCAGTGTAGGGTCCGTGTTCAGTGTAGGGTCCGTGTTCAGTGTAGGGGCTGTGTTCAGTGTAGGGGCTGTGTTCAGTGTAGGGGCTGTGTTCAGTGTAGGGGCTGTGTTCAGTGTAGGGGCTGTGTTCAGTGTAGGGGCTGTGTTCAGTGTAGAGGCTGTGTTCAGTGTAGTGAGTCTGTTCAGTGTAGTGAGTGTGTTCAGTGTAGGGACTGTGTTCAGTGCAGGGTCTGTGTTCAGTGAAGGGTCTGTGTTCAGTGCAGGGTCTGTGTTCAGTGTAGAGGCTGTGTTCACTGTCGAGGCTGTGTTCAGTGTAGGGACTGTGTTCAGTGTAGGGGCTGTGTTCAGTGTAGGGGCTGTGTTCAGTGTAGGGGCTGTGTTCAGCGTAGGGGCTGTGTTCAGCGTAGGGGCTCTGTTCAGTGTAGGGACTGTGTTCAGTGCAGGGTCTGTGTTCAGTGTAGGGGCTGTGTTCAGTGTAGGGGCTGTGTTCAGTGTAGGGGCCGTGTTCAGTGTAGGGACCGTGTTCACTGTAGGGGCCGTGTTCAGTGTAGGGGCCGTGTTCAGTGTAGGGGCCGTGTTCAGTGTAGGGGCCGTGTTCAGTGTAGGGGCCGTGTTCAGTGTAGGGGCCGTGTTCAGTGTAGGGGCCGTGTTCAGTGTAGGGGCCGTGTTCAGTGTAGGGGCCGTGTTCAGTGTAGGGGCCGTGTTCAGTGTAGGGGCCGTGTTCAGTGTAGGGGCCGTGTTCAGTGTAGGGGCCGTGTTCAGTGTAGGGGCCGTGTTCAGTGTAGGGGCCGTGTTCAGTGTAGGGGCCGTGTTCAGTGTAGGGGCCGTGTTCAGTGTAGGGGCCGTGTTCAGTGTAGGGGACGTGTTCAGTGTAGATGCCGTGTACAGTGTAGGGGCCGTGTTCAGTGTAGGGGCCGTGTTCAGTGTAGGGGCCGTGTTCAGTAAGGGGACCGTGTTCAGTGTAGGGAGCGTGTTCAGTCTGTGTGCTGTGTTCAGTGTCGGGACTGTGTTCAGTGTAGGGGCTGTGTTCAGTGTAGGGAATGTGTTCAGCGTAGGGGCCGTGTTCAGCGTAGGGGCCGTGTTCAGCGTAGGGACAGTGTTCAGCGTAGGGACCGTGTTCAGCGCAGGGGCCGTGTTCAGCGTAGGGGCCGTGTTCAGTGTAGGGAGTGTATTCAGTCTAGGTGCTGATTTCAGTGTCGGGGCTGTGTTCAGTTCAGGGCCTGTGTTCAGTGTAGGGTCTGTGTTCAGTGTAGAGGCTGTGTTCAGTGTAGAGGCTGTGTTCAGTGTAGAGGCTGTGTTCAGTGTAGGGACTGTGTTCAGCGTCGGGGCCGTGTGCAGCGTCGGGGCCGTGTTCAGTGCGGGGGCCGTGTTCAGTGCGGGGGCCGTGCTCAGTGCGGGGGCCGTTTTCAGTGCGGGGGCCGTGTTCAGTGCGGGGGCCGTGTTCAGTGCGGGGGCCGTGTTCAGTGTGGGGGCTCTGTAAAGTGTCGTGACTGTGTTCAGTGTAGGGACTGTGTTCAGTGTAGGGGCTGTGTTCAGGGTCGGGGCTCTGTTCAGTGTAGGGACTGTGTTCAGTGCAGGGTCTGTGTTCAGTGTAGGGGCTGTGTTCAGTGTAGGGGCTGTGTTCAGTGTAGGGGCTGTGTTCAGTGTAGGGGCTGTGTTCAGTGTCGGGGCTGTGTTCAGTGTAGGGGCTGTGTTCAGTGTAGGGGCTGTGTTCAGTGTAGGGGCTGTGTTCAGTGTAGGGGCTGTGTTCAGTGTAGGGGCCGTGTTCAGTGTAGGGGCCGTGTTCAGTGTAGGGGCCGTGTTCAGTGTAGGGGCCGTGTTCAGTGTCGGGGCCGTGTTCAGTGTCGGGGCCGTGTTCAGTGCGGGGGCCGTGTTCAGTGCGGGGCCGTGTTCAGTGCGGGGGCCGTGTTCAGTGCGGGGGCCGTGTTCAGTGCGGGGGCCGTGTTCAGTGCGGGGCCGTGTTCAGTGCGGGGGCCGTGTTCAGTGCGGGGGCCGTGTTCAGTGCGGGGGCCGTGTTCAGTGCGGGGCCGTGTTCAGTGCGGGGGCCGTGTTCAGTGCGGGGGCCGTGTTCAGTGCGGGGGCCGTGTTCAGTGCGAGGCCGTGTCAGTGCGGGGGCAGTGTTCAGTGAGAGACTGTGTTCAGTCCAGGTGCTGTGTTCAGTGTGGGGACTGTGTTCAGTGTTGGGGTTGTGTTCAGCGTAGGGACTGTGTTAAGCGTAGGGACTGTGTTCAGTGTAGGGACTGTGTTCAATGTAGGGGCTGTGTTCAGTGTAGGGGCTGTGTTCAGTGTAGGGGCTGTGTTCAGTGTAGGGGCTGTGTTCAGTGTAGGTGCTGTGTTCAGTGTCGGGGCTGTGTTCAGTGTCGGGGCTGTGTTCAGTGTAGGGGCTGTGTTCAGTGTAGGGGCTGTGTTCAGTGTAGGGGCTGTGTTCAGTGTAGGGTCTGTGTTCGGTGTAGGGTCCGTGTTCAGTGTAGGGGCTGTGTTCAGTGTAGGGGCTGTGTTCAGTGTAGGGGCTGTGTTCAGTGTAGGGGCTGTGTTCAGTGTAGGGGCTGTGTTCAGTGTAGGGGCTGTGTTCAGTGTAGAGGCTGTGTTCAGTGTAGTGAGTCTGTTCAGTGTAGTGAGTGTGTTCAGTGTAGGGACTGTGTTCAGTGCAGGGTCTGTGTTCAGTGAAGGGTCTGTGTTCAGTGCAGGGTCTGTGTTCAGTGTAGAGGCTGTGTTCACTGTCGAGGCTGTGTTCAGTGTAGGGACTGTGTTCAGTGTAGGGGCTGTGTTCAGCGTAGGGGCTGTGTTCAGCGTAGGGGCTGTGTTCAGCGTAGGGGCTGTGTTCAGCGTAGGGGCTCTGTTCAGTGTAGGGACTGTGTTCAGTGCAGGGTCTGTGTTCAGTGTAGGGGCTGTGTTCAGTGTAGGGGCCGTGTTCAGTGTAGGGGCCGTGTTCAGTGTAGGGACCGTGTTCACTGTAGGGGCCGTGTTCAGTGTAGGGGCCGTGTTCAGTGTAGGGGCCGTGTTCAGTGTAGGGGCCGTGTTCAGTGTAGGGGCCGTGTTCAGTGTAGGGGCCGTGTTCAGTGTAGGGGCCGTGTTCAGTGTAGGGGCCGTGTTCAGTGTCGGGGCCGTGTTCAGTGTAGGGACCGTGTTCAGTGTAGGGACCGTGTTCAGTGTAGGGACCGTGTTCAGTGTAGGGACCGTGTTCAGTGTAGGGGCCGTGTTCAGTGTAGGGGCTGTGTACAGTGTAGGGGCAGTGTTCAGTGTTGGGGCAGTGTTCAGTGTTGGGGCAGTGTTCAGTATTGGGGCAGTGTTCAGTGTAGGGGCAGTGTTCAGTGTAGGGGCAGTGTTCAGTGTAGGGGCAGTGTTCAGTGTAGGGGCAGTGTTCAGTGTAGGGGCAGTGTTCAGTGTAGGGGCAGTGTTCAGTGTAGGGGCAGTGTTCAGTGCAGGGGCAGTGTTCAGTGCAGGGGCAGTGTTCAGTGTAGGGGCAGTGTTCAGTGTAGGGGCAGTGTTCAGTGTAGGGGCAGTGTACAGTGTAGGGGCAGTGTTCAGTGTAGGGGCAGTGTTCAGTGTAGGGGCAGTGTTCAGTGTAGGGGCAGTGTTCACTGTAGGGACTGTGTTCACTGTAGGGACTGTGTTCAGTGTAGGGACTGTGTCCAGTGTAGGGACTTTGTACAGTGTAGGGGCTTTGTACAGTGTAGGGGCTGTGTTCAGTGTAGGGGCTGTGTTCAGTGTAGGGGCTGTGTTCAGTGTAGGGACTGTGTTCAGTGTAGGGACTGTGTTCAGTGTAGGGACTGTGTTCAGTGTAGGGACTGTGTTCATTGTACAGGCTGTGTTCATTGTACAGGCTGTGTTCAGTGTAGGGGCTGTGTACAGTGCAGGGGCTGTGTTCAGTGTCGGGGCTGTGTACAGTGCAGGGGCTGTGTTCACTGTAGGGGCTGTGTTCAGTGTAGGGGCTTTGTTCAGTGTAGGGGCTGTGTTCAGTGTAGGGGCTGTGTTCAGTGTAGGGGCTGTGTTCAGTGTAGGGGCTGTGTTCAGTGTAGGGGCTGTGTTCAGTGTAGGGGCTGTGTTCAGTGTCGGGGCTGTGTTCAGTGTAGGGACTGTGTTCAGTGTAGGGGCTGTGTTCAGTGTAGGGTCTGTGTTCAGTGTAGGGGCTGTGTTCAGTGTAGTGAGTGTGTTCAGTGTAGAGGGTGTGTTCAGTGTAGTGAGTGTGTTCAGTGCAGTGAGTGTGTTCAGTGTAGAGACTGTGTTCAGTCCAGGTGCTGTGTTCAGTATAGTGACTGTGTTCAGTGTAGAGGCAGTGTTCAGTGTAGGGGCCGTGGTCAGTGTAGGGGCCGTGGTCAGTGTAGGGGCCGTGGTCAGTGTAGGGGCCGTGTTCAGAGTAGGGGCCGTGTTCAGAGTAGGGGCCGTGTTCAGAGTAGGGGCCGTGTTCAGAGTAGGGGCCGTGTTCAGAGTAGGGACCGTGTTCAGTCTAGGGACCGTGTTCAGTCTAGGGACCGTGTTCAGTGTAGGGGCCGTGTTCAGTGTAGGGGCCGTGTTCAGTGTAGGGACCGTGTTCAGTGTAGGGACCGTGTTCAGTGTAGAGGCTGTGCTCATTGTACAGGCTGTGTTCAGTGAAGGGGCCGTGTTCAGTGTAGGGGCTGTGTTCAGTGTAGGGACTGTGTTCAGTGTAGGGGCTGTGTTCAGTGTAGGGGCTGTGTTCAGTGTAGTGAGTGTGTTCAGTGTAGTGAGTCTGTTCAGTGTAGAGACTGTGTTCAGTCCAAGTGCTGTGTTCAGTCCAAGTGCTGTGTTCAGTGCAGAGGCTGTGTTCAGTGAAGGGGCCGTGTTCAGTGTTGGGACCGCGTTCATTGTAGGCGCCGCGTTCAGTGTAGGCGCCGCGTTCAGTGTAGGGGCCGCGTTCAGTGTAGGGGCCGCGTTCAGTGTAGGGGCCGCGGTCAGTGTAGGGGCCGCGGTCAGTGTAGGGGCCGCGGTCAGTGTAGGGGCCGCGGTCAGTGTAGGGGCCGCGGTCAGTGTAGGGGCCGCGGTCAGTGTAGGGGCCGCGGTCAGTGTAGGGGCCGCGGTCAGTGTAGGGGCCGCGCTCAGTGTAGGGGCCGTGCTCAGAGTAGGGGCCGTGTTCAGAGTAGGGGCCGTGTTCAGTGTAGGGGCCGTGTTCAGAGTAGGGGCCGTGTTCAGAGAAGGGGCCGTGTTCAGAGCAGGGGCCGTGTTCAGAGCAGGGGCCGTGTTCAGAGCAGGGGCCGTGTTCAGAGCAGGGGCCGTGTTCAGAGCAGGGGCCGTGTTCAGAGCAGGGGCCGTGTTCAGAGCAGGGGCCGTGTTCAGAGCAGGGGCCGTGTTCAGAGTAGGGGCCGTGTTCAGAGAAGGGGCCGTGTTCAGAGCAGGGGCCGTGTTCAGAGCAGGGGCCGTGTTCAGAGCAGGGGCCGTGTTCAGAGCAGGGGCCGTGTTCAGAGCAGGGGCCGTGTTCAGAGCAGGGGCCCTGTTCAGAGCAGGGGCCGTGTTCAGAGCAGAGGCCGTGTTCAGAGCAGGGGCCGTGTTCAGAGCAGGGGCCGTGTTCAGAGCAGGGGCCGTGTTCAGAGCAGGGGCCGTGTTCAGTGTAGGGGCCGTGTTCAGAGTAAGGGCCGTGTTCAGAGTAGGGGCCGTGTTCAGAGTAGGGGCCGTGTTCAGAGTAGGGGCCGTGTTCAGAGTAGGGGCCGTGTTCAGAGTAGGGGCCGTGTTCAGAGTAGGGGCCGTGTTCAGAGTAGGGGCCGTGTTCAGAGTAGGGGCCGTGTTCAGAGTAGGGGCCGTGTTCAGAGTAGGGGCCGTGTTCAGAGTAGGGGCCGTGTTCAGAGTAGGGGCCGTGTTCAGAGTAGGGGCCGTGTTCAGAGTAGGGGCCGTGTTCAGAGTAGGGGCCGTGTTCAGAGTAGGGGCCGTGTTCAGAGTAGGGGCCGTGTTCAGAGTAGGGGCCGTGTTCAGAGTAGGGGCCGTGTTCAGAGTAGGGGCCGTGTTCAGAGTAGGGGCCGTGTTCAGAGTAGGGGCCGTGTTCAGAGTAGGGGCCGTGTTCAGAGTAGGGGCCGTGTTCAGAGTAGGGGCCGTGTTCAGAGTAGGGGCCGTGTTCAGTGTAGGGGCCGTGTTCAGTGTAGGGGCCGTGTTCAGTGTAGGGGCCGTGTTCAGTGTAGGGGCCGTGTTCAGTGTAGGGGACGTGTTCAGTGTAGATGCCGTGTTCAGTGTAGGGGCCGTGTTCAGTGTAGGGGCCGTGTTCAGTAAGGGGACGTGTTCAGTGTAGGGAGCGTGTTCAGTCTGTGTGCTGTGTTCAGTGTCGGGACTGTGTTCAGTGTAGGGGCTGTGTTCAGTGTAGGGGCTGTGTTCAGCGTAGGGGCTGTGTTCAGTGTAGGGAATGTGTTCAGCGTAGGGGCCGTGTTCAGCGTAGGGGCCGTGTTCAGCGTAGGGACAGTGTTCAGCGTAGGGACCGTGTTCAGCGCAGGGGCCGTGTTCAGCGTAGGAGCCGTGTTCAGCGTAGGGAGTGTATTCAGTCTAGGTGCTGATTTCAGTGTCGGGGCTGTGTTCAGTTCAGGGCCTCTGTTCAGTGTAGGGTCTGTGTTCAGTGTAGAGGCTGTGTTCAGTGTAGAGGCTGTGTTCAGTGTAGGGACTGTGTTCAGCGTCGGGGCCGTGTGCAGCGTCGGGGCCGTGTTCAGTGCGGGGGCCGTGCTCAGTGCGGGGGCCGTGCTCAGTGCGGGGGCCGTTTTCAGTGCGGGGGCCGTGTTCAGTGCGGGGGCCGTGTTCAGTGCGGGGGCCGTGTTCAGTGTGGGGGCTCTGTAAAGTGTCGTGACTGTGTTCAGTGTAGGGACTGTGTTCAGTGTAGGGGCTGTGTTCAGGGTCGGGGCTCTGTTCAGTGTAGGGACTGTGTTCAGTGCAGGGTCTGTGTTCAGTGCAGGGTCTGTGTTCAGTGTAGGGGCTGTGTTCAGTGTAGGGGCTGTGTTCAGTGTAGGGGCTGTGTTCAGTGTAGGGGCTGTGTTCAGTGTAGGGCTGTGTTCAGTGTAGGGGCTGTGTTCAGTGTAGGGGCTGTGTTCAGTGTAGGGGCAGTGTTCAGTGTAGGGGCGTGTTCAGTGTAGGGACCGTGTTCAGTGTAGGGGCCGTGTTCAGTGTAGGGGCGTGTTCAGTGTAGGGGCCGTGTTCAGTGTAGGGGCGTGTTCAGTGCGGGGGCCGTGTTCAGTGCGGGGCCGTGTTCAGTGCGGGGCCGTGTTCAGTGCGGGGGCCGTGTTCAGTGCGGGGGCCGTGTTCAGTGCGGGGCCGTGTTCAGTGCGGGGGCCGTGTTCAGTGTCGGGGCCAGTGTTCAGTGCGGGGCCGTGTTCAGTGCGGGGGCCGTGTTCAGTGGAGGGGCCGTGTTCAGTGCGGGGCGTGTTCAGTGCGGGGGCAGTGTTCAGTGGAGAGACTGTGTTCAGTCCAGGTGCTGTGTTCAGTGTGGGGACTGTGTTCAGTGTAGGGGCTGTGTTCAGTGTAGGGGCTGTGTTCAGTGTAGAGGCTGTGTTCAGTGTAGTGAGTCTGTTCAGTGTAGTGAGTGTGTTCAGTGTAGGGACTGTGTTCAGTGCAGGGTCTGTGTTCAGTGAAGGGTCTGTGTTCAGTGCAGGGTCTGTGTTCAGTGTAGAGGCTGTGTTCACTGTCGAGGCTGTGTTCAGTGTCGAGGCTGTGTTCAGTGTAGGGACTGTGTTCAGTGTAGGGGCTGTGTTCAGTGTAGGGGCTGTGTTCAGTGTAGGGGCTGTGTTCAGCGTAGGGGCTGTGTTCAGCGTAGGGGCTGTTTTCAGCGTAGGGACTGTGTTCAGCGTAGGGGCTGTGTTCAGCGCAGGGGCTGTGTTCAGCGCGGGGACTGTGTTCAGCGTGGGGGCTGTTTTCAGCGTAGGGACTGTGTTCAGCGTAGGGACTGTGTTCAGCGTAGGGACTGTGTTCAGCGTAGGGACTGTGTTATGCGTAAGGGCTGTGTTCAGCGTAGGGGCTGTGTTCAGCGTAGGGGCTGTGTTCAGCGTAGGGGCTGTGTTCAGCGTCGGGGCTGTGTTCAGTGTCAGTGCTGTGTACAGTGTAGGGGCTGTGTTCAGTGTAGGGGCTGTGCTCAGTGTAGGGGCTGTGTTCAGTGTAGGGGCTGTGTTCAGTGTAGGGGCTGTGTTCAGTGTAGGGGCTGTGTTCAGTGTAGGGGCTGTGTTCAGTGTAGGGGCTGTGTTCAGTGTAGTGAGTCTGTTCAGTGTAGTGAGTGTGTTCAGGGCAGTGAGTGTGTTCAGGGCAGTGACTGTGTTCAGTCCAGGTGCTGTGTTCAGTCCAGGTGCTGTGTTCAGTCCGGGGGTTGTGTTCAGTGTGGGGGCTGTGTTCAGTGCGGGGGCCGTGTTCAGTGCGGGGGCCGTGTTCAGTGCGGGGGCCGTGTTCAGTGCGGGGGCCGTGTTCAGTGCGGGGGCCGTGTTCAGTGCGGGGGCCGTGTTCAGTGCGGGGGCCGTGTTCAGTGCGGGGGCCGTGTTCAGTGCGGGGGCCGTGTTCAGTGCGGGGGCCGTGTTCAGTGCGGGGGCCGTGTTCAGTGCGGGGGCCGTGTTCAGTGCGGGGGCCGTGTTCAGTGCGGGGGCTCTGTAAAGTGTCGTGACTGTGTTCAGTGTAGGGACCGTGTTCAGTGTAGGGGCTGTGTTCAGGGTCGGGGCTCTGTTCAGTGTAGGGACTGTGTTCAGTGCAGGGTCTGTGTTCAGTGTAGGGGCTGTGTTCAGTGTAGGGGCTGTGTTCAGTGTAGGGGCTGTGTTCAGTGTAGGGGCTGTGTTCAGTGTAGGGGCTGTGTTCAGTGTAGGGGCTGTGTTCAGTGTAGGGGCTGTGTTCAGTGTAGGGGCTGTGTTCAGTGTAGGGGCTGTGTTCAGTGTAGGGGCTGTGTTCAGTGTAGGGGCTGTGTTCAGTGTAGGGCTGTGTCAGTGTAGGGGCTGTGTTCAGTGTAGGGGCTGTGTTCAGTTAGGGGCTGTGTTCAGTTCAGGGCTGTGTTCAGTGTAGGGGGCTGTGTTCAGTGAGGGGCCTGTGTTCAGTGTAGGGGCTGTGTTCAGTGTAGGGGCCTGTGTTCAGTGCGGGGGCTCTGTGTTCAGTGTAGGGGACTGTGTTCAGTGTCGGGGCTGTGTTCAGTGTAGGGGCTGTGTTCAGTGTAGGGGCTGTGTTCAGTGTAGGGGCCTGTGTTCAGTGCAGGGGCCAGTGTTCAGTGTCGGGGCCTGTGTTCAGTGTAGGGGCTGTGTTCAGTGAGGGGCAGTGTTCAGTGTAGGGGACTGTGTTCAGTGTCGGGGCCTGTGTTCAGTGTAGGGGCTGTGTTCAGTGTAGGGGCTGTGTTCAGTGTAGGGGCTGTGTTCAGTGTAGGGGCTGTGTTCAGTGTCGGGGCTGTGTTCAGTGTAGGGGCTGTGTTCAGTGTAGGGGCCGTGTTCAGTGCAGGGGCCGTGTTCAGTGCAGGTGCCGTGTTCAGTGTCGGGGCCGTGTTCAGTGTCGGGGCCGTGTTCAGTGTAGGGGCCGTGTTCAGTGTAGGGGCCGTGTTCAGTGTAGGGGCTGTGTTCAGTGCAGAGGCTGTGTTCAGTGCAGAGGCTGTGTTCAGTGTAGAGGCTGTGTTCAGTGTAGGGACTGTGTTCAGTGTAGGGGCTGTGTTCAGCGTAGGGGCTGTTTTCAGCGTAGGGACTGTGTTCAGCGTAGGGGCTGTGTTCAGCGCAGGGGCTGTGTTCAGCGTAGGGACTGTGTTCAGCGTAGGGGCTGTTTTCAGCGTAGGGACTGTGTTCAGCGTAGGGACTGTGTTCAGCGTAGGGACTGTGTTCAGCGTAGGGACTGTGTTCAGCGTAGGGACTGTGTTCAGCGTAGGGGCTGTGTTCAGTATCGGGGCTGTGTTCAGTGTCAGTGCTGTGTACAGTGTAGGGGCTGTGTTCAGTGTAGGGGCTGTGTTCAGTGTAGGGGCTGTGTTCAGTGTAGGGGCTGTGTTCAGTGTAGGGGCTGTGTTCAGTGTAGGGGCTGTGTTCAGTGTAGGGGCTGTGTTCAGTGTAGGGGCTGTGTTCAGTGTAGGGGCTGTGTTCAGTGTAGGGGCTGTGTTCAGTGTAGGGGCTGTGTTCAGTGTAGGGGCTGTGTTCAGTGTAGGGGCTGTGTTCAGTGTAGTGAGTCTGTTCAGTGTAGTGAGTGTGTTCAGGGCAGTGAGTGTGTTCAGGGCAGTGACTGTGTTCAGTCCAGGTGCTGTGTTCAGTCCAGGTGCTGTGTTCAGTCCGGGGTTGTGTTCAGTGTGGGGGCCGTGTTCAGTGCGGGGGCCGTGTTCAGTGCGGGGGCCGTGTTCAGTGCGGGGTCCGTGTTCAGTGCGGGGGCCGTGTTCAGTGCGGGGGCCGTGTTCAGTGCGGGGGCCGTGTTCAGTGCAGGGGCCGTGTTCAGTGTAGGGGCCGTGTTCAGTGTAGGGGCTGTGTTCAGTGTAGGGGCTGTGTTCAGTGTAGGGGCTGTGTTCAGTGTAGGGGCTGTGTTCAGCGTAGGGACTGTGTTCAGCGTAGGGACTGTGTTCAGCGTAGGGACTGTGTTCAGCGTAGGGACTGTGTTCAGCGTAGGGACTGTGTTCAGCGTAGGGGCTGTGTTCAGCGTAGGGGCTGTGTTCAGCGTAGGGGCTGTGTTCAGCGTCGGGGCTGTGTTCAGCGTCTGTGCTGTGTACAGTGTAGGGGCTGTGTTCAGTGCAGGGGCTGTGTTCAGTGCAGGGGCTGTGTTCAGTGCAGGGGCTGTGTTCAGTGTAGGGGCTGTGTTCAGTGTAGGGGCTGTGTTCAGTGTAGGGGCTGTGTTCAGTGTAGGGGCTGTGTTCAGTGTAGGGGCTGTGTTCAGTGTAGGGGCTGTGTTCAGTGTAGGGGCTGTGTTCAGTGTAGGGGCTGTGTTCAGTGTAGGGGCTGTGTTCAGTGTAGGGGCTGTGTTCAGTGTAGGGCTGTGTTCAGTGTAGGGGCTGTGTTCAGTGTAGGGCTGTGTTCAGTGTCGGAGGCTGGTGTTCATTGTAGGGTCTGTGTTCAGTGTCGGGGCTGTGTTCAGTGTAGGGGCATGGTGTTCAGTTTAGAGGCTGTGTTCAGTGTAGCGGGCAAGTGTTCATTGAGGGACTGTGTTCAGTAGAGGGCTGTGTTCAAGTGCAGGGGTTATGTTCAGTGTAAGGGTCCTGTGTCAGTGTAGGGGCCTGAGTTCATTGTAGGGGCCTGTGTTCAGTGTTAGGGCTGTGTTCAGTGTCGGGTCTGTGTTCAGGTGTAGGTCTGTGTTCAGTGTAGGGGCCTGTGTTCAGTGTCAGGGGCTGTGTCAGTTCAGGGGCCTGTGTTCAGTGTAGGGGCCATGTGTGCAGTGTAGCGGCCGTGTTCAGTGTAGGGGCTTTGTGTACAGTTCAGGGTCTGTGTTCAGTGTAGGGCCGTGTTCAGTGTAGGGGCTGTGTTCAGTGTAGGACGCTTGTTCAGTGTAGGGACTGTGTTCAGTGCAGGGTCTGTGTTCAGTGTAGGGGCTGTGTTCAGTGTAGGGGCTGTGTTCAGTGTAGGGGCTGTGTTCAGTGTAGGGGCTGTGTTCAGTGTAGGGGCTGTGTTCAGTGTAGGGGCTGTGTTCAGTGTAGGGGCTGTGTTCAGTGTAGGGGCTGTGTTCAGTGTAGGGGCTGTGTTCAGTGTAGGGGCTGTGTTCAGTGCAGGGGCTGTGTTCAGTGCAGGGGCTGTGTTCAGTGCAGGGACAGTGTTCAGTGTAGGGGCCGTGTTCAGTGTAGGGGCCGTGTTCAGTGTAGGGGCCGTGTTCAGTGTCGGGGCCGTGTTCAGTGCCGGGGCCGTGTTCAGTGCGGGGGCCGTGTTCAGTGCGGGGGCCGTGTTCAGTGCGGGGGCCGTGTTCAGTGCGGGGGCCGTGTTCAGTGCGGGGGCCGTGTTCAGTGCGGGGGCCGTGTTCAGTGCGGGGGCCGTGTTCAGTGCGGGGGCCGTGTTCAGTGCGGGGGCCGTGTTCAGTGCGGGGGCCGTGTTCAGTGCGGGGGCCGTGTTCAGTGCGGGGCCCGTGTTCAGTGCGGGGGCCGTGTTCAGTGCGGGGGCCGTGTTCAGTGCGGGGGCCGTGTTCAGTGCGGGGGCCGTGTTCAGTGCGGGGGCCGTGTTCAGTGCGGGGGCCGTGTTCAGTGCGGGGCAGTGTTCAGTGGAGAGACTGTGTTCAGTCCAGGTGCTGTGTTCAGTGTGGGGACTGTGTTCAGTGTTGGGGTTGTGTTCAGCGTAGGGACTGTGTTAAGCGTAGGGACTGTGTTCAGCGTAGGGAATGTGTTCAGCGTAGGGACTGTGTTCAATGTAGGGGCTGTGTTCAGTGTAGGGGCTGTGTTCAGTGTAGGGGCTGTGTTCAGTGTAGGGGCTGTGTTCAGTGTAGGTGCTGTGTTCAGTGTCGGGGCTGTGTTCAGTGTCGGGGCTGTGTTCAGTGTCGGGGCTGTGTTCAGTGTAGGGGCTGTGTTCAGTGTAGGGGCTGTGTTCAGTGTAGGGGCTGTGTTCAGTGTAGGGTCCGTGTTCAGTGTAGGGTCCGTGTTCAGTGTAGGGGCTGTGTTCAGTGTAGGGGCTGTGTTCAGTGTAGGGGCTGTGTTCAGTGTAGGGGCTGTGTTCAGTGTAGTGAGTCTGTTCAGTGTCGTGAGTGTGTTCAGGGCAGTGAGTGTGTTCAGGGCAGTGACTGTGTTCAGTTCAGGTGCTGTGTTCAGTCCAGGTGCTGTGTTCAGTCAGGGGTTGTGTTCAGTGTGGGGGCCGTGTTCAGTGCGGGGGCCGTGTTCAGTGCGGGGTCCGTGTTCAGTGCGGGGTCCGTGTTCAGTGCGGGGGCCGTGTTCAGTGCGGGGGCCGTGTTCAGTGCGGGGGCCGTGTTCAGTGCGGGGGCCGTGTTCAGTGCGGGGGCCGTGTTCAGTGCGGGGACCGTGTTCAGTGCCGGGACCGTGTTCAGTGACGGGACCGTGTTCAGTGTAGGGGCCGTGTTCAGTGTAGAGCCGTGTTCAGTGTAGGGGCCTGTGTTCAGTGTAGGGGCCGTTTTCAGTGTAGGGGCCGTGTTCAGTGTAGGGTATGTGTTCAGTGTAGGGGCTGTGTCAGTGTAGGGGCTGTGTACAGTGTAGGGGCTGTGTACAGTGTAGGGTCTGTGTTCAGTGTAGGGCTGTGTTCAGTGCTAGGGTCTGTGTTCAGTGTCAGGGGTCTGAGTTCAGTGCTAGGGGCTGAGTTCAGTGTAGTGAGCTGTGTTCAGTGTAGTGGACTGTGTTCAGTGTAGAGACTGTGTTCAGGTCCAGGGTCCTGTGTTCGTGTCCAGGGGCCTGTGTTCAGTCCGGGGGCCTGTGTTCAGTGTAGGGGCCTGTGTTCAGTCCGGGGGCCTGTGTTCAGTGCCGGGGCCGTGTTCAGTGCTGGGACGTGTTCAGTGCGGGGCCTGTGTTCAGTGTCGGGGCCTGTGTTCAGTGTCGGGGGCCTGTGTTCAGTGTCGGGGGCCTGTGTTCAGTGCTGGGCCGTGTTCAGTGCGGGGGCCGTGTTCAGTGCGGGGGCCGTGTTCAGTGCGGGGGCCGTGTTCAGTGCGGGGGCCGTGTTCAGTGCGGGGGCCGTGTTCAGTGCGGGGGCCGTGTTCAGTGCGGGGGCCGTGTTCAGTGCGGGGGCCGTGTTCAGTGCGGGGGCCGTGTTCAGTGCGGGGGCAGTGTCCAGTGGAGAGACTGTGTTCAGTCCAGGTGCTGTGTTCAGTGTGGGGACTGTGTTCAGTGTTGGGGTTGTGTTCAGCGTAGGGACTGTGTTAAGCGTAGGGACTGTGTTCAGTGTAGGGGCTGTGTTCAGTGTAGGGGCTGTGTTCAGTGTAGGTGCTGTGTTCAGTGTCGGGGCTGTGTTCAGTGTCGGGGCTGTGTTCAGTGTCGGGGCTGTGTTCAGTGTAGGGGCTGTGTTCAGTGTAGTGGCTGTGTTCAGTGTAGGGGCTGTGTTCAGTGTAGGGTCCGTGTTCAGTGTAGGGGCTGTGTTCAGTGTAGGGGCTGTGTTCAGTGTAGGGGCTGTGTTCAGTGTAGGGGCTGTGTTCAGTGTCGGGGCTGTGTTCAGTGTAGGGGCTGTGTTCAGTGTAGAGGCTGTGTTCAGTGTGGTGAGTCTGTTCAGTGTAGTGAGTGTGTTCAGTGTAGGGACTGTGTTCAGTGCAGGGTCTGTGTTCAGTGTAGAGGCTGTGTTCAGTGTAGAGGCTGTGTTCAGTGTAGAGGCTGTGTTCAGTGTAGGGACTGTGTTCAGTGTAGGGGCTGTGTTCAGTGTAGGGGCTGTGTTCAGCGTAGGGGCTGTGTTCAGCGTAGGGGCTGTTTTCAGCGTAGGGACTGTGTTCAGCGTAGGGGATGTGTTCAGCGCAGGGGCTGTGTTCAGCGTAGGGACTGTGTTCAGCGTAGGGGCTGTTTTCAGCGTAGGGACTGTGTTCAGCGTAGGGACTGTGTTCAGCGTAGGGACTGTGTTCAGCGTAGGGACTGTGTTCAGCGTAGGGACTGTGTTCAGCGTAGGGGCTGTGTTCAGCGTAGGGGCTGTGTTCAGCGTAGGGGCTGTGTTCAGTATCGGGGCTGTGTTCAGTGTCAGTGCTGTGTACAGTGTAGGGGCTGTGTTCAGTGTAGGGGCTGTGTTCAGTGTAGGGGCTGTGTTCAGTGTAGGGGCTGTGTTCAGTGTAGGGGCTGTGTTCAGTGTAGGGGCTGTGTTCAGTGTAGGGGCTGTGTTCAGTGTAGGGGCTGTGTTCAGTGTAGGGGCTGTGTTCAGTGTAGGGGCTGTGTTCAGTGTAGGGGCTGTGTTCAGTGTAGGGGCTGTGTTCAGTGTAGAGGCTGTGTTCAGTGTGGTGAGTCTGTTCAGTGTAGTGAGTGTGTTCAGTGTAGGGACTGTGTTCAGTGCAGGGTCTGTGTTCAGTGAAGGGTCTGTGTTCAGTGCAGGGTCTGTGTTCAGTGTAGAGGCTGTGTTCAGTGTAGAGGCTGTGTTCAGTGTAGAGGCTGTGTTCAGTGTAGGGACTGTGTTCAGTGTAGGGGCTGTGTTCAGTGTAGGGGCTGTGTTCAGCGTAGGGGCTGTGTTCAGCGTAGGGGCTGTGTTCAGCGTAGGGGCTGTTTTCAGCGTAGGGACTGTGTTCAGCGTAGGGGCTGTGTTCAGCGCAGGGGCTGTGTTCAGCGTAGGGACTGTGTTCAGCGTAGGGGCTGTTTTCAGCATAGGGACTGTGTTCAGCGTAGGGACTGTGTTCAGCGTAGGGACTGTGTTCAGCGTAGGGACTGTGTTCAGCGTAGGGACTGTGTTCAGCGTAGGGACTGTGTTCAGCGTAGGGGCTGTGTTCAGCGTAGGGGCTGTGTTCAGCGTAGGGGCTGTGTTCAGTATCGGGGCTGTGTTCAGTATCGGGGCTGTGTTCAGTGTCAGTGCTGTGTACAGTGTAGGGGCTGTGTTCAGTGTAGGGGCTGTGTTCAGTGTAGGGGCTGTGTTCAGTGTAGGGGCTGTGTTCAGTGTAGGGGCTGTGTTCAGTGTAGGGTCTGTGTTCAGTGTAGGGTCTGTGTTCAGTGTAGGGTCTGTGTTCAGTGCAGGGTCTGTGTTCAGTGCAGGGGCTGAGTTCAGTGCAGGGGCTGAGTTCAGTGTAGTGAGTGTGTTCAGTGTAGTGAGTGTGTTCAGTGTAGAGACTGTGTTCAGTCCAGGTGCCGTGTTCAGTCCAGGTGCCGTGTTCAGTCCAGGTGCCGTGTTCAGTCCAGGGGCCGTGTTCAGTCCAGGGGCCGTGTTCAGTCCAGGGGCCGTGTTCAGTCCAGGGGCCGTGTTCAGTCCAGGGGCCGTGTTCAGTCCAGGGGCCGTGTTCAGTCCAGGGGCCGTGTTCAGTGCAGGGGCCGTGTTCAGTGCAGGGTCCGTGTTCAGTGCAGGGGCCGTGTTCAGTGCAGGGGCCGTGTTCAGTGCAGGGACCGTGTTCAGTGCAGGGACAGTGTTCAGTGCAGGGACAGTGTTCAGTGCAGGGACAGTGTTCAGTGCAGGGACAGTGTTCAGTGCAGGGACAGTGTTCAGTGCAGGGGCTGTGTTCAGCGCAGGGACTGTGTTCAGCGTAGGGGCTGTTTCAGCGTAGGGACTGTGTTCAGCGTAGGGACTGTGTTCAGCGTAGGGACTGTGTTCAGCGTAGGGACTGTGTTCAGCGTAGGGGCTGTGTTCAGCGTAGGGGCTGTGTTCAGCGTAGGGGCTGTGTTCAGCGTAGGGGCTGTGTTCAGCGTAGGGGCTGTGTTCAGTGTCAGTGCTGTGTACAGTGTAGGGGCTGTGTTCAGTGTAGGGGCTGTGTTCAGTGTAGGGGCTGTGTTCAGTGTAGGGGCTGTGTTCAGTGTAGGGGCTGTGTTCAGTGTAGGGGCTGTGTTCAGTGTAGGGGCTGTGTTCAGTGTAGGGGCTGTGTTCAGTGTAGGGGCTGTGTTCAGTGTAGTGAGTCTGTTCAGTGTAGTGAGTGTGTTCAGGGCAGTGAGTGTGTTCAGGGCAGTGACTGTGTTCAGTGTAGGGGCTGTGTTCAGTGTAGGGGCTGTGTTCAGTGTAGGGGCTGTGTTCAGTGCGGGGTCCGTGTTCAGTGCGGGGTCCGTGTTCAGTGCGGGGGCCGTGTTCAGTGCGGGGGCCGTGTTCAGTGCGGGGGCCGTGTTCAGTGCGGGGGCCGTGTTCAGTGCGGGGGCCGTGTTCAGTGCGGGGGCCGTGTTCAGTGCGGGGGCCGTGTTCAGTGCGGGGGCCGTGTTCAGTGCGGGGGCCGTGTTCAGTGCCGGGACCGTGTTCAGTGACGGGACAGTGTTCAGTGTAGGGGCCGTGTTCAGTGTAGGAGCCGTGTTCAGTGTAGGGGCCGTGTTCAGTGTAGGGGCCGTGTTCAGTGTAGGGGCCGTGTTCAGTGTAGGGGCCGTGTTCAGTGTAGGGGCCGTGTTCAGTGTAGGGTATGTGTTCAGTGTAGGGGCTGTGTACAGTGTAGGGGCTGTGTACAGTGTAGGGGCTGTGTACAGTGTAGGGGCTGTGTACAGTGTAGGGTCTGTGTTCAGTGTAGGGTCTGTGTTCAGTGCAGGGTCTGTGTTCAGTGCAGGGGCTGAGTTCAGTGCAGGGGCTGAGTTCAGTGTAGTGAGTGTGTTCAGTGTAGTGAGTGTGTTCAGTGTAGAGACTGTGTTCAGTCCAGGTGCCGTGTTCAGTCCAGGTGCCGTGTTCAGTCCAGGGGCCGTGTTCAGTCCAGGGGCCGTGTTCAGTCCAGGGGCCGTGTTCAGTCCAGGGGCCGTGTTCAGTCCAGGGGCCGTGTTCAGTCCAGGGGCCGTGTTCAGTGCAGGGGCCGTGTTCAGTGCAGGGGCCGTGTTCAGTGCAGGGTCCGTGTTCAGTGCAGGGGCCGTGTTCAGTGCAGGGGCCGTGTTCAGTGCAGGGGCCGTGTTCAGTGCAGGGACAGTGTTCAGTGCAGGGACAGTGTTCAGTGCAGGGACAGTGTTCAGTGCAGGGACAGTGTTCAGTGCAGGGACAGTGTTCAGTGCAGGGACAGTGTTCAGTGCAGGGACAGTGTTCAGTGCAGGGACAGTGTTCAGTGCAGGGACAGTGTTCAGTGCAGGGACAGTGTTCAGTGCAGGGACAGTGTTCAGTGCAGGGACAGTGTTCAGTGCAGGGACAGTGTTCAGTGCAGGGACAGTGTTCAGTGCAGGGACAGTGTTCAGTGCAGGGACAGTGTTCAGTGCAGGGACAGTGTTCAGTGCAGGGACAGTGTTCAGTGCAGGGACAGTGTTCAGTGCAGGGACAGTGTTCAGTGCAGGGACAGTGTTCAGTGCAGGGACAGTGTTCAGTGCAGGGACAGTGTTCAGTGCAGGGACAGTGTTCAGTGCAGGGACAGTGTTCAGTGCAGGGACAGTGTTCAGTGCAGGGACAGTGTTCAGTGCAGGGACAGTGTTCAGTGCAGGGACAGTGTTCAGTGCAGGGACAGTGTTCAGTGCAG
Source organism: Squalus acanthias (assembly GCA_030390025.1). NCBI lineage: Eukaryota > Metazoa > Chordata > Chondrichthyes > Squaliformes > Squalidae > Squalus > Squalus acanthias. The sequence goes on from JASTWF010000205.1 coordinate 661,880, forward strand.
GGACAGTGTTCAGTGCAGGGACAGTGTTCAGTGCAGGGACAGTGTTCAGTGCAGGGACAGTGTTCAGTGCAGGGACAGTGTTCAGTGCAGGGGACAGTGTTCAGTGCGGGGACAGTGTTCAGTGCAGGGACAGTGTTCAGTGCGGGCTGTGTTCGGGTCATGGGCGGTGTTCGGAGTAGGGGCCGTGTTTCGCGTAGGGGGCCGTGTTCGGCCGTAGCGGCCGTGTTCGGCGTAGGGGCCGTGTTCGGAGTAGGGGCCTGTGTTCGGCGTAGGGGCCGTTGTTCGGCGTAGGGGACGTGTTCGGCGTAGGGGCCCGTGTTCGGCGTAGGGGCCGTGTGCGGCGTAGGGCGTGTTCGGCGTAGGGCGTGTTCAGTGTAGTGAGACTGTTCAGTGTAGTTGAGTGTGATCAGGGCAGTGAGTGTGTTCGTGTAGAGGGATGTGTTCAGTCAGGTGCTGTGTTCCGTACAGGAAATGTGCTGTGTACAGTGTCGGGGCTGTGTTCAGTGTAGGGGCTGTGTTCAGTGTAGGGGCTGTGTTCAGTGTAGTGGCTGTGTCAGTGTAGGGGCTGTGTTCAGTGTAGTGAGTGTGTTCAGGGCAGTGAGTGTGTTCAGTGTAGAGACTGTGTTCAGTCCAGGTGCTGTGTTCCGTCCAGGTGCTGTGTTCTGTGTAGGGGCTGTGTTCAGAGTAGGGGCTGTGTTCAGAGTAGGGGCTGTGTTCAGTGTAGGGGCTGTGTTCAGTGTCGGTGCTGTGTTCAGTGTCGGGGCCGTGTTCAGTGTCGGGGCCGTGTTCAGTGTCGGGGCCGTGTTCAGTGCCGGGGCCGTGTTCAGTGCCGGGGCCGTGTTCAGTGTCGGGGCCGTGTTCAGTGTCGGGGCCGTGTTCAGTGTCGGGGCCGTGTTCAGTGTCGGGGCTGTGTTCAGTGTAGGGGCTGTGTTCAGTGTAGGGGCTGTGTTCAGTGTAGGGGCTGTGTTCAGTGTAGGGGCTGTGTTCAGTGTAGGGGCTGTGTTCAGTGTAGGGGCTGTGTTCAGTGTAGGGGCTGTGTTCAGTGTAGGGGCTGTGTTCAGTGTAGGGGCTGTGTTCAGTGTAGAGGCTGTGTTCAGTGTGGTGAGTCTGTTCAGTGTAGTGAGTGTGTTCAGTGTAGGGACTGTGTTCAGTGCAGGGTCTGTGTTCAGTGAAGGGTCTGTGTTCAGTGCAGGGTCTGTGTTCAGTGTAGAGGCTGTGTTCAGTGTAGAGGCTGTGTTCAGTGTAGAGGCTGTGTTCAGTGTAGGGACTGTGTTCAGTGTAGGGGCTGTGTTCAGTGTAGGGGCTGTGTTCAGCGTAGGGGCTGTGTTCAGCGTAGGGGCTGTGTTCAGCGTAGGGGCTGTTTTCAGCGTAGGGACTGTGTTCAGCGTAGGGGCTGTGTTCAGCGCAGGGGCTGTGTTCAGCGTAGGGACTGTGTTCAGCGTAGGGGCTGTTTTCAGCATAGGGACTGTGTTCAGCGTAGGGACTGTGTTCAGCGTAGGGACTGTGTTCAGCGTAGGGACTGTGTTCAGCGTAGGGACTGTGTTCAGCGTAGGGACTGTGTTCAGCGTAGGGGCTGTGTTCAGCGTAGGGGCTGTGTTCAGCGTAGGGGCTGTGTTCAGCATCGGGGCTGTGTTCAGTATCGGGGCTGTGTTCAGTGTCAGTGCTGTGTACAGTGTAGGGGCTGTGTTCAGTGTAGGGGCTGTGTTCAGTGTAGGGGCTGTGTTCAGTGTAGGGGCTGTGTTCAGTGTAGGGGCTGTGTTCAGTGTAGGGTCTGTGTTCAGTGTAGGGTCTGTGTTCAGTGTCGGGTCTGTGTTCAGTGCAGGGTCTGTGTTCAGTGCAGGGGCTGAGTTCAGTGCAGGGGCTGAGTTCAGTGTAGTGAGTGTGTTCAGTGTAGTGAGTGTGTTCAGTGTAGAGACTGTGTTCAGTCCAGGTGCCGTGTTCAGTCCAGGTGCCGTGTTCAGTCCAGGTGCCGTGTTCAGTCCAGGGGCCGTGTTCAGTCCAGGGGCCGTGTTCAGTCCAGGGGCCGTGTTCAGTCCAGGGGCCGTGTTCAGTCCAGGGGCCGTGTTCAGTCCAGGGGCCGTGTTCAGTCCAGGGGCCGTGTTCAGTGCAGGGGCCGTGTTCAGTGCAGGGTCCGTGTTCAGTGCAGGGGCCGTGTTCAGTGCAGGGGCCGTGTTCAGTGCAGGGACCGTGTTCAGTGCAGGGACAGTGTTCAGTGCAGGGACAGTGTTCAGTGCAGGGACAGTGTTCAGTGCAGGGACAGTGTTCAGTGCAGGGACAGTGTTCAGTGCAGGGGCTGTGTTCAGCGCAGGGACTGTGTTCAGCGTAGGGGCTGTTTTCAGCGTAGGGACTGTGTTCAGCGTAGGGACTGTGTTCAGCGTAGGGACTGTGTTCAGCGTAGGGACTGTGTTCAGCGTAGGGGCTGTGTTCAGCGTAGGGGCTGTGTTCAGCGTAGGGGCTGTGTTCAGCGTAGGGGCTGTGTTCAGCGTAGGGGCTGTGTTCAGTGTCAGTGCTGTGTACAGTGTAGGGGCTGTGTTCAGTGTAGGGGCTGTGTTCAGTGTAGGGGCTGTGTTCAGTGTAGGGGCTGTGTTCAGTGTAGGGGCTGTGTTCAGTGTAGGGGCTGTGTTCAGTGTAGGGGCTGTGTTCAGTGTAGGGGCTGTGTTCAGTGTAGGGGCTGTGTTCAGTGTAGTGAGTCTGTTCAGTGTAGTGAGTGTGTTCAGGGCAGTGAGTGTGTTCAGGGCAGTGACTGTGTTCAGTGTAGGGGCTGTGTTCAGTGTAGGGGCTGTGTTCAGTGTAGGGGCTGTGTTCAGTGCGGGGTCCGTGTTCAGTGCGGGGTCCGTGTTCAGTGCGGGGGCCGTGTTCAGTGCGGGGGCCGTGTTCAGTGCGGGGGCCGTGTTCAGTGCGGGGGCCGTGTTCAGTGCGGGGGCCGTGTTCAGTGCGGGGGCCGTGTTCAGTGCGGGGGCCGTGTTCAGTGCGGGGGCCGTGTTCAGTGCGGGGGCCGTGTTCAGTGCGGGGGCCGTGTTCAGTGCCGGGACCGTGTTCAGTGACGGGACAGTGTTCAGTGTAGGGGCCGTGTTCAGTGTAGGAGCCGTGTTCAGTGTAGGGGCCGTGTTCAGTGTAGGGGCCGTGTTCAGTGTAGGGGCCGTGTTCAGTGTAGGGGCCGTGTTCAGTGTAGGGGCCATGTTCAGTGTAGGGTATGTGTTCAGTGTAGGGGCTGTGTACAGTGTAGGGGCTGTGTACAGTGTAGGGGCTGTGTACAGTGTAGGGGCTGTGTACAGTGTAGGGTCTGTGTTCAGTGTAGGGTCTGTGTTCAGTGCAGGGTCTGTGTTCAGTGCAGGGGCTGAGTTCAGTGCAGGGGCTGAGTTCAGTGTAGTGAGTGTGTTCAGTGTAGTGAGTGTGTTCAGTGTAGAGACTGTGTTCAGTCCAGGTGCCGTGTTCAGTCCAGGTGCCGTGTTCAGTCCAGGGGCCGTGTTCAGTCCAGGGGCCGTGTTCAGTCCAGGGGCCGTGTTCAGTCCAGGGGCCGTGTTCAGTCCAGGGGCCGTGTTCAGTCCAGGGGCCGTGTTCAGTCCAGGGGCCGTGTTCAGTGCAGGGGCCGTGTTCAGTGCAGGGGCCGTGTTCAGTGCAGGGTCCGTGTTCAGTGCAGGGGCCGTGTTCAGTGCAGGGGCCGTGTTCAGTGCAGGGGCCGTGTTCAGTGCAGGGACAGTGTTCAGTGCAGGGACAGTGTTCAGTGCAGGGACAGTGTTCAGTGCAGGGACAGTGTTCAGTGCAGGGACAGTGTTCAGTGCAGGGACAGTGTTCAGTGCAGGGACAGTGTTCAGTGCAGGGACAGTGTTCAGTGCAGGGACAGTGTTCAGTGCAGGGACAGTGTTCAGTGCAGGGACAGTGTTCAGTGCAGGGACAGTGTTCAGTGCAGGGACAGTGTTCAGTGCAGGGACAGTGTTCAGTGCAGGGACAGTGTTCAGTGCAGGGACAGTGTTCAGTGCAGGGACAGTGTTCAGTGCAGGGACAGTGTTCAGTGCAGGGACAGTGTTCAGTGCAGGGACAGTGTTCAGTGCAGGGACAGTGTTCAGTGCAGGGACAGTGTTCAGTGCAGGGACAGTGTTCAGTGCAGGGACAGTGTTCAGTGCAGGGACAGTGTTCAGTGCAGGGACAGTGTTCAGTGCAGGGACAGTGTTCAGTGCAGGGACAGTGTTCAGTGCAGGGACAGTGTTCAGTGCAGGGACAGTGTTCAGTGCAGGGACAGTGTTCAGTGCAGGGACAGTGTTCAGTGCAGGGACAGTGTTCAGTGCAGGGACAGTGTTCAGTGCAGGGACAGTGTTCAGTGCAGGGACAGTGTTCAGTGCAGGGACAGTGTTCAGTGCAGGGACAGTGTTCAGTGCAGGGACAGTGTTCAGTGCCAGGGCTGTGTTCGGCGTATGGGCGGTGTTCGGAGTAGGGGCCGTGTTCGGCGTAGGGGCCGTGTTCGGCGTAGCGGCCGTGTTCGGCGTAGGGGCCGTGTTCGGCGTAGGGGCCGTGTTCGGCGTAGGGGCCGTGTTCGGCGTAGGGGCCGTGTTCGGCGTAGGGGCCGTGTTCGGCGTAGGGGCCGTGTTCGGCGTAGGGGCCGTGTTCGGCGTAGAGGCCGTGTTCAGTGTAGTGAGACTGTTCAGTGTAGTGAGTGTGTTCAGGGCAGTGAGTGTGTTCAGTGTAGAGACTGTGTTCAGTCCAGGTGCTGTGTTCCGTCCAGGTGCTGTGTTCAGTGTAGGGGCTGTGTTCAGAGTAGGGGCTGTGTTCAGTGTAGGGGCTGTGTTCAGTGTAGAGGCTGTGTTCAGTGTAGTGAGTCTGTTCAGTGTAGTGAGTGTGTTCAGGGCAGTGAGTGTGTTCAGTGTAGAGACTGTGTTCAGTCCAGGTGCTGTGTTCCGTCCAGGTGCTGTGTTCTGTGTAGGGGCTGTGTTCAGAGTAGGGGCTGTGTTCAGAGTAGGGGCTGTGTTCAGTGTAGGGGCTGTGTTCAGTGTCGGTGCTGTGTTCAGTGTCGGGGCCGTGTTCAGTGTCGGGGCCGTGTTCAGTGTCGGGGCCGTGTTCAGTGCCGGGGCCGTGTTCAGTGCCGGGGCCGTGTTCAGTGTCGGGGCCGTGTTCAGTGTCGGGGCCGTGTTCAGTGTCGGGGCCGTGTTCAGTGTCGGGGCCGTGTTCAGTGTCGGGGCCGTGTTCAGTGTCGGGGCCGTGTTCAGTGTCGGGGCCGTGTTCAGTGTCGGGGCCGTGTTCAGTGTCGGGGCCGTGTTCAGTGTCGGGGCCGTGTTCAGTGTCGGGGCCGTGTTCAGTGTCGGGGCCGTGTTCAGTGTCGGGGCCGTGTTCAGTGTCGGGGCCGTGTTCAGTGTCGGGGCCGTGTTCAGTGTAGGGGCCGTGTTCAGTGTAGGGGCCGTGTTCAGTGTAGGGGCCGTGTTCAGTGTAGGGGCCGTGTTCAGTGTAGGGGCCGTGTTCAGTGTAGGGGCCGTGTTCAGTGTAGGGGCCGTGTTCAGTGTAGGGGCCGTGTTCAGTGTAGGGGCCGTGTTCAGTGTAGGGGCCGTGTTCAGTGTAGGGGCCGTGTTCAGTGTAGGGGCCGTGTTCAGTGTAGGGGCCGTGTTCAGTGTAGGGGCCGTGTTCAGTGTAGGGGCCGTGTTCAGTGTAGGGGCCGTGTTCAGTGTAGGGGCCGTGTTCAGTGTAGGGGCCGTGTTCAGTGTAGGGGCCGTGTTCAGTGTAGTGAGTCTGTTCAGTGTAGTGAGTGTGTTCAGGGCAGTGAGTGTGTTCAGTGTAGAGACTGTGTTCAGTCCAGGTGCTGTGTTCCGTCCAGGTGCTGTGTTCAGTGTAGGGGCTGTGTTCAGAGTAGGGGCTGTGTTCAGAGTAGGGGCTGTGTTCAGAGTAGGGGCTGTGTTCAGAGTAGGGGCTGTGTTCAGAGTAGGGGCTGTGTTCAGAGTAGGGGCTGTGTTCAGTGTAGGGGCTGTGTTCAGTGTAGAGGCTGTGTTCAGTGTAGTGAGTCTGTTCAGTGTAGTGAGTGTGTTCAGGGCAGTGAGTGTGTTCAGTGTAGAGACTGTGTTCAGTCCAGGTGCTGTGTTCCGTCCAGGTGCTGTGTTCAGTGTAGGGGCTGTGTTCAGTGTAGGGGCTGTGTTCAGAGTAGGGGCTGTGTTCAGAGTAGGGGCTGTGTTCAGAGTAGGGGCTGTGTTCAGTGTAGGGGCTGTGTTCAGTGTAGGGGCTGTGTTCAGTGTAGGGGCTGTGTTCAGTGTAGGGGCTGTGTTCAGTGTAGGGGCTGTGTTCAGTGTAGGTGCTGTGTTCAGTGTCGGGGCCGTGTTCAGTGTCGGGGCCGTGTTCAGTGTCGGGGCCGTGTTCAGTGCCGGGGCCGTGTTCAGTGCCGGGGCCGTGTTCAGTGCCGGGGCCGTGTTCAGTGCGGGGGCCGTGTTCAGTGCGGGGGCCGTGTTCAGTGCGGGGGCCGTGTTCAGTGCGGGGGCCGTGTTCAGTGCGGGGGCCGTGTTCAGTGCGGGGGCCGTGTTCAGTGCGGGGGCCGTGTTCAGTGCGGGGGCCGTGTTCAGTGCGGGGGCCGTGTTCAGTGCGGGGGCCGTGTTCAGTGCGGGGGCCGTGTTCAGTGCGGGGGCCGTGTTCAGTGCGCGGGCCGTGTTCAGTGCGGGGGCCGTGTTCAGTGCGGGGGCAGTTTTCAGTGCAGGGGCAGTGTTCAGTGCAGGGGCTGTGTTCAGTTCCGGGGCTGTGTTCAGCGTCGGGGCTGTGTTCAGCGTCGGGGACCGTGTTCAGCGTATGGACCGTGTTCAGCGCGGGGGCCGTGTTCAGCGCGGGGGCCGTGTTCAGCGCGGGGACCGTGTTCAGCGACGGGACAGTGTTCAGCGACGGGACAGTGTTCAGCGACGGGACAGTGTTCAGTGTAGGAGCTGTGTTCAGTGTAGGAGCTGTGTTCAGTGTCGGGGCTGTGTTCAGTGTAGGGGCTGTGTTCAGTGTAGGGTCTGTGTTCAGTGCAGGGGCTGAGTTCAGTGTAGGTAGTGTGTTCAGTGTAGTGAGTCTGTTCAGTGTAGTGAGTCTGTTCAGTGTAGTGAGTCTGTTCAGTGTAGTGAGTGTGTTCAGGGCAGTGAGTGTGTTCAGTGTAGAGACTGTGTTCAGTCCAGGTGCTGTGTTCAGTGTAGGGGCCGTGTTCAGTGTAGGGGCCGTGTTCAGTGTCGGGGCCGTGTTCAGTGTCGGGGCCGTGTTCAGTGTCGGGACCGTGTTCAGTGTAGGCACTGTGTTCAGTGGCGGGGCCGTGTTCAATATCTGTGGGATCTTGCTTTGTGCAAATTGTCTGTTGTGTTTTCTGCAAAGTCAATCTATTACTCTCACTCTCTCTCTCTCTCCCCTACTCCTATTTCTCTCCTCTCCTCCCTCTCTCGCTCTCTGTCTTCTCTCTGCCCTTCGTTCTCTTCCCTCTCTCTGTCTCTCTTGCTATCTCTCCCACTCACTGGCTCTCTCTCCCCTGTCTGTGTCTCGATTTCTATCTCTTGCTCTATCTCGCTCTCTTCCCCTCTCATCATTTGTGTCCCTTGCTTCCTCCCCGTCCTTCTCCATCTTTCTTTTGTGCTGTCTCTACCTTTCTCTCTCACCCTGCCTTATCCTTCTGTCCAGTTGGTTTAATATTTCTAATTTGAAGCAGTTTGTCGGTCTGTTAAATATTTGCCTCTAAAACGGATCAGAGCCGTCACCAGTTGCCGTCCTGTCTGACACCCTTGAACAATGTGGCAGAATCTGGCAGCGATGAATTGTCCCTGAGTAGGAGCCAGCAGCTCACTGCCTGTGTGTGTGGACAATGCACTGGCCCTCAACTGCTGAGTGTCCACATATCACCAGATTAAATTAGGGTGACCGCACTTTCTAAACCCAAACCGGGGACACACTGAGTTGGAGCACAGCAAAGTAGCCAGAACAGAAAAGGTCGGTTGTGCAGCAGAGCGAGGCACAAGTTATAGCAGCCTATATTTTAACAGTTGCAAATATAGACTACAAACATAATACAAATGAGCATTTAATTACCGCAGATGTGACATCACACTATTGAAGCGCAATCAGACACCTGGCCGTCCCACACAAGTGACTGGGGTAGTGTAGGGGCCGTGTTCAGTGTAGGGGCCGTGTTCAGTGCGGGGGCCGTGTTCAGTGCGGGGGCCGTGTTCAGTGCGGGGGCCGTGTTCAGTGCGGGGGCCGTGTTCAGTGCGGGGGCCGTGTTCAGTGCGGGGGCCGTGTTCAGTGCGGGGGCCGTGTTCAGTGCGGGGGCCGTGTTCAGTGCGGGGGCCGTGTTCAGTGCGGGGGCCGTGTTCAGTGCGGGGGCCGTGTTCAGTGCGGGGGCCGTGTTCAGTGCGGGGGCCGTGTTCAGTGCGGGGGCCGTGTTCAGTGCGGGGGCAGTGTTCAGTGGAGAGACTGTGTTCAGTCCAGGTGCTGTGTTCAGTGTGGGGACTGTGTTCAGTGTTGGGGTTGTGTTCAGCGTAGGGACTGTGTTAAGCGTAGGGACTGTGTTCAGCGTAGGGAATGTGTTCAGCGTAGGGACTGTGTTCAATGTAGGGGCTGTGTTCAGTGTAGGGGCTGTGTTCAGTGTAGGGGCTGTGTTCAGTGTAGGGGCTGTGTTCAGTGTAGGTGCTGTGTTCAGTGTCGGGGCTGTGTTCAGTGTCGGGGCTGTGTTCAGTGTCGGGGCTGTGTTCAGTGTAGGGGCTGTGTTCAGTGTAGGGGCTGTGTTCAGTGTAGGGGCTGTGTTCAGTGTAGGGTCCGTGTTCAGTGTAGGGTCCGTGTTCAGTGTAGGGGCTGTGTTCAGTGTAGGGGCTGTGTTCAGTGTAGGGGCTGTGTTCAGTGTAGGGGCTGTGTTCAGTGTAGTGAGTCTGTTCAGTGCAGTGAGTGTGTTCAGGGCAGTGAGTGTGTTCAGGGCAGTGACTGTGTTCAGTTCAGGTGCTGTGTTCAGTCCAGGTGCTGTGTTCAGTCCAGGGGTTGTGTTCAGTGTGGGGGCCGTGTTCAGTGCGGGGGCCGTGTTCAGTGCGGGGTCCGTGTTCAGTGCGGGGTCCGTGTTCAGTGCGGGGGCCGTGTTCAGTGCGGGGGCCGTGTTCAGTGCGGGGGCCGTGTTCAGTGCGGGGGCCGTGTTCAGTGCGGGGGCCGTGTTCAGTGCGGGGGCCGTGTTCAGTGCGGGGACCGTGTTCAGTGCCGGGACCGTGTTCAGTGACGGGACCGTGTTCAGTGTAGGGGCCGTGTTCAGTGTAGGAGCCGTGTTCAGTGTAGGGGCCGTGTTCAGTGTAGGGGCCGTGTTCAGTGTAGGGGCCGTGTTCAGTGTAGGGTATGTGTTCAGTGTAGGGGCTGTGTACAGTGTAGGGGCTGTGTACAGTGTAGGGGCTGTGTACAGTGTAGGGTCTGTGTTCAGTGTAGGGTCTGTGTTCAGTGCAGGGTCTGTGTTCAGTGCAGGGGCTGAGTTCAGTGCAGGGGCTGAGTTCAGTGTAGTGAGTGTGTTCAGTGTAGTGAGTGTGTTCAGTGTAGAGACTGTGTTCAGTCCAGGTGCCGTGTTCAGTCCAGGTGCCGTGTTCAGTCCGGGGGCCGTGTTCAGTCCGGGGGCCGTGTTCAGTCCGGGGGCCGTGTTCAGTCCGGGGGCCGTGTTCAGTCCGGGGGCCGTGTTCAGTGCGGGGGCCGTGTTCAGTGCGGGGGCCGTGTTCAGTGCGGGGGCCGTGTTCAGTGCGGGGGCCGTGTTCAGTGCGGGGGCCGTGTTCAGTGCGGGGGCCGTGTTCAGTGCGGGGGCCGTGTTCAGTGCGGGGGCCGTGTTCAGTGCGGGGGCCGTGTTCAGTGCGGGGGCCGTGTTCAGTGCGGGGGCCGTGTTCAGTGCGGGGGCCGTGTTCAGTGCGGGGGCTGTGTTCAGTGTCGGGGCTGTGTTCAGTGTAGGGGCTGTGTTCAGTGTAGTGGCTGTGTTCAGTGTAGGGGCTGTGTTCAGTGTAGGGTCCGTGTTCAGTGTAGGGGCTGTGTTCAGTGTAGGGGCTGTGTTCAGTGTAGGGGCTGTGTTCAGTGTCGGGGCTGTGTTCAGTGTAGGGGCTGTGTTCAGTGTAGAGGCTGTGTTCAGTGTGGTGAGTCTGTTCAGTGTAGTGAGTGTGTTCAGTGTAGGGACTGTGTTCAGTGCAGGGTCTGTGTTCAGTGTAGAGGCTGTGTTCAGTGTAGAGGCTGTGTTCAGTGTAGAGGCTGTGTTCAGTGTAGGGACTGTGTTCAGTGTAGGGGCTGTGTTCAGTGTAGGGGCTGTGTTCAGCGTAGGGGCTGTGTTCAGCGTAGGGGCTGTTTTCAGCGTAGGGACTGTGTTCAGCGTAGGGGCTGTGTTCAGCGCAGGGGCTGTGTTCAGCGTAGGGACTGTGTTCAGCGTAGGGGCTGTTTTCAGCGTAGGGACTGTGTTCAGCGTAGGGACTGTGTTCAGCGTAGGGACTGTGTTCAGCGTAGGGACTGTGTTCAGCGTAGGGACTGTGTTCAGCGTAGGGGCTGTGTTCAGCGTAGGGGCTGTGTTCAGCGTAGGGGCTGTGTTCAGTATCGGGGCTGTGTTCAGTGTCAGTGCTGTGTACAGTGTAGGGGCTGTGTTCAGTGTAGGGGCTGTGTTCAGTGTAGGGGCTGTGTTCAGTGTAGGGGCTGTGTTCAGTGTAGGGGCTGTGTTCAGTGTAGGGGCTGTGTTCAGTGTAGGGGCTGTGTTCAGTGTAGGGGCTGTGTTCAGTGTAGGGGCTGTGTTCAGTGTAGGGGCTGTGTTCAGTGTAGGGGCTGTGTTCAGTGTAGAGGCTGTGTTCAGTGTGGTGAGTCTGTTCAGTGTAGTGAGTGTGTTCAGTGTAGGGACTGTGTTCAGTGCAGGGTCTGTGTTCAGTGAAGGGTCTGTGTTCAGTGCAGGGTCTGTGTTCAGTGTAGAGGCTGTGTTCAGTGTAGAGGCTGTGTTCAGTGTAGAGGCTGTGTTCAGTGTAGGGACTGTGTTCAGTGTAGGGGCTGTGTTCAGTGTAGGGGCTGTGTTCAGCGTAGGGGCTGTGTTCAGCGTAGGGGCTGTGTTCAGCGTAGGGGCTGTGTTCAGCGTAGGGACTGTGTTCAGCGTAGGGGCTGTGTTCAGCGCAGGGGCTGTGTTCAGCGTAGGGACTGTGTTCAGCGTAGGGGCTGTTTTCAGCATAGGGACTGTGTTCAGCGTAGGGACTGTGTTCAGCGTAGGGACTGTGTTCAGCGTAGGGACTGTGTTCAGCGTAGGGACTGTGTTCAGCGTAGGGACTGTGTTCAGCGTAGGGGCTGTGTTCAGCGTAGGGGCTGTGTTCAGCGTAGGGGCTGTGTTCAGTATCGGGGCTGTGTTCAGTATCGGGGCTGTGTTCAGTGTCAGTGCTGTGTACAGTGTAGGGGCTGTGTTCAGTGTAGGGGCTGTGTTCAGTGTAGGGGCTGTGTTCAGTGTAGGGGCTGTGTTCAGTGTAGGGGCTGTGTTCAGTGTAGGGTCTGTGTTCAGTGTAGGGTCTGTGTTCAGTGTAGGGTCTGTGTTCAGTGCAGGGTCTGTGTTCAGTGCAGGGGCTGAGTTCAGTGCAGGGGCTGAGTTCAGTGTAGTGAGTGTGTTCAGTGTAGTGAGTGTGTTCAGTGTAGAGACTGTGTTCAGTCCAGGTGCCGTGTTCAGTCCAGGTGCCGTGTTCAGTCCAGGTGCCGTGTTCAGTCCAGGGGCCGTGTTCAGTCCAGGGGCCGTGTTCAGTCCAGGGGCCGTGTTCAGTCCAGGGGCCGTGTTCAGTCCAGGGGCCGTGTTCAGTCCAGGGGCCGTGTTCAGTCCAGGGGCCGTGTTCAGTGCAGGGGCCGTGTTCAGTGCAGGGTCCGTGTTCAGTGCAGGGGCCGTGTTCAGTGCAGGGGCCGTGTTCAGTGCAGGGACCGTGTTCAGTGCAGGGACAGTGTTCAGTGCAGGGACAGTGTTCAGTGCAGGGACAGTGTTCAGTGCAGGGACAGTGTTCAGTGCAGGGACAGTGTTCAGTGCAGGGGCTGTGTTCAGCGCAGGGACTGTGTTCAGCGTAGGGGCTGTTTTCAGCGTAGGGACTGTGTTCAGCGTAGGGACTGTGTTCAGCGTAGGGACTGTGTTCAGCGTAGGGACTGTGTTCAGCGTAGGGGCTGTGTTCAGCGTAGGGGCTGTGTTCAGCGTAGGGTCTGTGTTCAGCGTAGGGGCTGTGTTCAGCGTAGGGGCTGTGTTCAGTGTCAGTGCTGTGTACAGTGTAGGGGCTGTGTTCAGTGTAGGGGCTGTGTTCAGTGTAGGGGCTGTGTTCAGTGTAGGGGCTGTGTTCAGTGTAGGGGCTGTGTTCAGTGTAGGGGCTGTGTTCAGTGTAGGGGCTGTGTTCAGTGTAGGGGCTGTGTTCAGTGTAGGGGCTGTGTTCAGTGTAGTGAGTGTGTTCAGGGCAGTGAGTGTGTTCAGGGCAGTGACTGTGTTCAGTGTAGGGGCTGTGTTCAGTGTAGGGGCTGTGTTCAGTGTAGGGGCTGTGTTCAGTGCGGGGTCCGTGTTCAGTGCGGGGTCCGTGTTCAGTGCGGGGGCCGTGTTCAGTGCGGGGGCCGTGTTCAGTGCGGGGGCCGTGTTCAGTGCGGGGGCCGTGTTCAGTGCGGGGGCCGTGTTCAGTGCGGGGGCCGTGTTCAGTGCGGGGGCCGTGTTCAGTGCGGGGGCCGTGTTCAGTGCGGGGGCCGTGTTCAGTGCCGGGACCGTGTTCAGTGACGGGACAGTGTTCAGTGTAGGGGCCGTGTTCAGTGTAGGAGCCGTGTTCAGTGTAGGGGCCGTGTTCAGTGTAGGGGCCGTGTTCAGTGTAGGGGCCGTGTTCAGTGTAGGGGCCGTGTTCAGTGTAGGGGCCGTGTTCAGTGTAGGGTATGTGTTCAGTGTAGGGGCTGTGTACAGTGTAGGGGCTGTGTACAGTGTAGGGGCTGTGTACAGTGTAGGGGCTGTGTACAGTGTAGGGTCTGTGTTCAGTGTAGGGTCTGTGTTCAGTGCAGGGTCTGTGTTCAGTGCAGGGGCTGAGTTCAGTGCAGGGGCTGAGTTCAGTGTAGTGAGTGTGTTCAGTGTAGTGAGTGTGTTCAGTGTAGAGACTGTGTTCAGTCCAGGTGCCGTGTTCAGTCCAGGTGCCGTGTTCAGTCCAGGGGCCGTGTTCAGTCCAGGGGCCGTGTTCAGTCCAGGGGCCGTGTTCAGTCCAGGGGCCGTGTTCAGTCCAGGGGCCGTGTTCAGTCCAGGGGCCGTGTTCAGTGCAGGGGCCGTGTTCAGTGCAGGGGCCGTGTTCAGTGCAGGGTCCGTGTTCAGTGCAGGGGCCGTGTTCAGTGCAGGGGCCGTGTTCAGTGCAGGGGCCGTGTTCAGTGCAGGGACAGTGTTCAGTGCAGGGACAGTGTTCAGTGCAGGGACAGTGTTCAGTGCAGGGACAGTGTTCAGTGCAGGGACAGTGTTCAGTGCAGGGACAGTGTTCAGTGCAGGGACAGTGTTCAGTGCAGGGACAGTGTTCAGTGCAGGGACAGTGTTCAGTGCAGGGACAGTGTTCAGTGCAGGGACAGTGTTCAGTGCAGGGACAGTGTTCAGTGCAGGGACAGTGTTCAGTGCAGGGACAGTGTTCAGTGCAGGGACAGTGTTCAGTGCAGGGACAGTGTTCAGTGCAGGGACAGTGTTCAGTGCAGGGACAGTGTTCAGTGCAGGGACAGTGTTCAGTGCAGGGACAGTGTTCAGTGCAGGGACAGTGTTCAGTGCAGGGACAGTGTTCAGTGCAGGGACAGTGTTCAGTGCAGGGACAGTGTTCAGTGCAGGGACAGTGTTCAGTGCAGGGACAGTGTTCAGTGCAGGGACAGTGTTCAGTGCAGGGACAGTGTTCAGTGCAGGGACAGTGTTCAGTGCAGGGACAGTGTTCAGTGCAGGGACAGTGTTCAGTGCAGGGACAGTGTTCAGTGCAGGGACAGTGTTCAGTGCAGGGACAGTGTTCAGTGCAGGGACAGTGTTCAGTGCAGGGACAGTGTTCAGTGCAGGGACAGTGTTCAGTGCAGGGACAGTGTTCAGTGCCGGGGCTGTGTTCGGCGTATGGGCGGTGTTCGGAGTAGGGGCCGTGTTCGGCGTAGGGGCCGTGTTCGGCGTAGCGGCCGTGTTCGGCGTAGGGGCCGTGTTCGGCGTAGGGGCCGTGTTCGGCGTAGGGGCCGTGTTCGGCGTAGGGGCCGTGTTCGGCGTAGGGGCCGTGTTCGGCGTAGGGGCCGTGTTCGGCGTAGGGGCCGTGTTCGGCGTAGAGGCCGTGTTCAGTGTAGTGAGACTGTTCAGTGTAGTGAGTGTGTTCAGGGCAGTGAGTGTGTTCAGTGTAGAGACTGTGTTCAGTCCAGGTGCTGTGTTCCGTCCAGGTGCTGTGTTCAGTGTAGGGGCTGTGTTCAGAGTAGGGGCTGTGTTCAGTGTAGGGGCTGTGTTCAGTGTAGAGGCTGTGTTCAGTGTAGTGAGTCTGTTCAGTGTAGTGAGTGTGTTCAGGGCAGTGAGTGTGTTCAGTGTAGAGACTGTGTTCAGTCCAGGTGCTGTGTTCCGTCCAGGTGCTGTGTTCTGTGTAGGGGCTGTGTTCAGAGTAGGGGCTGTGTTCAGTGTAGGGGCTGTGTTCAGTGTCGGTGCTGTGTTCAGTGTCGGGGCCGTGTTCAGTGTCGGGGCCGTGTTCAGTGTCGGGGCCGTGTTCAGTGCCGGGGCCGTGTTCAGTGCCGGGGCCGTGTTCAGTGTCGGGGCCGTGTTCAGTGTCGGGGCCGTGTTCAGTGTCGGGGCCGTGTTCAGTGTCGGGGCCGTGTTCAGTGTCGGGGCCGTGTTCAGTGTCGGGGCCGTGTTCAGTGTCGGGGCCGTGTTCAGTGTCGGGGCCGTGTTCAGTGTCGGGGCCGTGTTCAGTGTCGGGGCCGTGTTCAGTGTCGGGGCCGTGTTCAGTGTCGGGGCCGTGTTCAGTGTCGGGGCCGTGTTCAGTGTCGGGGCCGTGTTCAGTGTCGGGGACGTGTTCAGTGTAGGGGCCGTGTTCAGTGTAGGGGCCGTGTTCAGTGTAGGGGCCGTGTTCAGTGTAGGGGCCGTGTTCAGTGTAGGGGCCGTGTTCAGTGTAGGGGCCGTGTTCAGTGTAGGGGCCGTGTTCAGTGTAGGGGCCGTGTTCAGTGTAGGGGCCGTGTTCAGTGTAGGGGCCGTGTTCAGTGTAGGGGCCGTGTTCAGTGTAGGGGCCGTGTTCAGTGTAGGGGCCGTGTTCAGTGTAGGGGCCGTGTTCAGTGTAGGGGCCGTGTTCAGTGTAGGGGCCGTGTTCAGTGTAGGGGCCGTGTTCAGTGTAGGGGCCGTGTTCAGTGTAGGGGCCGTGTTCAGTGTAGGGGCCGTGTTCAGTGTAGGGGCCGTGTTCAGTGTAGGGGCCGTGTTCAGTGTAGTGAGTCTGTTCAGTGTAGTGAGTGTGTTCAGGGCAGTGAGTGTGTTCAGTGTAGAGACTGTGTTCAGTCCAGGTGCTGTGTTCCGTCCAGGTGCTGTGTTCAGTGTAGGGGCTGTGTTCAGAGTAGGGGCTGTGTTCAGAGTAGGGGCTGTGTTCAGAGTAGGGGCTGTGTTCAGAGTAGGGGCTGTGTTCAGAGTAGGGGCTGTGTTCAGAGTAGGGGCTGTGTTCAGAGTAGGGGCTGTGTTCAGTGTAGGGGCTGTGTTCAGTGTAGAGGCTGTGTTCAGTGTAGTGAGTCTGTTCAGTGTAGTGAGTGTGTTCAGGGCAGTGAGTGTGTTCAGTGTAGAGACTGTGTTCAGTCCAGGTGCTGTGTTCCGTCCAGGTGCTGTGTTCAGTGTAGGGGCTGTGTTCAGTGTAGGGGCTGTGTTCAGAGTAGGGGCTGTGTTCAGAGTAGGGGCTGTGTTCAGAGTAGGGGCTGTGTTCAGTGTAGGGGCTGTGTTCAGTGTAGGGGCTGTGTTCAGTGTAGGGGCTGTGTTCAGTGTAGGGGCTGTGTTCAGTGTAGGGGCTGTGTTCAGTGTAGGGGCTGTGTTCAGTGTAGGTGCTGTGTTCAGTGTCGGGGCTGTGTTCAGTGTCGGGGCCGTGTTCAGTGTCGGGGCCGTGTTCAGTGCCGGGGCCGTGTTCAGTGCCGGGGCCGTGTTCAGTGCCGGGGCCGTGTTCAGTGCGGGGGCCGTGTTCAGTGCGGGGGCCGTGTTCAGTGCGGGGGCCGTGTTCAGTGCGGGGGCCGTGTTCAGTGCGGGGGCCGTGTTCAGTGCGGGGGCCGTGTTCAGTGCGGGGGCCGTGTTCAGTGCGGGGGCCGTGTTCAGTGCGGGGGCCGTGTTCAGTGCGGGGGCCGTGTTCAGTGCGGGGGCCGTGTTCAGTGCGGGGGCCGTGTTCAGTGCGGGGGCCGTGTTCAGTGCGCGGGCCGTGTTCAGTGCGGGGGCCGTGTTCAGTGCGGGGGCAGTTTTCAGTGCAGGGGCAGTGTTCAGTGCAGGGGCTGTGTTCAGTTCCGGGGCTGTGTTCAGCGTCGGGGCTGTGTTCAGCGTCGGGGACCGTGTTCAGCGTATGGACCGTGTTCAGCGCGGGGGCCGTGTTCAGCGCGGGGGCCGTGTTCAGCGCGGGGACCGTGTTCAGCGACGGGACAGTGTTCAGCGACGGGACAGTGTTCAGCGACGGGACAGTGTTCAGTGTAGGAGCTGTGTTCAGTGTAGGGGCTGTGTTCAGTGTCGGGGCTGTGTTCAGTGTAGGGGCTGTGTTCAGTGTAGGGTCTGTGTTCAGTGCAGGGGCTGAGTTCAGTGTAGGTAGTGTGTTCAGTGTAGTGAGTCTGTTCAGTGTAGTGAGTCTGTTCAGTGTAGTGAGTCTGTTCAGTGTAGTGAGTGTGTTCAGGGCAGTGAGTGTGTTCAGTGTAGAGACTGTGTTCAGTCCAGGTGCTGTGTTCAGTGTAGGGGCCGTGTTCAGTGTAGGGGCCGTGTTCAGTGTCGGGGCCGTGTTCAGTGTCGGGGCCGTGTTCAGTGTCGGGACCGTGTTCAGTGTAGGCACTGTGTTCAGTGGCGGGGCCGTGTTCAATATCTGTGGGATCTTGCTTTGTGCAAATTGTCTGTTGTGTTTTCTGCAAAGTCAATCTATTACTCTCACTCTCTCTCTCTCTCCCCTACTCCTATTTCTCTCCTCTCCTCCCTCTCTCGCTCTCTGTCTTCTCTCTGCCCTTCGTTCTCTTCCCTCTCTCTGTCTCTCTTGCTATCTCTCCCACTCACTGGCTCGCTCTCCCCTGTCTGTGTATCAATTTCTATCTCTTGCTCTATCTCGCTCTCTTCCCCTCTCATCATTTGTGTCTCTTGCTTCCTCCCCGTCCTTCTCCATCTTTCTTTTGTGCTGTCTCTACCTTTCTCTCTCACCCTGCCTTATCCTTCTGTCCTGTTGGTTTAATATTTCTAATTTGAAGCAGTTTGTCGGTCTGTTAAATAATTGCCTCTAAAACGGATCTGAGCCGTCACCAGTTGCCGTCCTGTCTGACACCCTTGAACAAGGTGGGAGAATCTGGCAGCGATGAATTGTCCCTGAGTAGGAGCCAGCAGCTCACTGCCTGTGTGTGTGGACAATGCACTGGCCCTCAACTGCTGAGTGTCCACATATCACCAGATTAAATTAGGGTGACCGCACTTTCTAAACCCAAACCGGGGACACACTGAGTTGGAGCACAGCAAAGTAGCCAGGACAGAAAAGGTCGGTTGTGCAGCGGAGCGAGGCACAAGTTATAGCAGCCTATATTTTAACAGTTGCAAATATAGACTACAAACATAATACAAATGAGCATTTAATTACCGCAGATGTGACATCACACTATTGAAGCGCAATCAGACACCTGGCCGTCCCACACAAGTGACTGGGGTAGTGTAGGGGCCGTGTTCAGTGTAGGGGCCGTGTTCAGTGTCGGGACCGTGTTCAGTGTAGTGACCGTGTTCAGTGTAGGGGCTGTGTTCAGCGTAGTGAGTGTGTTCAGCGTAGTGAGTGTGTTCAGCGTAGTGAGTGTGTTCAGCGTAGTGAGTGTGTTCAGCGCAGTGAGTGTGTTCAGCGCAGTGAGTGTGTTCAGCGCAGTGAGTGTGTTCAGCGCAGTGAGTGTGTTCAGTGTAGAGACTGTGTTCAGTCCAGGTGCCGTGTTCAGTGCAGGGGCCGTGTTCAGTGCAGGGGCCGTGTTCAGTGTCGGGGCCGTGTTCAGTGTCGGGGCCGTGTTCAGTGTCGGGGCCGTGTTCAGTGTCGGGGCCGTGTTCAGTGTCGGGGCCGTGTTCAGTGTCGGGGCCGTGTTCAGTGTCGGGGCCGTGTTCAGTGTCGGGGCCGTGTTCAGTGTCGGGGCCGTGTTCAGTGTCGGGGCCGTGTTCAGTGTCGGGGCCGTGTTCAGTGTCGGGGCCGTGTTCAGTGTCGGGGCCGTGTTCAGTGTCGGGGCCGTGTTCAGTGTCGGGGCCGTGTTCAGTGTCGGGGCCGTGTTCAGTGTCGGGGCCGTGTTCAGTGTCGGGGCCGTGTTCAGTGTAGGGGCCGTGTTCAGTGTAGGGGCCGTGTTCAGTGTAGGGGCCGTGTTCAGTGTAGGGGCCGTGTTCAGTGTAGGGGCCGTGTTCAGTGTAGGGGCCGTGTTCAGTGTAGGGGCCGTGTTCAGTGTAGGGGCCGTGTTCAGTGTAGGGGCCGTGTTCAGTGTAGGGGCCGTGTTCAGTGTAGGGGCCGTGTTCAGTGTAGGGGCCGTGTTCAGTGTAGGGGCCGTGTTCAGTGTAGGGGCCGTGTTCAGTGTAGGGGCCGTGTTCAGTGTAGGGGCCGTGTTCAGTGTAGGGGCCGTGTTCAGTGTCGGGGCCGTGTTCAGTGTCGGGGCCGTGTTCAGTGTCGGGGCCGTGTTCAGTGTCGGGGCCGTGTTCAGTGTGGGGACCGTGTTCAGTGTAGGGGCTGTGTTCAGTTTCGGGACCGTGTTCCGTATAGGGGCTGTGATTTGTGTCGGTGCTGTGTTCAATATCTGTGGGATCTTGTTTTGTGCATATTGTCTGTTGTGTTTTCTGCAAAGTCAATCTATTACTCTCTCTCTCTCTCTCCTACTCCTATCTCTCTCCTACTCCTATTTCTCTATTCTCCTCCCTCTCTCCCTCTCTGTCTTCTCCCCTTCTCTCTCTTCCATCTCTCTCTCTTCCCTCTCTCTGTCTCTCTTGCTATCTCTCCCACTCACTGGCTCTCTCTCCCCTGTCTGTGTCTCGATTTCTATCTCTTGCTCTTTCTCGCTCTCTTCCTCTCTCATCATTTGTGTCCCTGGCTTCCTCCCCGTCCTTCTCCATCTTTCTTTTGTGCTGTCTCTACCTTTCTCTCTCACCCTGCCTTATGGGCAACACGGTGGCATAGTGGTTAGCACTGGTGCCTCACAGCGCCAGAAACCCGGGTTCGAATCTGACCTCGGGTGACTGTCTGTGTGGAGTTTGCACATTCTCCCCGTGTCTGCGTGGGTTTCCTCCGGGTGCTCCGGTTTCCTCCCACAGTCCAAAAATGCGTGGGTTAGGTTGATTTGGCTATGATAAATTGACCCTTAATGTTAGGGGGGATTAAATATGTGGGGTTATGGGGATAGGATAGGATGGGATATGTTAGGGGGAATTAAATACGTGGGGTTACGGGGGTAGGGTGGGATATGTGTACTGTGGGGATATAAAGCAGGGACAGGGTACTGGACTTGGATGATCAGCCATGATCGTATTGAATGGCGGAGCAGGCTCGACGGGCCGAATGGCCTACTCCTGCTCCTAGATTCTATGTTTCTATGTCTCTATGTTTCTATCTATCCTTCTGTCCAGTTGGTTTAATATTTCTAATTTGAAGCAGTTTGTCGGTCTGTTAAATATTTGCCTCTAAAACGGATCAGAGCCGTCACCAGTTGCCGTCCTGTCTGACACCCTTGAACAAGGTGGGAGAATCTGGCAGCGATGAATTGTCCCTGAGTCGGAGCCAGCAGCTCACTGCCTGTTTGTGTGGACAATGCGCTGGCCCTCAACTGCTGAGTGTCCACATATCACCAGATTAAATTAGGGTGACCACACTTTCTAACCCCAATCCGGGGACACACAGGGTGGGAGCACAGCAAAGTAGCCAGGACAGAAAAGGTCGTTTGTGCAGCGGAGCGAGGCACAAGTTATTGCAGCCTATATTTTAACAGTTGCAAATATAGACTACAAACATAATAAAAATGAGCATTTAATTACCGCAGATGTGACATAACAATATTGAAGCGCAATCAGATTTCTGGCCGTTCCACACAAGTGACTACGGTAGTGACGCGGCTGTGTTCAGTGCAGGGGCCGTGTTCAGTGCAGGGGCCGTGTTCAGTGCAGGGACAGTGTTCAGTGCCGGGGCTGTGTTCAGTGCCGGGGCCGTGTTCAGTGCCGGGGCCGTGTTCAGTGCCGGGGCCGTGTTCAGTGCCGGGGCCGTGTTCAGTGCCGGGGCCGTGTTCAGTGCCGGGGCCGTGTTCAGTGCCGGGGCCGTGTTCAGTGCCGGGGCCGTGTTCAGTGCCGGGGCCGTGTTCAGTGCAGGGGCCGTGTTCAGTGCAGGGACCGTGTTCAGTGTAGGGGCCGTGTTCAGTGTAGGGGCCCGTGTTCAGTGTAGGGGCCGTGTTCAGTGCAGGGACCGTGTTCAGTGTAGGGGCCGTGTTCAGTGTAGGGGCCCGTGTTCAGTGTAGGGGCCGTGTTCAGTGTAGGGGCCGTGTTCAGAGCAGGGGCCGTGTTCAGAGCAGGGGCCGTGTTCAGAGCAGGGGCCGTGTTCAGAGCAGGGGCCGTGTTCAGAGCAGGGGCCGTGTTCAGAGTAGGGGCCGTGTTCAGAGTAGGGGCCGTGTTCAGAGTAGGGGCCGTGTTCAGAGTAGGGGCCGTGTTCAGAGTAGGGGCCGTGTTCAGAGTAGGGGCCGTGTTCAGAGTAGGGGGCCGTGTTCAGAGTCGGGGCCGTGTTCAGAGTCGGGGCCGTGTTCAGAGTCGGGGCCGTGTTCAGAGTAGGGGCCGTGTTCAGAGTCGGGGCCGTGTTCAGAGTCGGGGCCGTGTTCAGAGTCGGGGCCGTGTTCAGAGTCGGGGCCGTGTTCAGAGTCGGGGCCGTGTTCAGAGTCGGGGCCGTGTTCAGAGTCGGGGCCGTGTTCAGAGTAGGGGCCGTGTTCAGAGTAGGGGCCGTGTTCAGAGTAGGGGCCGTGTTCAGAGTCGGGGCCGTGTTCAGCTTTGGGGCTGTGTTCAATATTGTTGGGATCTTGCTTTGTGCAAATTGGCTGATGTGTTTCCTACAAAGTCATTCTATTACTCTCTCTCTCGCTCTCTCTCTGTCTTCTCTGTCCCCTTGCTCTAGCCACACTCTCTCCTCTTTCTCTGTCATTCTTACTGTCTCTCCCTCTCACTGGCTCTCTCTCTCCCTGCCCATGTCTCGATTGCAGTCTTTTGCTCTAACTCGCTCTGTTCTTCTCTCGCATCATTTCTGTCCCTTGCTTCCTTACCCTCCTACTCCATCTTTCTTTCGTGCTATCTCTTCATGTCTCTCCCACCCTGCCTTATCATTCTGTCCAGTTGGTTAAATATTTCTAATTTGAAGCAGTTTGTTGGTCTGTTAAACATTTGCCTCTTAAACGGAACTGACTCATCACCAGTTGCCATCCTGTCTGACACCCTTGACCAAGGTGGGAGAATCTGGCTGTAATGAATTGTCCCTGAAGAGCAATTTAATAAATAGGAAGCAGGAGTCGGCCATTTGTCCCCTCGAGTCTGCTCTGCCATTCAATAAGATCGAGGCTGATCTTCTACCTCATCTCCACTTTCCTGCACTATCCCCATATCCCTTGATTCCCTTAATATCCAATAATCTATCGATCTCTGTCTTGAATATGCTCAACGACTGAGCCTCCACAGCCCTCTAGGGTAGAGAATGATAAAACCTCACCAGTTACAGTTAATCATCCACACCTTTGATTGCCGTGATTATCTCTCTGCCGAGGTGTGATAAAGGGCAGTTAGAAAGATTAACTGTAATCATCTGGCAGTGTTCTCTGACTATATATGCTGTGACTATATGCATCTCTTCACTTCACCTGACGAAGGAGCAGCCGCTCCGAAAGCTTGTGATTTCAAATAAAGCTGTTGGACTATAACCTGGTGTTGTGCGACTTCTCACATTTGTCCTCCCCAGTCCAACACCGGCATCTCCACATCACCCTTATTCTGAGACTGTGACCCCTGGTTCTGGACTCCCCAGCCAGGGGTCAACATGCTCCCTGCATCTACCCTGTCAAGCCCTTTAAGAATTTTGTATAATAGCAAAATACTGCGGATGCTGGGAATCTGAAATAACAACAGAAAATTCTGGAAACACTCAGCAGGTCAGGCAGCATCTGTGGAGCCACAAAGAGAGTTAAATTTTCAGGTCGACGTCCCTTCGTCAGAACTGAAAAAAGAGAGAGATGTAACATTTTTTTAAGCCAGTGTAGAGGCAGGGAAAGTGGGGAGGGGAGGAAAGAACAAAAGGGAAGGTCTGTGATAGGGTGGACGGCAGGAGAGATTAAAAGACAAAATTGCTGATGGTGCAAGGCAAAAGGAGATGGTAATGGGACAAGTTAAGAAACTAAAGATGACAAAGATGAGGAGTAAATGGCGATGGCAGAATCATCAACAACTGCCATGTGAGAGACAGAAAAAGAAGAATAGGGTCAGAGGTTCTGATCTGAAATTGTTGAACTCGATGTCGAGTCCAGAAGGCTGTAAAGTGCCTAATCGAAAGATGAGGTGCTGTTCCTCGAGCTTACATTGAGCTTCATTGGAACAATGTAATAGGCCGAGGACAGAGAGATCAGAGTGGGAGTGGGGCGGATAATGAATGTGACAACCGACCGGAAGCTCGGGATCGCGCTTACGGACTGAACGGAGGTGTTCCGCAAAGCGGTCACCCAATTGTCGTTTGGTCTCCCCAGTGTAGAGGAGACCGCATCGCGAGCAGCGAATACAGTATACTAAATTGCAAGAAGTACAAGTAAATCGCTGTTTCACCTGGAAGGGGTGTTTGGGGCCCTGGACAGTGGGAAGGGAGGAGGTAAAAGGGCAGGTGTTGCATCTCCTGCGCTTGCATGGGAAGGTGCCGTGGGAAGGGGAGTGGCTTTTGGGGTCCCTAAAAAGAATTTTGTATGTTTCAATGAGATCACCTCTCATTCTTCTAAACTCTAGCGAATATAGGCCTAGTCAACTCAATCTCTCCTCATAGGTCAATCCCCCCCATCCCGGGAACCAGTCTGGTGAACCTTCGTTGCACTCCCTCTCTGGCAAGTATATCCTTCCTTAGGTAAGAAGACCAAAACTGTACACAATACTCCAGGTGTGGTCTCACCAGGGCCCTATATCGTTTAATAACCTCTAGAGGCACCTTATCCAATGCCTTCTGGAAATCCAAAACACCACATCCACTGGTTCCCCCTTACCAATTCTACTAGTAACAATCTCAAAAAACTCTAATAGATTTGTCAAACATGATTTCCCTTTCATAAATCCGTGTTGACTCTGCCCAATCCTATGATTATTTTCTAAGTGCCCTGTTACCACGTCCTTAATAATAGATTCTAGCATTTTCTCTACTACTGATGTCAGGCTAACTGGTCTGTAGTTCCCCGTTTTCTCTCTCCCTCCTTTCTTAAATAGTGGGGTTACATTTGCTACCTTCCAATCCGTGGGAACCGTTCCAGAATATATGGAATTTTGGAAAATGACAACCAATGCATCCACTATCTCTATAGCCACCTCTTTCAAAACCCCAGGATGTAGGCCATCAGGTCCAGTGGATTTATCGGCTTTCAATCCCATTAATTTCTCCAGTACTACTTTTTTACTAACATTAATATCTTTCAGTTCCTCAGTCTCACTAGACCCTTGGTAGTCCACCATTTCCGGGAAGTCTTTTGCGTCTTCTTCCGTGAAGACAGACACAGAGGGCTGGATTTTCAATGACCTGTGGAGTCGGGTTTGGAGGTGTGTGGGGGGTTAAAGTTGCAGATTCGGGGGTCCCGACCCCATCCCGACTCCATTCCGCCTCCACGCAATTTTGACAAAATCGGTCGCGGTGTTCTCGACTCCGTCCCGCCTCCAAGAGGCGGGAGAGGCCATTAAAGCCCTTAACAAGCCCTAAATTGGCTCTGTAATGCCATTTTGAAAAGTTTTAGCTTGTTTAACCCTTTTCCGACGTGAAGTACGCCTGATGTGAAATACGCCAGTGAAACCTGGCGGGAGCACAAGTGGATAGCTGACTATCAGCTGCAGGTCCACTATTACAACGGAGATGTGATGAAGGTAGTAGTAGTAGTATTAGGTCTGAAAGTCGCCTCTGATGCTGCTGCATTGAATGTGTTCAGAGACTGCCTGGGAGGACTTGGTTGCAAAAAAAATTCTCTCTCTCTCTCTCTCTCTCTCTCTCTCTCTCTCTCTCTCTCTGAGATGCTGATCATTTTGCATCCAGGTCCTCTCACAACAAAGGCCAGGCAATCTCTGAGACCAGGCAGTCTTTGACCTGCAATGATGACATCATCAGCGGCGACTTTCAGACTGAAACCACTAATTGGGTCATGGGTTCGCACATGCTGGAACTCAATTGCCCAATTAAGTGAAAATTGCATCAATCTCCCACATCCAATTGCAGGCGGGTGGATAACACGACCCCAACCCGCCCCAGTATCAAAGTCCAGCGCAAAGGGCAGAATTTTCATTGACCCGTGGAGGCGGGTTTGGAGGTGTGTGGGGGGTTAAAATTGTGAAAACTGGCTGGTGGGCACATGCCCGCCTTCATCCCGCCTCCACGCAATTTTCATTAAATCGTGTCTGCTGGTCCCGACTCCGTCCTGCCTCTAAGAGGTGGGATAGGCCATTAAGGCCCTTAACAAGCACTAAATTGCCTCTATAATGCCATTTTGAAAGGCCTTTGTGATTTTAACCCTTTTTCCACGTGAAGCACGCCTGTTCTGAACCACGAATGTGAAACCTGGCGGTAGCACATTTGGATTGCTGACTATCAGCTGCAGCTCAACCATGAAATAGGAGATGTGATCAGCCATCATTTACAGTTGGCAGGACTTTGTTGTCTGAGGTCTGGGGGAACTTTTATATGGCATAACCACAGCTGTGGAAGTTTGGAGCCTGACACCCATCTCCTGTGTGACCTCCTGGGAAACCCCTCTCGCCACCTTGACTGAGTGCTTCCTCAACTGAGGCATATACCAGAAGCATGGGAACCATTTATTTCCTTTCCTCCTGGACATCAGATTTGGACGAAGACCAGCCGTGGCAGCAGCAGAACCATGAACAACAGCACCAGCACCAGCAGCAGCAGCAGCATCAACAGGAGTGCCAAGCTGCTCCTCACCCACCTGAAGCTGCACAGGCCAGAAGGCGCCAGCGCGCGACCACATTGCTGCCCGAGATGCAAGGGACGCACTTGACCAGATTTGCTTAGCCTGCACAATCAAATACTTTTGCCTCGCACCTTCTTATCAGACCATCGACAATGGCCAGGAACCTGCGGATTCCTATCACTCTGACCACCATACTGACAATTGCAGGTCATCCTAAGCCCTCAATGTGGAAATCCCATTTGCGAAATGACAGATGCCACAACTTCAGCAGTTTGCCAGCAGAATTTTTAATCACACCAAGCAAGTGCTGGCATTTCAAGATTAAACACAACATTACACCCAAGTGACTACCCTTGTGACTACTTGTGCATTATTTGTCTTTTACGCATACTCCTACGTGGTGCTTCCCCTGTGGCTTCAGCAGATGTGGAGGCCCCTTGCTCACTTTCTTGCTGCTCCTGCCTTGACACCTTTGGCGGGCGTCCTCTGGGGTTGCGAACCTGTGAGGGCTCGGCAACAGTCTGCTGCTCCTACGGCTGTGCAGGGGTTGAGACGCCGATCTCAGTTGGGTGAGGACTCTGGTGGGGCTCTGACCGAGGGCTTTGCAGTGGTTTGGTCGTGTGAGCGCTTGGAGAGGAGCCCCCACTTCCTTGTTGTCTGCCACCAACATCCCTCTCATAGGTCAGCCCCACCTCAGCGCTTGCAAATGGATTGAGAGCACCTTGCTGCACATCAGGGGGGCCATGGGGACCCGTATCTACACTGGAAGTCCTACTCAGAAGGACTTCCATGAAGGTCTGGTTTCTATGCTCAATAGCTGACTGTCGCTCCTCAAGAGATGCCAGTCTATTCTGAACAATGACCATGTTTTCTACACTCTGGCGACTAAGCTCCTCCATGGCCGTAGCCATCCTCTCCTCTACTGTAGCCAACCTTTCCACGGAGTTTGCCATCCTTTCCGTGGTGATGCGTTCATGCGCCAATGACTCCACAAAGGCTCTGCTCATGTTCGCTATGGACTCCTCCATTCGCTCCACACTCGCAGCGACCCTGGAGACAAAACCTGCCAGAGACTCCTGCATCTGTTCCTGGAGTTCCAGCACTGCTGATTTTATGGATGGACCCGGAGGCACAGGGTCGACATGCAGCTGAGAAAGAGCTAGGAGAGTCCTGCGCCCTCTGACGAGGACTCTCCACTGCTGTCCCTGTCTCCACCATCTGCTGATGCTCACTTGTGAGCTGTGATACACCAGGTGACAACACTACTCTATCTCGCGATTTTCCCTCCGAGGTATGAGTGTCTGCGCTGGTGCAGGGTGCGCTGAATTCTGCTGAGGCTGCGCCCTCAGAGGTTGCAGCTTCCTCTGAGGAGTCCTGAGGCTCAGGCTGTTCCTCCTGGATAGTGGGGACGGCTGCTTGCGATGGTCCGGGGGGGTGCAAAGGAAAGAGTCAGAGATGTGAGTCCAAGGTTACATGCACATTGCATATTGCAGATGATCACAAGTCAGTCTGCTGGAGCATCAGAATCATTATCAGTGACTCGTGCAATGTCAATGAGAGAGATGATAAACTATTCTGTCACCAGCTTGCTCTGATGCACCCGTCTGTCCGTCCCCCACTTGCGCATCCTCCTCCACTCCCATGATCTCCAGGACCGCCTCCTCCAGGTGGTGAGCTGGGCTACTGAGGGTGGCCCTCCTCCTGTCCTCGCTCTTTCCCTCTTATTGTGAGCTCTCTTTTCCTGCAATGAGGGAGACAAGTGGAGTTTGAGTGAGAATGAAGGAGTGAGTGTAGAGAATCCATAGCATAGATGGTTAGAAGGAGACAAATTCGGAGTGAGGTGGCAAGACCATGGGCCCTCCTTGTGTGTTGTAAGTTGTTTTCATAGCATCACAGCGATAGGGAGTGTGAGGGCTGCATAGTCGAATAGTTAGGTGAATGTGACCATAGAGAGAGAGGGAATGGGTAAGGGTGCAGGGATGTCAGTGTCAAGTGGGATGTGGAGGAAGAGGTTGTCAAAGCTGAGTGCTGGTGAGGAGAGGCAATGGGGATCAGAATGAGGGTGATGGGAAATTCATACTCACTTTTCCAGTGCGCAGCAGGTCATGAAACCTCTTCCTGCACTGAAGCCAGGTTCTGCGGGTTATGGACAACGAGGTGACCTCCTCTGCCACCTGGATCCACACAGCATTGGTTTGATGGGAAGGTGTCTTCCTCCCTGAAGAAGGGAAGAGCACCTCCTTATTAGCTCTGGCTCCCTCAATTAAAGCCTGCAGGGCGACGTCATCAAATCGAGGTGCAGACCTAGGTCTCTGGCTGGCCATTCTTCCCGCAGGTGCCTCTAACGTGCAAAGGCAGAAGCTTGGCAGTCTGCAGAGGAAGCAAGGCTTGTTGCAGACCTTAAATGCTGCAGCAATGATGACGTCATCGGAGGCGACTTTCAGACTGGAAAAACTCACTGGCCACGGGTTCCCACACGTTGGAACTCAATTGGCCAATTATGTTAAAATCGCATCAATCTCCCACATCGATTTAGAGTCAGGTGGCTAACACGAAATGCGGATTACACGACCCCAGCCCGCCCCTGAATCAAAATCCAGCACAAAGTATTTATTTAATTTCTCTGCCATTTCCTTATTCCCCATTATAATTTCTCCTGTCTCGGCCTGAAAGGGACCCACACATACTTTTGCTAATCTTTTCCTTTTGTACATACCTATAGAAGCTTTTACAGTCTGCTTTTATGTCTCTCGCTAGTTTACTCTCATATTCTATTTTCCCTTTCTTTATCAATTTCTTGGTCCCCCTTTGCAGAACTCTAAAATCCTCCCAATCCTCAGGTTTACTACACTTTTTTGGCAAAATTATAAGGCTCTTCCTTCGATCTAATAATATCTTTACCTTCACTTGTTAGCCATGGTTGGTCCACATTTCCTGTAGGGTTTTTGTGCCTTAAAGGAATGCATATTTGTTGTAAATTATGTATTAATTCTTTAAATGCTAGCCATTGCTCGCCCACTGTGTAAGCTTTTAATGTAGTTTCCCAATCTACCTTAGGCAACTCACCCCTCATACCTACCTAGTTTGCTTTGTTTAGATTTAAGACCCGAGATATGGGGATAGTGCAGGAAAGAGGAGATGAGGTAGAAGATCAGCCATGATCTCATTGAATGGCGGAGCAGGCACGAGGGACCAAAAGGCCTACTCCTATTCCTATTTCTTATGTTCCTATTCAGTGACAAATCATGACAGACAGATTTGCGCACCTTGTTCAAGGGTGTCTGACATGGAGGAAACTGGTGACGGGTCAGTTCCGTTACAGAGGCATATATTTACCAGACTGACAAAGTGGTTAAAATTAGAAATATTTAACTATCTGGACAGAATGATAAGGCAGGGTGAGAGAGACACAGAGAGAGAGAGCATGAAAGAAAGATGGAGAAGGAGGAGGAGGAAAGAGGAGACACAAATAAAGAGAGAGAGGAAAAGAGCGAGACAGAGCAAAAGACAGCAATCGAGACACAGACACGGGGGAGAGAGAGCGAGTGAGAGGGAGTGAGAGTAAGAGAGACAGAGATGGAGGAGATGAGAGAAAGAGGAGAAAGACAGAGGGAGAAAGATAGAGAGAAATAGCACGAAACACGTCAGCGAATTTGCACACAGCAGGATCCCAACGACACTGAACACAGACCCTGCATTGAACACAGTCCCAGAATTGAACACAGTCCCAGCATTGAACAAGGCCCCTACACTGAACACGGCCCCTGCTCTGAACACGGCCCCTGCTCTGAACACGGCCCCTACACTGAACACGGCCCCTACACAGAACACGACCCCTAAACTGAATACGGCCCCTACGCAGAACACGGCCCCTACGCAGAACACGGCCCCTACGCCGAACACGGCCCCGACGCCGAACACGGCCCCGACGCCGAACACGGCCCCGACGCCGAACACGGCCCCGACGCCGAACACGGCCCCTACGCCGAACACGGCCCCTACGCCGAACACGGCCCCGACGCCGAACACGGCCCCGACGCCGAACACGGCCCCGACGCCGAACACGGCCCCGACGCCGAACACGGCCCCGACACCGAACACGGCCCCTACACCGAACAGAGCCCCTACACCGAACACGGCCCCTACACCGATCACGGACCCTACACCGAACACAGTCCCTACACCGAACACAGTCCCTACACCGAACACAGCCCCTACACCGAACACGGACCCTACACCGAACACGGACCCTACACCGAACACGGACCCTACACCGAACACGGTCCCTACACCGAACACGGTCCATACACCGAACACGGCCCCTACACCGATCACGGTCCCTACACCGAACACGGCCCCTACACCGAACACGGCCCCTACACCGAACACGGCCCCTACACCGAACACGGCCCCTACACCGAACACGGCCCCTACACCGAACACGGTCCCTACACCGAACACGGCCACTACACCGAACACGGCCCCTGCACCGAACACGGCCCCTGCACCGAACACGGACCCTTCACCGAACACAGTCACAGCATTGAACACAGTCCCAGCATTGAACAAGGCCCCTACACTGAACACGGCCCCTACACAGAACACGGCCCCTACACCGAACACGGCCCCTACACCGAACACGGCCCCTACACCGAACACGGCCCCTACACCGAACACGGCCCCTAAACCGAACACGGCCCCTACACCGAACAGAGCCCCTACACCGAACACTGTCCTTAAAATGAACACGGCTCCTACACCGAACACGGCCCCTACACCGAACACGGCCCCTACACCGATCACGGACCCTACACCGATCACGGACCCTACACCGATCACGGACCCTACACCGAACACGGACCCTACAGCGAACACAGCCCCAGAACGAACGATGCCCCTACGCCGAACGCGGCCCCTACACCGAACACGGCCCCTACACCGAACACGTCCCCTGAACTGAACTCAGCCCATACACTGAACACAGCCCCTATACTGACCACAGCACCTGCACTGCACTCGGCCCCTGCACTGAACACGGCCCCTGCACTGAACACGGCCCCTGCACTGAACACGGCCCCTGCACTGAACACGGCCCCTGCACTGAACACGGCCCCTGCACTGAACACGGCCCCTGCACTGAACACGGCCCCTGCACTGAACACGGCCCCTGCACTGAACACGGCCCCTGCACTGAACACGGCCCCTGCACTGAACACGGCCCCTGCACTGAACACGGCCCCTGCACTGAACACGGCCCCTGCACTGAACACGGCCCCTGCACTGAACACGGCCCCTGCACTGAACACGGCCCCTGCACCGAACACGGGCCCGGCACCGAACACGGCACCTACACCGAACACGGCACCTACACCGAACACGGCCCCGACACCGAACACGGCCCCTGCACCGAACACGGCCCTTACACCGAACAAGGCCCCGACACCGAACAAAGCCCTTCCACCGAACACTGCCCCCACACCGAACACGGCCCCCACACCGAACACGGCCCCCACACCGAACACGGCCCCGACAATGAACACGGCCCGGACAATGAACACGGCCCCGACAATGAACACGGCCCCGACACCGAACAAAGCCCCTACACCGAACACTGCCCCCACACCGAACACGGCCCCCACACCGAACACGGTCCCCACACCGAACACGGCCCCCACACCGAACACGGCCCCCACACCGAACTCGGCCCCCACACCGAACACGGCCCCCACACCGAACACGGCCCCACACCGAACACGGCCCCCACACCGAACACGGCCCCCACACCGAACACGGCCCCCACACCGAACTCGGCCCCGACACCGAACTCGGCCCCTACACCGAACACGGCCCCTACACCGAACAGGGCCCCTACACCGAACACGGCCCCTACAATGAACACGGCCTCTACACTGAACACGGCCCCTACAATGAACACGGCCCGGACAATGAACACGGCCCCGACAATGAACACGGCCCCTACAATGAACACGGCCCCTACACCGAACACGGCCCCTACACCGAACACGGCCCCTACACCGAACACGGCCCCAGAACGAACGATGCCCCTACGCCGAACGCGGCCCCTACACCGAACTCGGCCCCTACACCGAACAGAGCCCCTCAACTGAACACTGCCCCTCAACTGAACACAGCCCCTACACCGAACACAGCCCCAACACCGAACACAGACCCTACACCGAACACAGACCCTACACCGAACACAGCCCCTACACCGAACACAGCCCCTACACTGAACACAGCCCCAACACCGAACACAGACCCTACACCGAACACAGACCCTACACCGAACACAGACCCTACACCGAACACAGCCGCTAACCTGAACACGGCCCCCGCACTGAACACGGCCCCCGCACTGAACACGGCCCCCGCACTGAACACGGCCCCCGCACTGAACACGGCCCCCGCACTGAACACGGCCCCCGCACTGAACACGGCCCCCGCACTGAACACGGCCCCCGCACTGAACACGGCCCCCGCACTGAACACGGCCCCCGCACTGAACACGGCCCCCGCACTGAACACGGCCCCCGCACTGAACACGGCCCCCGCACTGAACACGGTCCCCTGCACTGAACACGGCCCCTGCACTGAACACGGCCCCTACACTGAACACAGCCGCTAACCTGAACACAGACCCTACACCGAACACAGACCCTACACCGAACACAGACCCTACACCGAACACAGCCGCTAACCTGAACACGGCCCCTGCACTGAACACAGCCCCCACACTGAACACAGTCCCTACACTGAACACGGCCCCTGCACTGAACACGGTCCCTACACTGAACACGGCCCCTACACTGAACACGGCCCCTGCACTGAACACAGCCCCTACATTGAACACAGCCGCTAACCTGAACACGGCCCCTGCACTGAACACAGCCCCTACATTGAACACAGCCGCTAACCTGAACACGGCCCCTACACTGAACACGGCCCCTGCACTGAACACAGCCCCTACATTGAACACGCCCCCTGCACTGAACACAGCCCCTACACTGAACACAGCCCCCACAGTGAACACAGCACCTATACTGAACTCGGCCCCTACACTGAACACAGCCCCTACACTGAACACAGCCCCTACACTGAACACAGCCCCTACACTGAACACAGCCCCTACACTGAACACAGCCCCTACACTGAACACAGCCCCTACACTGAACACAGCCCCGACACTGAACACAGCCCCTACACTGAACACAGCCCCTACACTGAACACAGCCCCTACACTGAACACAGCCCCTACACTGAACACAGCCCCTACACTGAACACAGACGCGACACTACCTCAGTCACTGAGGTTTGGAGAGGAGTCAGGGGTAGCCTCATTCACTTATTTGGAATGGTCAGGTGTTTAATTGCGCTCCAATAGTGTGATGTCACGTCTGCGCTAATTAAATGCTCATTTGTATTATGTTTGTAGGCTATATTTGCAATTGTTAAAATATAGGCTGGTATAAATTTTGCCTCGCTCTGTTGCACAACCGACCTTTTCTGTCCTGGCTACTTTGCTGTGCTCCCACCCTGTGTGTCCCCGGATTGGGTTTAGAAAGTGTGGTCACCCTAATTTAATCTGGCGATATGTGGAGACTCAGCAGTTGAGGGCCAGCGCATTGTCCACACACACAGGCAGTGAGCTGCTGGCTCCTACTCAGGGACAATTCATCGCTGCCAGATTCTCCCACCTTGTTCAAGGGTGTCAGACAGGACGGCAACTGGTGACGGCTCAGATCCGTTTTAGAGGCAAATATTTAACAGACCGACAAACTGCTTCAAATTAGAAATATTAAACCAACTGGACAGAAGGATAAGGCAGGGTGAGAGAGAAAGGTAGAGACAGCACAAAAGAAAGATGGAGAAGGACGGAGAGGAAGCAAGGGACACAAATGATGAGAGAGGAAGCGAGCGAGATAGAGCAAGAGATAGAAATCGAGACACAGACAGGGGAGAGCGAGCCAGTGAGTGGGAGAGAGAGGGAAGAGAGAGAGAGGGAAGAGAGAGAGAGGGAAGAGAGAGAGAGGGAAGAGAGCGAAGGGGAGACAGAAGACAGAGAGGGAGAGACGGAGGAGAGGAGAGAATTAGGAGTAGGAGAGAGAGAGAGAGAGTAATAGATTGACTTTGCAGAAAACACTTCAGACAATATGCACAAAGCAAGATCCCACAGATATTGAATGCAGCCCCTACACTGAACACGGCCCCTGCACTGAACACGGCCCCGACACTGAACACGGCCCCAGCACTGAACACGGCCCCGACACTGAACACGGCCCCGACACTGAACACGGCCCCGACACTGAACACGGCCCCGACACTGAACACGGCCCCGACACTGAACACGGCCCCGACACTGAACACGGCCCCGACACTGAACACGGCCCCGACACTGCACACGGCCCCGACACTGCACACGGCCCCGACACTGCACACGGCCCCGACACTGCACACGGCCCCGACACTGCACACGGCCCCGACACTGCACACGGCCCCGACACTGCACACGGCCCCGACACTGCACACGGCCCCGACACTGCACACGGCCCCCACAGTGACCACATCCCCCGCGCTGAACGCGGCCCCCGCGCTGAACGCGCCCCCCGCGCTGAACGCGGCCCCCGCTCTGAACGCGGCCCCCGCACTGAACGCGGCCCCCGCACTGAACGCGGCCCCCGCACTGAACGCGGCCCCCCTCACTGAACGCGGCCCCCACACTGAACGCGGCCCCCACACTGCACAAGGCCCCGACACTGAACACGGCCCCGACACTGCACACGGCCCCGACACTGCACACGGCCCCGACACTGCACACGGCCCCGACACTGCACACGGCCCCTGCACTGAACACGGCCCCTGCACTGAACACGGCCCCTGCACTGAACACGGCCCCTGCACTGAACACGGCCCCGCACTGAACACGGCCCCGCACTGAACACGGCCCCCGCACTGAACACGGCCCCCGCACTGAACACGGCCCCCGCACTGAACACGGCCCCCGCACTGAACACGGCCCCCGCACTGAACACGGCCCCCGCACTGAACACGGCCCCCGCACTGAACACGGCCCCCGCACTGAACACGGCCCCCGCACTGAACACGGCCCCCGCACTGAACACGGCCCCCGCACTGAACACGGCCCCCGCACTGAACACGGCCCCCGCACTGAACACGGCCCCGCACTGAACACGGCCCCGCACTGAACACGGCCCCTGCACTGAACACGGCCCCTGCACTGAACACGGCCCCTGCACTGAACACGGCCCCTGCACTGAACACGGCCCCTGCACTGAACACGGCCCCTACACTGAACACGCCCCCACTGAACACAGCCCCTACACTATACGCGGCCCCTACACTGAACACGGCCCCTACACTGCACACAGCCCCTACACTGAACACAGCCCCTACACTATACGCGGCCCCTACACTAAACACAGCCCCTACACTAAACACAGTCCCTCCACTGAACACAGTCCCTACACTGAACACAGACGCGACACTGAACACGGCCCCTACACTGAACACAGCCCCTACACTGAACACAGACGCGACACTGAACACAGTCACTGAGGTTTGGAGAGTAGTCAGTTGTCGCCTCATTCACTTATTTGGAATGGTCAGGTGTTTAATTGCGCTCCAATAGTGTGATGTCACGTCTGCGCTAATTAAATGCTCATTTGTATTATGTTTGTAGGCTATATTTGCAATTGTTAAAATATAGGCTGGTATAAATTTTGCCTCGCTCTGTTGCACAACCGACCTTTTCTGTCCTGGCTACTTTGCTGTGCTCCCACTCCGTGTGTCCCCGGATTGGGTTTAGAAAGTGTGGTCACCCTAATTTAATCTGGTGATATGTGGACACTCAGCAGTTGAGGGCCAGCGCATTGTCCACACACACAGGCAGTGAGCTGCTGGCTCCTACTCAGGGACAATTCATCGCTGCCAGATTCTCCCACCTTGTTCATGGGTGTCAGACAGGACGGCAACTGGTGACGGCTCAGATCCGTTTTAGAGGCAAATATTTAACAGACCAACAAACTGCTTCAAATTAGAAATATTAAACCAACTGGACAGAAGGATAAGGCAGGGTGAGAGAGAAAGGTAGAGACAGCACAAAAGAAAGATGGAGAAGGACGGAGAGGAAGCAAGGGACACAAATGATGAGAGAGGAAGCGAGCGAGATAGAGCAAGAGATAGAAATCGAGACACAGACAGGGGAGAGCGAGCCAGTGAGTGGGAGAGAGAGGAAGAGAGACAGAGAGAGGAGAGAGAGAGGGAAGAGAGAGAGAGGGAAGAGAGAGAGAGGGAAGAGAGAGAGAGGGAAGAGAGCGAAGGGGAGACAGAAGACAGAGAGGGAGAGACGGAGGAGAGGAGAGAATTAGGAGTAGGAGAGAGAGAGAGAGAGTAATAGATTGACTTTGCAGAAAACACTTCAGACAATATGCACAAAGCAAGATCCCACAGATATTGAATGCAGCCCCTACACTGAACACGGCCCCTGCACTGAACACGGCCCCGACACTGAACACGGCCCCAGCACTGAACACGGCCCCGACACTGAACACGGCCCCGACACTGAACACGGCCCCGACACTGAACACGGCCCCGACACTGAACACGGCCCCGACACTGAACACGGCCCCGACACTGAACACGGCCCCGACACTGAACACGGCCCCGACACTGAACACGGCCCCGACACTGAACACGGCCCCGACACTGCACACGGCCCCGACACTGCACACGGCCCCGACACTGCACACGGCCCCGACACTGCACACGGCCCCGACACTGCACACGGCCCCGACACTGCACACGGCCCCGACACTGAACACGGCCCCCACAGTGACCACATCCCCCGCGCTGAACGCGGCCCCCGCGCTGAACGCGCCCCCCGCGCTGAACGCGGCCCCCGCTCTGAACGCGGCCCCCGCACTGAACGCGGCCCCCGCACTGAACGCGGCCCCCGCACTGAACGCGGCCCCCTCACTGAACGCGGCCCCCACACTGAACGCGGCCCCCACACTGCACAAGGCCCCGACACTGAACACGGCCCCGACACTGCACACGGCCCCGACACTGCACACGGCCCCGACACTGCACACGGCCCCGACACTGCACACGGCCCCGACACTGCACACGGCCCCGACACTGCACACGGCCCCGACACTGCACACGGCCCCGACACTGAACACGGCCCCGACACTGAACACGGCCCCCACAGTGACCACATCCCCCGCGCTGAACGCGGCCCCCGCGCTGAACGCGGCCCCCGCGCTGAACGCGGCCCCCGCGCTGAACGCGGCCCCCGCGCTGAACGCGGCCCCCGCACTGAACGCGGCCCCCTCACTGAACGCGGCCCCCACACTGAACGCGGCCCCCACACTGAACGCGGCCCCCACACTGAACGTGGCCCCCACACTGAACGCGGCCCCCACACTGAACGCGGCCCCCACACTGAACGCGGCCCCCACACTGAACGCGGCCCCTACAATGAACGCGGTCCCGACAATGAACACGGTCCCGACAATGAACACGGTCCCTACACTGAACACGGACCCTACACTGCACACGGTCCCTACACTGCAGACGGTCCCTACACTGCACACAGCCGCGACACTAAGCACAGCCCCTACACTAAACACAGTCCCTACACTGAACACAGCCCCTACACTGAACACAGCCCCTACACTATACGCGGCCCCTACACTGAACACGGCCCCTACACTGCACACAGCCCCTACACTGAACACAGCCCCTACACTATACGCGGCCCCTACACTAAACACAGCCCCTACACTAAACACAGTCCCTCCACTGAACACAGTCCCTACACTGAACACAGACGCGACACTGAACACGGCCCCTACACTGAACACAGCCCCTACACTGAACACAGACGCGACACTGAACACAGTCACTGAGGTTTGGAGAGTAGTCAGTTGTCGCCTCATTCACTTATTTGGAATGGTCAGGTGTTTAATTGCGCTCCAATAGTGTGATGTCACATCTGCGGTAATTAAATGCTCATTTGTATTATGTTTGTAGTCTATATTTGCAATTGTTAAAATATAGGCTGGTATAACTTTTGCCTCGCTCTGTTGCACAACCGACCTTTTCTGTCCTGGCTACTTTGCTGTGCTCCCACTCCGTGTGTCCCCGGATTGGGTTTAGAAAGTGCGGTCACCCTAATTTAATCTGGTGATATGTGGACACTCAGCAGTTGAGGGCCAGTGCATTGTCCACACACACAGGCAGTGAGCTGCTGGCTCCTACTCAGGGACAATTCATCGCTGCCAGATTCTCCCACCTTGTTCAAGGGTGTCAGACAGGACGGCAACTGGTGACGGCTCAGATCCGTTTTAGAGGCAAATATTTAACAGACCGACAAACTGCTTCAAATTAGAAATATTAAACCAACTGGACAGAAGGATAAGGCAGGGTGAGAGAGAAAGGTAGAGATAGCACGAAAGAAAGATGGAGAAAGACGGGAGGAAGCAAGGGACACAAATGATGAGAGAGGAAGAGAGCGAGAAAGAGCAAGAGATAGAAATCGAGACACAGACAGGGGAGAGAGAGCCAGTGAGTGGGAGAGATAGCAAGAGAGAGGGAAGAGAGAGGGAGGGAAGAGAGCGAAGGGGAGAGAGAAGACAGAGAGGGAGAGAGGGAGGAGAGGAGAGAAATAGGAGTAGGAGAGAGAGAGAGAGAGAGAGGAGTGAGAGTAATAGATTGACTTTGCAGAAAACACTTCAGACAATATGCACAAAGCAAGATCCCAAAGATATTGAACACAGCACTGACATTGAACACAGCCCCTACACTGAACACGGCCCCTACACTGAACACGGCCCCGACACTGAACACAGCCCCGACACTGAACACAGCCCCGACACTGAACACAGCCCCGACACTGAACACAGCCCCGACACTGAACACAGCCCCGACACTGAACACAGCCCCGACACTGAACACAGCCCCGACACTGAACACAGCCCCGACACTGAACACAGCCCCGACACTGAACACAGCCCCTGCACTAAACACAGCCCCTACACTGAACACAGACCCTACACTGAACACAGACCCTACACTGAACACAGACCCTACACTGAACACAGCCCCTACACTGAACACAGCCCCTACACTGAACACAGCCCCTGCACTGAACACAGCCCCTACACTGAACACAGCCCCTACACTGAACACAGCCCCTACACTGAACACAGCCCCTACACTGAACACAGACCCTACACTGAACACGGTCCCTACATTGAAAACGGTCCCTACATTGAAAACGGTCCCTGCACTGAACATAGCCCCTACACTGAACACAGTCCCTACATTGAACACAGTCCCTACACTGAACACAGCCCCTACACTGAACACAGTCCCTACACTGAACACAGCCCCTACACTGAACACAGCCCCTACACTGAACACAGCCCCTACACTGAACACGGTCCCTACATTGAACACGGTCCCTGCACTGAACACAGCCCCTACACTGAACACAGCCCCTACACTGAACACAGCCCCTACACTGAACACAGCCCCTACACTGAACACAGCCCCTACACTGAACACAGCCCCTACACTGAACACAGTCCCTACATTGAACACAGTCCCTACACTGAAAACAGCCCCTACACTGAACACTGCCCCTACACTGAACACAGCCCCTACACTGAACACAGCCCGTACACTGAACACAGTCCGTACACTGAACCAAGCCCATACACTGAACACGGCCCCTACACTGAACACAACCCCTACATTGAACACAGTCCCTACATTGAAAACGGTCCCTACACTGAACACAACCCCTACACTGAACACAGACCCTACAATGAACGCAGTCCCTACACTGAACACAGTCCCTACACTGAATACAGCCCCTACACTGAACACAGACCCTACACTGAACACGATTTAATCGCAGCAAAGAATTCCTTTCAACCTTCTCCAGCTCAATCATTACTCAGATTGGTCCCTCCGTTTATTAATAAAAAACTGCATGTGAGACACATTTACGCTTTGATTCCAGTTACTGTTGGTCCTGGGTAGCGGACTGCCCCTTTAGAATGTCCAGGATAGAGCCAATCCCACGCCGCCCCGTGTGTGTGTGATTATTAACTGCAGAATACTCTCCGAGTCCATATAAAGAGCTTCTGTAACTCCAGCCGTCTCATCGTGACTCTGAGGGACTCAGTGGAAGATGATGAAAGCTCTGCTCTTGTTACTTGGAGTCCTGGTGTTGGTGCAGCCCACCACTGCCGATGAGCGAGTGAGACCAAAGCTCGCATTTGGAGGTCAGTACATCTCTCAGCAGCCAATCTGTAGCACCATTCACAGGAAGAGGAGGAAGTAATTCAGCCCCTCGAGCCTATTCCGCCTTTCAATTAGATCATGGCTGATCTGTATCTTAACTCCATCTCCCCGTCTTGGTTGCATAACCCTTAATACCCTTCCCTAACAAAAATCTATCCATCTCAGTTTTGAACTTCTTTAATTGTCCCTCAGCATCCACAACATTTTGTGGGTACGAGGAAGTGTTCCAGATTTCCACGACACTTTGTGTGAAGAAGTGCTTCCTGCCATCGCCCCTGGCCAATATTTATCCCTCAATCAACATCAACATCACTAAAACAGATTATCTGTACTGTGCACAGTTCAGGTCTCAATATACAATGGTTAGACCACGCTTGGAGCACTGTGCACAGTTCTGGTATCCATATACCATGTTTAGACCATGCTTGCAGCACTGTGCACAGTTCTGGTCTCAATGTACCATGGTTAGACCACGCTTGGAGCACTGTGCACAGTTCTGGTCTCAATGTACCGTGGTTAGATCATGCTTGGAGCACTGTGCACAGTTCTGGTCTTAATGTATCATGGTTAGACCACGTTTGGAGCACTGTGCACAGTTCTGGTCTCAATGTACCGTGGTTAGACCATGCTTGGAGCACTGTGCACAGTTCTGGTCTTAATGTATCATGGTTAGACCACGTTTGGAGCACTGTGCACAGTTCTGGTCTCAATGTACCGTGGTTAGACCATGCTTGGAGCACTGTGCACAGTTCTGGCCTCAATATACCATGGTTAGACCACGCTTGGAGCACTGTGCACAGTTCTGGTCTCAATATACCATGGTTAGACCATGCTTGGAGCACTGTGCACGGTTCTGGCCTCAATATACCATGGTTAGACCATGCTTGGAGCACTGTGCACAGTTCTCTGTGTTGAGAGACTCCTGCTCAGAGTCCTTGAGCTGGCGTGCTAGTTGGAGACACTCTGACATATATGAGAGTGAGAGGGATTTCTGGATAATTTAAATGGCCTCGGTTACCAGAACAGTGCACAGTACTCCTAGTGTGATCTAACCAAGGTATATGGAGACAACAACTGTGCACAGTGCTCCAAGGGTGGTTTAAACATGGTTTATGGAGACCAGAACAGTGCACAGTACACCAAGTGTGGTTTAAACACGGTTTATGGAGACCAGAACAGTGCAAATTGCTCCTAGTGTGGTCTAACCAAGGTATGGAGACCAGACCAGGGCACAGTACTCCAATTGTGGTTTAATCACGGTATATGGAGATCAGAACTGTGCACAGTGCTCCAGGCGTGGTCTAACTACAGTATCTGGATACCAGAACTATGCACAGTGCTCGGGAGGCAGAGGAGGTCATAGATAGAAGCTTCAGGGATGTAATTACTCCAAAGCATGAAGATAGATGGGTGACGGTGAGAGGGGCTAGGAGGAAGCAGTCAGTGCAGGGATCCTCTGTGGTCGTTCCCCTCAGTAACAGGTATACCGCTTTGGATACTGTTGAGGGGGACGACTTACCAGTGGTAAGCCACGGTGACCGGATCTCCGGCGCTGGGTCCGTCCCTGTGGCTCAGAAGGGAAGGGGCGAGAGCAGGAGAGCAATAGTTATTGGGGACTCAATAGTCAGAGGGACAGATAGGAGGTTCTGTGGCAGCAAAAGAGACTCACGGATGGTATGTTGCCTCCCGGGTGCCAGGGTCCGTGACGTCTCGGACCGTGTTTTCAGAATCCTCAAGGGGGAGGGGGAACAATCACAAGTCGTGGTACACATCGGTCCCAACGACATAGGTAGGAGAAGGGACGGGGATTTAAAACAGGAATTTAGGGAGCTAGGTTGGAAGCTGAGAGCCAGTACAAACCATGTTGTAATCTCTGGTTTGTTGCCAGTGCCACGTGCTAGCGAGTTGAGGAACAGGGAGAGAGTGCAGATAAACACGTGGCTGCAGGGATGGTGTAGGGCGGAGGGTTTCAGTTATGTGGATAATTGGAGCACATTCTGGGGAAGGTGGGACCTGTACAAACAGGACGGTTTGCACCTGAACCAGAGGGGCACCAATATCCTGGGAGGGAAATTTGCTACGGCTCTTCGGGGGGGTTTAAACTAATTTGTCAGGGGGATGGGAAAAAGGGCTGTAGTCCAGGAGCCAGTGGTGAGTGTAGGGAGGTACTGAGGAGGGTATCAAGGTCGCAGGAATGTACCGGCAGACAGGAAGGTGGCTTGAAGTGTGTCTACTTCAATGCAAGGAGCATCCGGAATAAGGTAGGAGAACTTGGAGCGTGGATTGGTACTTGGGACTACGATGTGGTGGCCATTACGGAGACATGGTTAGAACAGGGACAGGAATGGTTGTTGGAAGTTCCGGGGTATAGATGTTTCAGTAAGAGTAGGGAAGGTGGTAAAAAAGGTGGAGGAGTAGCATTGTTAATCCAGGATAGTTTAACAGTAGCAGAAATGCAGTTCGAGGGGGATCTGCCGTCTGAGGTAATATGGGCTGAAGTTAGAAATAGGAAAGGAGCGGTCACGTTGTTAGGAGTTTTCTACAGGCCCCCAAATAGTAATAGAGATGTGGAGGAAGAAATTGCAAAGCAGATTATGAATAGGTGTGGAGGTCACAGAGTAGTTGTCATGGGTGACTTCAACTTTCCAAATATTGATTGGAACCTTTATAGGTCAAACAGTTCGGATGGGATAGTTTTTGCAGTGTGTGCAGGAGGGTTTCCTGACACCATGGCCCAAAAATTAGTGAGTGAGCCTTCGTGCGGGGGTAAGGCCTTCCCGCGATCTCTCACCGCGCGCTGGCTTTTTCAGTCCGAGCTCGCACGAACTTGATGTTCTGGACAGCATCTGTGCAGGGCTTTCGTATCCCACAGGCGTAGTTAACTCGTGCGAGCTGTGGGATCACGTGACTCAGTTAGAGCCAATGGCAGCACACCATCTTTCATTCATAGCTTTCACAGCACGGCTGTGAAAGCTATGAATACTATAGCCCCCCAAAAGAACAGCTAAACCTCAATTAAATTAAAAAAAAAACCATCACATTAATAAAATAAGTATAGTTAAATAAATTAACCAATTTAAACAAAAAATTAAATTTTTGAAAAAATTTAAAATCTTTTAAAAAGTTATAAAAATAAACTTACCTGTCTTTAAAGTCTCTAAAAAAGATATACCTGTTAAAAAAAATTCAAAATAATACTTAATTAAGTACTTACCTTGTTAAAAGAAGGTCTTAACGCCTCCTTTCTTTATGTCTAAAATCTTCCATGCTTACCTGCGCGTTCAAAGCACTAAGTGCACTGCGTGCGCGCAGCCTGTAGCGCGCACGCGGTTCACCTAGGAACCGCCCCCTTTTGAATTCACCAAGTGCCGGTTTTCAGCGCATGCGCAGTGCATGCAGAAAACCGGCAATTGGAGGCAGAATACGCGAGAGTACACAGTGCGTACTCTCGCGTAGCGGCACAAATTTTTGGGCCAATATGTGGATAGGCCGACAAGAGGTGGGGCCACATCGGATTTGGTACTGGGTATTGAACCGGGCCAAGTGTTTGATTTGTATGTGGGAGAGCACTTTGGAGATAGTGACCACAATTCGGTGACTTTCACTATTGCAATGGAGAGGGATAGGGCCATACGGCAGGGCAGGGTTTATAATTGGGGGAGGGGTAATTATGATGCGATTAGGCAAGAATTAGGGAGCATAAGATGGGAACAGAAACTATCAGGGAAAGGCACAAACGAAAAGTGGAGCTTTTTCATGGAGCAATTACTGCGTGTCCTTGATAGGTATGTCCCTGTCAGGCAGGGAGGAAATGGCCGAGTGAGAGAACCATGGTTCACAAAAGAGGTTGAATGTCTAGTCAAGAGGAAAAAGGAAGCGTATGTAAGGATGAGAAAACAAGGTTCAGTTGGGTCGATTGAGGGGTACAAGGTAGCAAGGAATGAGCTAAAAAAAGAGCTTAGGAGAGCTAGGAGGGGGCATGAGAAGTCCTTGGCGGGTCGGATCAAGAAAAACCCCAAGGCTTTTTACTCTTATGTGAGAAATAAAAGAATGACCAGGGTGAG
Source organism: Squalus acanthias (assembly GCA_030390025.1). Taxonomy (NCBI): domain Eukaryota; kingdom Metazoa; phylum Chordata; class Chondrichthyes; order Squaliformes; family Squalidae; genus Squalus; species Squalus acanthias. The sequence goes on from JASTWF010000205.1 coordinate 705,532, forward strand.
GGTAGGGCCGGTCAAGGACAGTAGTGGGAACTTGTGCATGGAGTCAGAAGAGATAGGAGAGGTGATGAATGAATACTTTTCGTCAGTGTTCACTGGAGGAGAGGGGCCATGTTCTTGAGGATGAGAGTGTGATAAAGGAGGCTGGAGGAGGTAGATGCTCTGAGGGAAGATGTTTTAGCAATTTTGAAGAACCTGAGGGTCAATAAGTCCCCTGGGCCAGATGGGATATATCCTAGGATTCTTTGGGAGGCAAGGGAGGAGATTGCAGAGCCTCTGGCTTTGATCTTTGGGTCCTCACTGTCCACGGGGATGGTGCCAGAGGACTGGAGAGTGGCGAATGTTGTTCCTCTCTTCAAGAAAGGAAATAGGAATGACCCTGGTAATTATAGGCCGGTTAGTCTTACTTCAGTGGTTGGTAAGATAATGGAAAAGGTCCTGAGGGATAGGATTTATGACCATTTGGAAAGAGGCAACTTAATCAGGGATAGTCAACACGGATTCGTGAAGGGTAAGTCTTGCCTAACAAATTTGATTGAATTCTTTGAGGAGGTAACTAAGTGTGTAGATGAAGGTAGAGCAGTTGATGTCGTATACATGGATTTTAGTAAGGCGTTTGATAAGGTTCCCCATGGTCGGCTCATGAAGAAAGTAAGGAGTTGTGGGATAGAGGGAAATTTGGCCGATTGGATAAGTAACTGGCTATCTCATAGAAGTCATGATGCGGAGATGCCGGTGTTGGACTGGGGTGGACAAAATTGAGAGGTCGCACAACACCAGGTTATAGTCCAACAGTTTTATTTGAAATCACAAGCTTTCGGAACTATCGCTCCTTCCTCAGGTGAAGTAAATTGGATACAGAATCGTCAGAGCATATATAGATGGAAAAAAAAGCATGTGTACTTTACAATTGCAGACCAATAAATTAAATCATCCTGACTATCTGCCGAGGTGTGATAAAGTTAATTAAGTCAGCCAGGAAGGTACCACATCAAAAGACATAGCAAGATACAACTGAGACAATGAGGTGAAGTCGCAGGGGTTCTAACGTGTCAAAAGCTGCCGTCTGTATGTAAAACGAAAAGCTTTAAAAAAAAATTTACTTTTTTACTGGGAAAATTTTTACTTTTTTACTGGGAATCACATCTGTGAACAAGCTAACGACGACTCGAGTCCGGATCACGTCATGTATCGTGACATAAACCCAAGATCCCGATTGAGACCGTCTTCATGAGTGCAGAACTTGGCTATCAGTTTCTGCTCGATGATTTTGCGTTGTCGTGTGTTTCTAAGGTTGCCTTGGAGAACGCTTACCCGCAGATCCGAGGCTGAATGTCCTTGACTGCTGAAGTGTTCCCCGACTGGGAGGTAACAATCCTGCCTGGCTCACTGAAAAGACTACACGATAACATAAACAAGTTCCATCCCACCATCAAACTCACCATGGACTACTCCTCAGAATCGGTCTCATTCCTGGACACACGAATCTCCATCAAAGACGGACACCTCAGCACTTCACTCTACCGCAAGCCCACGGACAACCTCACGATGCTCCACTTCTCCAGCTTCCACCCTAACCATGTTAAAGAAGCCATCCCCTATGGACAAGCCCTGCGAATACACAGGATCTGCTCAGACGAGGAGGAACGCGATGGACACCTACGGACGCTGAAAAACGCCCTCGTAAGAACGGGATATGACGCTCGACTCATCGATCGACAGTTCCGACGGGCCACAGCGAAAAATCGCATAGACCTCCTCAGAAGGCAAACACGGGACACAACCAACAGGGTACCCTACGTCGTCCAGTACTTCCCCGGAGCGGAGAAACTACGACATGTTCTTCGCAGCCTTCAACATGTCATCGATGACGACAAACACCTCGCTAAGGCCATCCCCACGCCTCCACTACTTGCCTTCAAACAGCCGCCTAACCTCAGAAGTACCATCGTTCGCAGCAAATTACCCAGCTTTCAGGATAACAGCGACCACGACACCACACAACCCTGCCATGGCAAACTCTGCAAGACATGCCAGATCATCAACACAGATACCACCATCACACGTGAGGACACTACCCACCAGGTACATGGTACATACTCATGTGACTCGGCCAACGTTGTCTACCTCATACGTTGCAGGAAAGAATGCACCGCGGCATGGTACATCGGCGAGACCATGCAGACACTGAGACAACGTATGAACGAGCACCGCGCAACAATCGCCAGGCAGGATTGTTACCTCCCAGTCGGGGAACACTTCAGCAGTCAAGGACATTCAGCCTCGGATCTGCGGGTAAGCGTTCTCCAAGGCAACCTTAGAAACACACGACAACGCAAAATCATCGAGCAGAAACTGATAGCCAAGTTCTGCACTCATGAAGACGGTCTCAATCGGGATCTTGGGTTTATGTCACGATACATGACGTGATCCGGACTCGAGTCGTCGTTAGCTTGTTCACAGATGTGATTCCCAGTAAAAAAGTAAAAATTTTCCCAGTAAAAAAGTAAATTTTTTTTTAAAGCTTTTCGTTTTACATACAGACGGCAGCTTTTGACACGTTAGAACCCCTGCGACTTCACCTCATTGTCTCAGTTGTATCTTGCTATGTCTTTTGATGTGGTACCTTCCTGGCTGACTTAATTAACTTTATCACACCTCGGCAGATAGTCAGGATGATTTAATTTATTGGTCTGCAATTGTAAAGTACACATGCTTTTTTTTCCATCTATATATGCTCTGACGATTCTGTATCCAATTTACTTCACCTGAGGAAGGAGCGATAGTTCCGAAAGCTTGTGATTTCAAATAAAACTGTTGGACTATAACCTGGTGTTGTGCGACCTCTCAATTTTATCTCATAGAAGGCAGAGGGTGGTGGTGGATGGAAAATTTTCGGACTGGAGACCAGTTACCAGCGGTGTGCCACAGGGGTCGGTGCTGGGTCCTCTGCTGTTTGTGATTTTTATCAATGACTTGGAGGAGGGGACTGAAGGGTGGATCAGTAAATTTGCTGATGACACCAAGATTGGTGGAGTAGTGGATGAGGTGGAGGGCTGTTGTAGGCTGCAAAGAGACATTGATAGGATGCAGAGCTGGGCCGAAAAATGGCAGATGGAATTTAACCCTGATAAGTGCGAGGTGATTCATTTTGGTAGGGCAAATTTGAATAAGGATTACAGGGTCAACGGCAGGGTTCTGAGGAACGTGGAGGAACAGAGGGATCTGGGGGTTCATATCCACAGATCTCTGAAGGTTGCCACTCAAGTGGATAGAGCAGTAAAGAAGGCCTATGGTGTGTTGGCGTTTATTAACAGGGGGTTTGAGTTTAAGAACCGTGAGGTTATGCTGCAACTGTACAGGACCTTGGTGAGACCACATTTGGAATATTGTGTGCAGTTCTGGTCACCTCACTATAGGAAGGACGTGGAAGCATTGGAAAGAGTGCAGAGGAGATTTACCAGGATGCTGCCTGGTTTGGGGGGGAGGTCTTATGAGGAAAGATTGAGGGAGTTAGGGCTTTTCTCTTTAGAGCGGAGGAGGATGAGAGGCGACTTAATAGAGGTTTATAAGATGATGAGGGGGATAGATAGAGTGGATGTTCAGAGACTATTTCCTCGGGTAGAGGCAGCTGTTACAAGGGGGCATAACTATAAGGTGCATGGGGGGAGATATAGAAGGGATGTCCGAGGTAGATTCTTTACTCAGAGAGTGGTTGGGGTGTGGAATGGACTGCCTGCTGTGATAGTGGAGTCGGACACTTTAGGAACTTTCAAGCGGTTATTGGATAAGCACATGGAGCACACCAGAGTGATACGGAGTGGGATAGCTTGATCTTGGTTTCGGACAATGCTCGGCACAACATCGAGGGCCGAAGGGCCTGTACTGTGCTGTACTGTTCTATGTTTCTATGTTTCTATGTGTGGTCAAAGCACAGAATATGAATACCAGAACTGTGCACAATGCACCAAGCATGGTTTAATCACGGTATATGGAGACCAGAACTGTGCACAGTGCTCCATGTGTGGTCAAAGCACAGAATATGAATACCAGAACAGTGCACAGTGCTCCAAGCGTGGTTTAACCACGGTATTTGGAGACCAGAACAGTGCATAATGCTCCAAGTGTGGTGTAACCACGGTATATGGAGACCAGAACAGTGCACAGTGCTGCAAGTGTGGTGTAACCACGGTTTATGGAGACCAGAACAGTGCACAGTGCTCCAAGTGTTGTCTAACCACGGTATATGGAGACCAGAACAGTGCACAGTGCTCCAAGTGTGTTGTAACCACGGTTTATGGAGACCAGAACTGTGCACAGTGCTCCAAGTGTCGTGTAACCACAGTATATGGAGACCAGAACAGTGCACAGTGCTCCAAGTGTGGTGTAACCACGGTATATGGAGACCAGAACAGTGCTCAGTGCTGCAAGTGTGGTGTAACCACGGTATATGGAGACCAGAACAGTGCTCAGTGCTCCAAGTGTGGTGTAACCACGGTATATGGAGACCAGAACAGTGCACAGTGCTCCAAGCGTGGTGTAACCACGGTATATGGAGACCAGAACTGTGCACGGACTTGGTTTAACGTCTCATCGGAAACACAGCATCCACAGCCTACTGGGGTAGAGAATTCCAAAGATTCACAACCCTTTGAGTGAAGACGTTTCTCCTTATCTCAGCCCTAAATGGCCAAACCCTTATCTTCAGACGATGCCCCCTCGTCCTAGACTCCCCAGCCAGGGGAAACAGCTTCTCAGCATCTTAGCTGAAATACAGCACGGTTAATCCTCGCAAACACTCTGTAATACGCCCCCCCCCACCCCCCCACCCCTCCCCGTGAATGTAACGCACAGCTTGGCATGTTTTCTGCTGTTCTCCCCCTTCCCCCCACCCCACAGTCCTATGGATTAATGAACTCTTCCTTTCTGGATTTCAGGCGACATGTTTGGGTGCGGTGCCTTGGGAGGTACGTGCAAGACCTACTTTTGTAGGCCGAACGAGAGAGAAGTGAGGAGTGGGTGTTTCTGGGGGGAACATTGCTGCGTCAAAAAATGAAAGAAAATGAATGGACTGCCATCGATCCGTCTGCCAGACCCGACCGAGGTTCCTGACAGAAGCTAACTTTAATTCAGGCTCCGTTTGATTGCGTAGGCCCCGCGACCCCCCGACCCTGTAAAACCGCTGTCCGAATAATGAGCCCTGCTCAGAAATAAAACTCGCTGCATCGATCGAAGCCGTTTATCCGTGTCTTCTTTCTCTTAGGGACATAGGAATCCGGAGTGGGCCATTCAGCCCCTCCAGCCAGTTCTGTAAAATCTACCGCCAATGATCTTTAGGGTTCACTGGGGTTAGATTTTGACTGTTGGTAGGCCGCACATTCGGGCAGGGCGCAGGGAAGGGGCTCCGGGTCTGGTTTGCTTTTGACAAACCAGTCGCAGGACACCAAACTGGGAAATAAATCTGTGCCAGCCTTGGCTGGGTCGGACTCACTCTCTCCCCTCTGAGTCAGAAGGTCGAGGGTTCGAGCCCCACACATTGCAGAGACTCGAGCACTGGAGTGTCAGGCTAGCTTTCTGTGCTCAAGTCCCTGGAGTGGGACTTGAACCCACAATCTTCTTACTCAGAGGCAAGTGTGCTACCCACTGAGCCACGACTGACCGAGATTAGGGCCCAGGCAGCTGAAGGCACTGCCGCCAATGTTGGAGCGATTAAAAACGGGGATGTGCAAGAGACCAGGATTGGAGGGGCGCAGAAATCTCGGAGGATTGCAGGGCTGGAGGAGGCTACAGAAATAGGGAGGGACGAGGCCATGGAGGGATTTGAACAGGAGGGTGAGATATTTTAAATCGACATGTTGCTGGGGTTAAGGGTGTTACCAGTCCAGGAATATAATCACCACACTACCGTGCAGTAATCGAGATCATCAGTTAAGTGACCTGACATTCCACCAACACTACCTCCCCATCTCTCTTGGTATTTATTTATTCAGCCGATTCGATTCACTCCACGTGATATCAAGAAACGGCTGAGCGCACAGGATACAGCAAAGGCTGTGGGCCCCGACAACATCCCGGCTGTCGTGCTGAAGACTTGTGCTCCAGAACTAGCCGCGCCTCTAGCCAAGCTGCCCCAGTACAGCTACAAAACTGGCATCTACCTGGCAATGGGGAAAATTGCACAGCTATGTCCTGTCCACGAAAAACAGGACGAACCAAATCCGGCCAATTACCACCCCATCAGTCTACTCTCAATCATCAGCAAAGTGATGGAAGCTGTTGTCGACAGTGCTATCAAGCGGCACTTACTCACCAATAACCTGCTTACCGATGTTCAGTTTGGGTTCCGCCAGGACCACTCGGCTCCAGACCTCATTACAGCCTTGGTCCAAACATGGACAAAAGTGCTGAATTCCAGGGGTGAGGTGAGAGTGACTGCCCGTGACATCAAGGAAGCATTTGACCGAGTGTGGCATCAAGGAGCCCTAGTAAAACTGAAGTCAATGGGAATGAGGGGCAAAACTCTCCACTGGCTGGAGTCATACCTAGCACAAAGGAAGATGGTTGTGGTGGTTGGAGGCCAATCAACTCAGCCCCAGGACATCTCTGCAGGAGTTCCTCAGGGCAGTGTCCTAGGCCCAACCATCTTCAGCTGCTTCATCAATGACCTTCCCTCCAATATAAGGTCAGAAATGGGGATGTTCGCTGATGACTGCACAATGTTCAGTTCCATTCACAACTCCTCAGATAATGAAGCAGTCCGTGCCATTATGCAGCAAGTTCTGGACGACATTCAGGCTTGGGCTGAAAAGTGGCAGATAACATTCGCGCCACACAAATGCCAGGCATTGACCATCTCCAACAAGTGAGAGTCTAACAATAACCCCTTGACATTCTACAGCATTACCATCGCCGAATCCCCCACCATCAACATCCTGGGTGTCACCATTGACCAGAAACTTAACTGGACCAGCCACATAAATTCCCTCCCTAACAGCACACGGACTGCAGCGATTCAAGATGGCAGCTCACCTCCACCTTCTCAAGGGCAACTAGGGATGGGCAATAAATGCTGGCCTTTCCACTGACGCCCACATCCCATGAACGAAAAAAAATAATGGTAAAGCACGGCTTAGCTTTTGTGTAAAGCTCCCTCTACACTGTCCCATCAAACACTCACAGGGCAGGTACAGCACGGGTTAGATACAGAGTAAAGCTCCCTCTACACTGTCCCATCAAACACTCCCAGCGCAGGTACAGCACGGGTTAGATACAGAGTAAACCTCCCTCTACACTGTCCCATCAAACACTCCCAGGGCAGATACAGCACGGGTTAGATAAAGAGTAAATCTCTCTCTACACTGTCCCATCAAACACTCCCAGGGTAGGTACAGCACGGGTTAGATACAGAGTAAAGCTCCCTCTACACTGTCCCATCAAACACTCCCAGGGCAGGTACAGCACAGGTTAGATACAGAGTAAAGCTCCCTCTACACTGTCCCATCAAACACTCCCAGGGCAGGTACAGCACGGGTTAGATACAGAGCAAAGCTCCCTCTGCACTGTCCCATCAAACACTCTCAGGGCAGGTACAGCACGGGTTAGATACAGAGTAAAGCTCCCTCTACACTGTCCCATATAACACTCCAAGGGCAGGTACAGCACGGGTTAAATACAGAGTAAAGCTCCCTCTGCACTGTCCCATCAAACACTCCCAGGGCAGATACAGCACGGGTTAGATACAGAGTAAATCTCTCTCTACACTGTCCCATCAAACACTCCCAGGGTAGGTACAGCACGGGTTAGATACAGAGTAAAGCTCCCTCTACACTGTCCCATCAAACACTCCCAGGGCAGGTACAGCACGGGATAGATACAGAGTAAAGCTCCCTCTACACTGTCCCATCAAACACTCCCAGGGCAGGGACAGCACGGGGTAGATACAGAGTAAAGCTCCCTCTACACTGTCCCATCAAACACTCCCAGGACAGGTACAGCACGGGTTAGATACAGAGTAAAGCTCCCTCTACACTGTCCCATCAAACACTCCCAGGGCGGGTACAGCACGGGTTAGATACAGAGTAAAGCTCCCTCTACACTGTCCCATCAAACACTCCCAGGGCAGAGAAATGGAGACATAGCAGTAAAGAAAGATTGAGGAAGAGGGGAGTGAGGAAGAGACCCAAATGATGAGAGAGAGGAACAGAGCCAGAAAGAGAAAGAGACAGAAATCGAGACACAGACAGAGGGAGAGAGAGGAGAGAGGGTGGAGAGAGAGGGTGAGAGAGAGAAGGGGAGAGATAGCGGGGAAATGGAGAGAGGGGTTAGAGAAAGGGTGAGATAGAGAGGTGTGGGAGAAAGAGTTGGGAGTGAGAGGGGCAGAGAGTGAGGGGGAGATAGAGTGGGGGAGAGAGAGTGGGGGAGCGAGAGGATGAGAAAGAGGCAGGGGGTGAATGCGGGCGAGAGAGTAGGGGCGAGAGATTGGAAGAGTGTGAGGGAGAGAGAGGGGGAGAGAGAGGAAGGGGGAGAGAGTGGGAGGGAGTGAGAGTGGGGGTGAGGGTGGGGGAGAGAGAAAGTGTGAGAGGGAGGGAGAGAGAGGGAGGGAGAGAGAGAGTGGGGAGAGAGAGCGTGGGGAGAGAGAGCGTGGGGAGAGAATGGGGAGAGAGAGTGGGGAGAGAGAGTGGGGAGAGAGATGGAGGGAGAGAGAGAGTGGGGAGAGAGAGTGGGGAGAGAGAGGGAGGCAGTGAGAGTGGGGGAATGTAAGTGCGGGATAGGGAGGGAGAGAGGGAGGGAGAGAGCGTGGGGAGAGAGTGGTGGAGAGAGTGTGGGGGAGAGATAAGGGAGAGAGAGTGGAGGAGAGAGAGGGGGAGAGAGTGGTGGAGAGAGTGTGGGGGAGAGAGTGAGGGCGAGAGAGAGGGAGGGAGAGAGAGAGGCAGAGAATGGTTGAGAGAGATGGAGAGAGGTGGAGAGAGAAGGGGAGATAGAGAGAGGGGTTAGAGAGAGGGGTTAGAGAAATGGGGAGAGATAGGTAGAGAGAGAAGGGCAGGAGAAAGAGTGGTGAGAGAGAGGGGCAGAGAGAGTGTGGGAGAGAGAGAGAGAGGGTGAGAAGTAGGGAGGGAGAGAGAGAGGCAGAGAATGGTTGAGAGAGATGGAGAGAGGTGGGGAGAGAGGGGGAGAGAGAGTGATATGGGGAGAGAGAAAGGGAGAGGGAGATAGTGAGAGAGGGGGAAGAGAACCAGAGAGAGTGTGAGAGAGACCGGGACGAGAGAGATGGGAGGCAGGTGGAACAGAGAGAGAGGGAGAGAAAGACTTGCATCTCCACAGCACCGTTCACACCTCAGGGCGACCCAAAGAGCTTTGCAGCCAATGTGGCAAACATTGAAAGAAATAGTCCAAGATTCTCAACAAATATACATTCCATTGAGAAATAAAAACTCCACGAAAAGTGATCCATCCGTGGCTAACTAAAGAAGTTAAGGATAGCACTAGATTGAAAGAAGAGGCTTATAATGTTGCGAAGAATAGTAGTAAGCCTGAGGATTGGGAGAGCTTTAGAAACCAGAAAAGGATTCGCAAAAAATAGAAAATAGAAAATGAGAGTAAACTGCGGTGCACCCGTGAGGCTGAGAGCTCCGTGGACAGCACGTTTCAGGAGGTGGTCACCCCGCAGCGTAAGCGTGTGTAGGCAGAGAGGGAATGGGTGTCCGCCAGACAGACCAACCCAGCCAATTACCCCCATCAGTCTACTCTCAATCATCAGCAAAGTGACGGAAGGTGTCATCGACAGTGCTATCAAGCGGCAATTACTCACCAATAACCTGCTCACTGATGCCCAGTTTGGGTTCCGCCAGGACCACCCTGCTCCAGACCTCATTACAGCCTTGGTCCAAAGATGGACAAAGGAGCTGAATTCCAGAGGTGAGGTGAGAGTGACTGCCCTTGACATCAAGGCAGCATTTGGCCAAGTGTGGCATCAAGGAGCCCTAGTAAAACTGAAGTCAATGGGAATCGGGGGGGGGGGGGGAAATTCTCCACTGGCTGGAGTCATACCGAGCACAAAGGAAGATGGTTGTGGTGGTTGGAGGTCAATCATCACAGCCCCAGGACAATGCTGCAGGAGTTCCTCAGGGCATTGACCGAGGCCCAAACATCTTCAGCTGCTTCATCAATAATAAACCACAGATCTTCAATAAGAAATCCCTGGCTCTGAACATAGCTCCTGCTCTGAACATGGCCCCTACGCTGAACACAGCCCCTACACTGAACACAGCCCCTACACTGAACACAGCCCCTACACTGAACACAGCCCCTACACTGAACACAGTCCCTACACTGAACACGGCCCCTACACTGAACACAGCCCCTACACTGAACACGGCTCCAACACTGAACACAGCCCCTACACTGAACACAGCCCCTACACTGTACACAGCCCCTACACTGAACACAGCCCCTACACTGAACACAGCCCCTACACTGTACACAGCCCCTACACTGAACACAGCTCCTACACTGAACACAGCCCCTACATTGAACACAGCCCCTACACTGAACACAGTCCCTACACTGAACACAATCCCTACACTGAACACGGCCCCTACACTGAACACGGCCCCTACACTGAACACAGCCCCTACACTGAACACAGCTCCTACACTGAACACAGCCGCTACATTGAACACAGCCCCTACACGGAACACAGTCCCTACACTGAACACAATCCCTACACTGAACATGGCCCCTACACTGAACACGGCCCCTACACTGAACACAGCTCCTACACTGAACACAGCCCCTACATTGAACACAGCCCCTACACTGAACACAGTCCCTACACTGAACACAATCCATACACTGAACACGGCCCCTAAACTGAACACGGCCCCTACACTGAACACGGCTCCAACACTGAACATGGTCCCGACACTGAACACAGCCCCTACACTGTACACAGCCCCTACACTGAACACAGCTCCTTCACTGAACACAGCCCCTACATTGAACACAGCCCCTACACTGAACACAGTCCCTACACTGAACACAATCCAAACACTGAACACGGCCCCTACACTGAACACGGCCCCAACACTGAACACGGCTCCAACACTGAACACGGCTCCAACACTGAACATGGTCCCGACACTGAACACAGCCCCTACACTGTACACAGCCCCTACACTGAACACAGCTCCTACACTGAACACAGCCCCTACATTGAACATAGCCCCTAGACTGAACACAGTCCCTACACTGAACACAATCCCTACACTGAACACGGCCCCTACACTGAACACGGCCCCTACACTGAACACGGCCCCTAAACTGAACACAGCCCCTGCACTGAACACGGTCCCTACACTGAACACGGCCCCTGCCCTGAACACGGTCCCTACACTGAACACTACCCCTACACTGAACACAGCCCCTACACTGAACACAGCCCCTACACTGAACACGGCCGCTACACTGAACACGGTCCCTACACTGAACACAACCCCTACACTGAACACGGCCCCTACACTGAACACAGCCCCGACACTGAACACGGTCCCTACACTGAACACGGCCCCTACACTGAACACGGCCCCTACACTGAACACGGCCCCTACACTGAACACAACCCCTACACTGAACACGGCCCCTACACTGAACACGGTCCCTACACTGAACACGGTACCTACACTGAACACGGTTCCTACACTGAACACGGTCCCTACACTGAACACGGCCCCTACACTGAACACAGCCCCTACACTGAACACAGCCCCTACACTGAACACGGTCCCTACACTGAACACGGCCCCTACACTGAACACGGCCCCTACACTGAACACGGTCCCTACACTGAACACAGTCCCTACACTGAACACGGCCCCTACACTGAACACAGTCCCTACACTGAACACGGCCCCTACACTGAACACAGTCCCTACACTGAACACGGCCCCTACACTGAACATGGCCCCTACACTGAACACAACCCCTACACTGAACACGGCCCCTACACTGAACACGGCCCCTACACTGAACACGGCCCCTACACTGAACACAGCCCCTGCACTGAACACGGCCCCTACACTGAACACGGCCCCTACACTGAACACGGCCCCTACACTGAACACAGTCCCTACACTGAACACATCACCTACACAGCCCTACACTGAACCCGGCCAGGTGTCTGATTGCGCTTCTATAGTGTGATGTCACATCCGCGGTAATTAAATGCTCATTTGTATTTTATTTGTAGTCTATGGCCCAGAAATTAAAGACGGAGCCTTCCTGCGTGGGTAAGGCTTCCCCGCGATATCTCACTGCGCGCCTGCCTTTTCCTTCCGAGCTCACACGAACTTTAGTTTCAAGGCTGCAGCTGTGCAGTGTGTGCGTATCCCAGAGACGGAGTTAGTTCGTGCGAGCTCTGGGATCACGTGATTCAGTTTGAGCCAATGGCAGCACACCATCTTTCATTCATAGTTTTGACAGCAAGGGCTGTCAAAGCTATGAATCTATACCCCGAAAAATAACAGCTAAACCTCAATTAAATTTTAAAAAAACCCATCACATTAATAAAATAAGTATAGTTAAATAAATTAACCACTTTAAACAAAAAATTAAATTTTTGAAAATTTTTAAAATCTTTTTAAAAGTTATAAAAATAAACTTACCTTTCTTTAAAGTCTCTAAAAAAGATAAACCTGTTGAAAAAAATTTAAAATAATACTTAATTAACTACTTACCTTGTTAAAAGAGGGTCTTACGCCTCATTTCTTTATGTGCAAAATCTTCCATACTTACCTGCGCGTTCAAAGCACTAAGTGCACTGCGTGCGCGCAGCCTGTAGCGCGCACACGGTTCACTTAGGAACCGCCCCCTTTTGAGTTCACCAAGTGCCGGTTTTCAGCACATGCGCAGTGCATGCAGAAAACCGGCAATTGGAGACAGAATACGCGAGAGTACACAGTGCGTACTCTCGCTTACTAAGACTAATTTTTGGGCCTATATTTGCAACTGTTAAAATATAGGCTGCTATAACTTTTGCCTCGCTCCGCTGCACAACCGACCTTTTCTGTCCTGGCTACTTTGCTGTGCTCCCACCCTGTGTGTCCCCAGATTGGGTTTAGAAAGTGTGATCACCCTAATTTAATCTGGCGATATGTGGAGACTCAGCAGTTGAGGGCCAGCGCATTGTCCACACACACAGGCAGTGAGCTGCTGGCTCCTACTCAGGGACAATTCATCGCTGCCACATTGTTCAAGGGTGTCAGACAGGACGGCAACTGGTGACGGCTCAGATCCGTTTTAGAGGCAAATATTTAACAGACCGACAAACTGCTTCAAATTAGAAATATTAAACCAACTGGACAGAAGGATAAGGCAGGATGAGAGAGAGACGTAGAGATAGCACGAAAGAAAGATGGAGAAGGACGGGGAGGAAGCAAGGGACACAAATGATGAGAGAGAGGAAGAGAGCGAGATAGAGCAAGAGATAGAAATCGAGACACAGACAGGGGAGAGAAAGAGAGTGAGAGAGAGAGGGGGGAGATAGTAAGAGAGACAGAGAGAAATGAGAGAGAGGAATAGAGAGAGATCGAGCAATAGACAGCAATCGAGACACGAACAGGGGAAGGAGAGAGAGGGAGTGAGAGAAGGTGAGAGAGAGGGGCCAGAGGGAGAGAGAGGGGGAGAGATGGAAAGGAGCGGGAGAAAGTGAGGGGGAGAGAGAGGCGGGGGGAGAGGGTTGAGCGAGAGAGAGGAAGAGAGATGGGAGAGAGGGGAGAGAGAGAGGGAAGAGAGGGGAAGAGAGATGGAGAGAGAGGGCGAGAGATGGGGGGAGAGAGAGAGGGAAGAGAGGGAAGAGAGATGGAGAGAGAGGGCGAGAGATGGGGGGAGAGGGGAAGAAAGATAGTCGGGGAGAGAGACGGGTTTGAGAGATTGGGAGAGATGGTGATGGGGAGAGAGAGGCGGGGAGAGAGGGGGAGAGAGAGAGGGGAAGAGAGATGGAGAGAGAGGGGGAGCGAGGGGAAGAGAGAGAGATGGACAGAAAGAGGGGGAGAGAGAGAGATTGGTAGGGAGAGGGAGGAGGGAGAGACAGGGAAGAGAAGGAGAGGGGGAAATGCAGAGATGGGAGAGAATGAGAGATGGATAGAGAGTGATGGGAGAGATGGGAGAGATGGAGGGAGGGAGGTGGCGAGAGGGGGAGAGAGGGGTGAGAGGGGTAGAAAGGAAGAGAGAGAAATGGAGAGAGGGGAAGAGTGGGAGGGAGTGAGGAAGAGAGATAATGGGAGAGATGGGGAGAGAGAGAGATGGAGGGAGGCGAGAGAGTGAGAGTGCTAGGGAGAGAGAGGGGGAAGACAGATGGTGAGAGGCGGCGATGAGAGGGAGAATTGAAAAGAAAGGTTTGCATTTCTACAGCACCTTTCACGCCTCAGGTCTTGCCAAAGAGCTTTACAGCCAATGAAGTATCTTTTGCTGTGTCACTGTTGTAATGTAGGAAAAGCGGCAGCCTAATTGCGCACAGCAAGCTCCCACAAACAGCAATGTGATAATGACCAGATAATTGCTTTAATCACACTTAAGAGTGACAAATCCCTCAGCTTTTAAAGAAAGTAGGTGAGAACATTGCAGATGCCCTACCTATAATCTTCCAAAGTTCTCTCGATACAGGAATGGTTCCTTTAGATTGGAAAATCGCACATGTCACTCTGCTATTTAATAAAGATGAGAGAGGGAACTTAAGACTATCAGAACTGAAGAATTTGGAGCAGGAGTCGGCCATAAGGCCCCTCGAGCCTGCTTCTGCCATTCAATAAGATCATGGCTGATCTTCGACCTCAACTCCACTTTCCCACCCTATCCCCATATGCCTTGATTCACCAAGAGTCCAAAAATCTCTCGATCTCAGCCTTCAATATACTCAAAGACTCAACATCCACAGCCCTCTGGGGCAGAGAATTCCAAAGATTCTGAGCGAAGAAATACCTCCTCACCTCAGTCTTAAATGGGTGACCCCTTATCCTGAGCCTACACCCCCTAGTTGTAGACTCTCCAGCCAGGCGCAACAACCACTCAGGATCTACCCTGTCAATCCCTCTCAGAATCTTGTATGTTTCAACGAGATCACCGCTCATTCTAAAGTCCAGAGAGTATAGGCTCATTCTACTCAATCTCTCATCATAGGACAGCCCTCTCATCCCTGGAATCAATCTAGTGAACCTTCGTTGCACAGCCTCGAAGGCAAGTATGTCCTCCCTCAGATAAGGAGACCAAAACTGTGCACAGTACTCCAGCTGTGGTCTCACCAAAGCCCTGTACAATTGTAGCAAGACTTCCTCACTACAATAGGAAAATACTGCAGATGCTGGAAATCTGAAGTAGAAACAGACAATGCTGGAAGTACTCAGCAGGTCAGGCAGCATCTGTGGAGAGAGAAACAGAGTCAACGCTTCAGGTCGACGACCCTCGTCAGAACTGGAAACAGGTAGAGAAGTAACAGATTTTAAGCAAGTGCAGGGGCAGGGAAAGTGGGGAGGGGAGGAAAGAACAAAAGGGAAGGTCTGTGATAGGGTGGAAGGCAGGAGAGATTCAAACACGAGGAGTGAAATAGAAATCACTGAAGATGAACAAGATTTCCTTACTACGATAGCAAAATACTACGGATGCTGACGAAGGGTCTTCGACCTGAAACGTTAACTCTGTTTCTCTCTCCACGGATGCTGCCTGGCCTGCTGAGTTTTTCCAGCGTTTTCTGTTGTTATTTAAGATTTCCTTACTCTTGAACTCCAACCCCCTTGAAATAAAGGCCAACGTGCCATTAGCATTCCTAATTGATTGCTGTACCTGCATGCTAACTCTCTGTGTTTCCTGTATGAGGACACCTAAATCTCTCTGGACACCAACATTTAATAGTTTCTCACCATTTAAAAAGTATTCTGTTGCTCTATTCTTCCTACCAAAGCGAACAACCTCACATTTCCCCACATTATACTCCATCTGCCACCTTGTTGTCCACTCACTTAACCTGTCTATATCCCTTTGCAGACTCTTTGTGTCCTCCTCACAGCTTACTGTCCCACCTGGCTTTGTATCGTCAGCAAACTTGGATACATTACACTCGGTCCCTTCATCTAAGTCATTGATAAAGATCATAAATAGCTGAGGCCCAAGCACTGATCCTTGCGGCACCCCATTAGTTACAGCCTGCAAACGGAAAATGACCCGTTTATCCCTACTTTCTGTTTTCTGTCCATTAATCAATCCTCTATCCATGCTAATATATTACCCCCAACCCCATGAAACACTAATCTTGTGATATAACCTTTTATGTGGCACCTTATCAAATGCCTTTTGGAAATCCAAATATACTACATCCACTGGTTCCCCTTTATCTACCCTGCTAGTTACATCCTCAAAAAACTCCAATAAATTTGTTAAATACAATTTCCCTTTCATTAAACCATGTTGACTCTGCCTAATCATATTCTGATTTTCTAAACGCCCTGCCACCACTTCCTTAATAATGCATCCCAGCATTTTCCCAACGACTGATGTCAGGCCAACCGGCCTGTAGTTCCCTATTTTCTCCCCCTTCTTTCTTAAATTGCATTGTTAAATTTGCTACCTTCCAATCTGCTGGGACCGTTACTGAATCTAGTGAATTTTGGAAGATCACAACCAATGCATCCACTATCTTTGCAGCCACCTCTTTTAGAACCCTAGGATGTAGTCCATCAGGTCCAGGGGATTTGTTGGCTTTTAGTTTCATTAGTTTCTCAAGTACTTTATTCTACTGAGCTTAATTACTTTAAGTTCCTCATTCTTATTAGCCCCTTGGTTCCCCATTATTTTTGGAATGTTTTTGTGTCTTCTGTTATGGCGACAGATACAAAATATTTGTTTCAAGTCTCTGCCATTTCCTTATTCCTCATTATAATTTCTCCTGTCTCAGCCTCTAAGGGACCAACATTTACTTTTGCTACTCTCTTCCTTTTTACATACTTGTAGAAGCTCTTACAGTCTGTTTTTTTTAATGTTTCTTACTAGTTTACTCTCATATTCTACCAGTTAGCCTAACATTTGTTGTCGGGAAATTACTAGAGTCTATAATTAAGGATAGAGTGACTATAAACACCTTGAAAATATTCAGCTGATCAGAGAGAGCCAGCCTGGATTTGCAAAAGGGCAGGTCATGCCTGACAAGCCTGATTGAAATTTGTGAAGAGGGGACTAACGTAGTGGACAGCGGATTGTCTATGTATGACACAAAGATAGGTGGCACTGTAAGCATTGTAGATGGAAGCATAAAATTACAAAGAGATGTAAATAGATTAAGTGCGTGGGAAAACCTGGGGCTAATGGATTTCAATGTCGGCAGGTGTGAGGTCATCTACTTTGGACCGAAAAAGGATAGATCAGAGTACTTTCTACATGGTGAAAAGCTAGAAATAGGGGAGGTCCAAAGAGACTTAGGGGTCCATGTACACAGATCATTCAAATATTATGGACAGGCACAGAAAATAATGTAAAAGTCTTTGGGCTGGATTTTGAAGTTGGAGTCGGGTTGGGGTCGGGAATCACACATTCTGGTTTGTGAACCCGCCTCCATCGAGATGTGGCCAACCCACTGTATTTTCCCTTGATTGACCTTGTTGAGCCCGCCCAGTGGGCTCAGCAGGCCAATTAAGGGCCACCCGGCAACAGGTGATGTCACAGACTGACATTTCATCTGTCAAGAGCTTTTGACAGATGAAATATCAGCGTTTGACAGCTCTGTGAAGCTGTCAAACACTCACAATATGATTTCTAACTTCAGTCCTTCCTCTCAGGCTGAGTTAGAAATCATTCCAGCACAGAAAACAGAAGGCTGCTGTTTTTGACAGGTCCACGGCTTTCCTGCTTTCTGTGCCGGTGAGATTTCTAACTCCCGAGAACTGAAGGGCTGACACCTGCAGGAGGAAGTTAAGGTTAAGTAAAACTTTTTTCAACAGTTAGCATTTACCTTACACACTTACCTCTGCACACATGCACCCATCATTCACCTGCCCACCGGACATATCGACCCCTCCAACCCCTGCAGACCCACGGCCCGACCCGATAACATGGAGTGGTTGGGACCTGTCGGGAAGCCCACACTTTTGTTTTTAAAATAGGGATTATGCAAAAAACTGCCTGTTAACTACCTGTTAACAGGCAGTTAATTGTCACTAATCCCTTCCCACCTCGGGGAGTCGGGTCTCAGACCAGGTCGGGTACCCGCCGCCAGAGAAACTGGCATGGAGGCGGGTTGGAGTCGGGATGGGGTCGGGACCCCCGAATCTGCAACTTTAACCCCCCCTCCGACTCCAAACCCGACTCCACGGGTCATTCAAAATCCAGCCCTTTATATCTAGAAGACTGGAATACAAGGGGGTAGAAGTTATGCTGCAGCGATACAAAGCCCTGGTTAGACCACACCTGGAGCACTGTGAGCAGTTCTGGGCACCACACCTCAGGAAGGATATATTGGCCTTGGAGGGAGTGCAGCGTAGGTTTACCAGAATGATACCCGGACTCCAGGGGTTAAATTACGAGGAGAGATTACACAAATTAGAGTTGTATTCCCTGGAATTTAGAAGGTTAAGGGGTGAGCTGATCGAAGTTTTCAAGATATTAAGGGGAACAGGTAGACGGAGAGAAACTCTACCCGCTAGTTGGGGTGTCAAGACTAGGGGGCATAGTTTAAAAATTAGAGCCAGACCTTTCAGGAGTGAAGTTAGGAAACACTTCTACACACAAACGGCAAATTGATGCTGGGTCAATTGTTAATTTGAAATCTGAGATTGAGAGATTTCTGTTAACCGAAGGTATTGAGGGATATGGGCCAAAGGCGGGTAGATGGAGTTAGGTCACAGATCAGCCATGATCTCATTGAAAGGCGGAACAGGCTCGAGGGGCTCAATCGCCTCCTCCTGTTCCCATGTTCTTAATCTAGTTTAGCG
The DNA here is from genome assembly GCA_030390025.1 of Squalus acanthias. Classification (NCBI taxonomy): domain Eukaryota; kingdom Metazoa; phylum Chordata; class Chondrichthyes; order Squaliformes; family Squalidae; genus Squalus; species Squalus acanthias. The sequence goes on from JASTWF010000205.1 coordinate 724,497, forward strand.
ATGTTGGTTGAGGGGTAAATATTGGTCGGAACTCCCCCTGCTCTTCTTCCACTAGTGGCCGTGGGATCTTCTAGCGGGTGCGAGATTAGGTAACCAGGGGAAACAGATTGAAGATAATTGGCAAAAGAGCTAGATGGGCGATGAGGAGAATATTTTTTACGCAGCGAGTTGTTGTGATCGGGAATGCGCTGCCTGAAAGGGCGGTGGAAGCAGATTCAACAGTGACTTTGGAAAGGGGACTCGGATAAATACTTGGAAAGGAAAAATCTGCAGGACAATGGGGAAAGAGCGGGGGAGTGGGACGAATTGGACAGCTCGTTCAAAGAGCCGGCACAGGCACGATGGGCCGAACGGGCTCCTTCCCTGCTGTACGATGTTGACTTCAATCGCAGCGAAGAATTCCTTTAAACCTTCTCCAGCTCAATCATTACTCAGATTGGTCCCTCCGTCAATTAATAATAAACTGCACGTGAGACACATTTACGCTTTGATTCCAGTTACTGTTGGTCCTGGGTAGCGGACTGCCCCTTTAGAATGTCCAGGATAGAGCCAATCCCATGCCGCCCCGTGTGTGTGTGATTATTAACTGTAGAATACTCTCCGAGTCCATATAAAGAGCTTCTGTACTCCAGCCGTCTCATCGTGACTCTGAGGGACTCAGTGGAAGATGATGAAAGCTCTGCTCTTGTTACTTGGAGTCCTGGTGTTGGTGCAGCCCACCACTGCCGATGAGGGAGTGAGAACAACGAGCATATCCGGAGGTCAGTACATCTCTCAGCAGCCAATCTGTAGCACCATTCACAGGAAGAGGAGGAAGCCATTCAGCCCCTCGAGCCTATTCCGCCTTTCAATTAGATCTTGGCTGATCTGTATCTTAACTCCATCTCCCCGTCTTTGTTCCGTAACCCTTAACACCCTTGCCGAGCAAAAATCTATCCATCTCAGTTTTGAACTTTTTAATTGTCCCCCAGCACCCATAGCTTTTTGTGGGTGCGGAGAAGAGTTCCAGATTTCCACGACCCTTTGTGTGAAGAAGTGCTTCCTGCCATCGTCCCTGTCAGCTGTGGCTCAGTGGGCAGCACTCTCGCCTCTGAGTCAGATGGTTGTGGGTCCACAGACCCACTCCAGTGACTTGAGCACAAAAATCCAGGCTGACACTCCAGTGCAGTACTGAGGGAGTGCTGCATTGTCGGAGGTGCTGTCTTTCAGATGAGATGTTAAAGGGAAACCCTGGCTGCTTTCTTGGGCGGATGTAAAAGGTCCCATGGCACGATTTCGAAGAAGAGCAGGGGAGATATCCCCAGTAACCTGGCCAATATTTATCCCTCAATCAACATCACTAAAACAGATTGGCCCAAAAATTAGTCCCGCTACGCGAGAGTACGCACTGTGTACTCTCGCGTATTCTGTCTCCAATTGCCGGTTTTCTGCATGCACTGCGCATGCGCTGAAAACCGGCACTTGGTGAATGGAAAAGGGGGCGGGTCCTAGGTGAACCGCGTGCACGCTACAGGCTGCGCGCACGCTGTGCACTTAGTGGTTTCAACGCGCAGGTAAGTACGGAAGATTCTAGACATAAAAAAAGGAGTAGTAAGACCCACTTTTAACAAGGTAAGTAGTGAATTAAGTATTATTTTGAATTTTTTTTAACAGGTATATCTTTTTTAGAGACTTTAAAGACAGGTAAGTTTATTTTTATAACTTTTTAAAAGATTTTAAATTTTTTCAAAAATTTAATTTTTTATTTAAAATGGTTAATTTATTTAACTATACTTATTTTATTAATGCGATGGGTTTTTATTAAAATTTAATTGAGGTTTAGCGGTTCTTTTGGGGGGGTATAGATTCATAACTTTCACAGCACTTATGTGAAAGTTATGAATGGAAGATGGTGTGCTGCCATTGGCTCTAACTGAGTCACGTGATCCCACAGCTCGCACGAATTAACTACGCCTGTGGGATACGCAAGCCCAGCACAGCAGCTGTCCAGAACATCAAGTTCGTGCGAGCTGGAACTGAAAAAGCCAACGCGGAGTGAGAAATCGCGGGAAGGCCTTACCCTCGCACGAAGGCTTCCTCACGAATTTTTGGGCCATTATCAGTACTGTGCACAGTTCAGGTCTCAATATATTGTGGTTAGACCACACTTGGAGCACTGTGCACTGTTCTGGTCTCCATATACCTTGGTTCGACCACATTTGGAATACTGTGTTTTGTTCTGATTTCCATACCTTGGTAAGGCCACACTTGGAGTACTGTACACAGTTCTGGTCTCCATACCTTGGTTAGACCACACTTGGAGTACAATACAAGGTTCTGGTCTCAGTATATCTTGGTTAGACTACAATTGGGGAACTGTGCACAGTTCTGGTGTCCATAAGCCTTGATTAAACCGACTGTGCACGGCCTCGGCTTAACGCCTCATCGGAAACACAGCATCCACAGCCTTCTGCGGTCGAGAATTCCAAAGACTCCCAACCTTTTGAGTGATGAAGTTTCTCCTCATCTCAGTCCTCAATGGCCCAACCCTTATCCTGAGACTATGCCCCTTCCTCCTAGACTCCCCAGCCAGGGGAAACAGCTTCTCAGCATCTAAGCTGAAATAAAGCACAGTTAATTCGTGCAAACACTCTGTAATACTCTCCCCCCCACCACCCCCCATGACTGTAACACTCGACTAGGCATGTTTTCTGCTGTTCTCCCTCTCCCCCCGCCGCCCACCACCCCACAGACCTATGAATGAATGAACTCTTCCTTTCTGGATTTCAGGCAATTTTTTTGGGTGCGGTGATATTGGAGGTACGTGCTACCACTATCCTTGTATATCCAACGAGAGAGAAGCACTTTATATGTGTAACAAGGGTTACCATTGCTGCGTCATGATGGAAAAGAAAATGAATGGACTGTCATCGATCCCTCTGCCAGACCTGAAAGAAGCTAACTTTAATTCAGGCTCCGTTTGATTGCGTAGGCCCCGCGACCCCCCGACCCTGTAAAACCGCTGTCCGAATAATGGGCCCTGCTCAGAAATAAAACTCGCTGCATCGATCAAAGCCGCTTATCCGTGTCTTCTTTCTCTTAGGGACATAGGAATCCGGAGTGGGCCATTCAGCCCCTCCAGCCAGTTCTGTAAAATCTACCGCCAATGATCTTTAGGGTTCACTGGGGTTAGATTTTGACGTTGGTAGGCCGCACATTCGGGCAGGGCGCAGGGGAGAGGCTCCGGGCCTGGTTTGCTTTCGACAAACCAGCCGCAGGACACCAAGACCGGGAAATAAATCTGTGCCAGCCTTGGCTGGGTCGGACTCACTCTCTCCCCTCTGAGTCAGAGGTCGAGGGTTCGAGCCCCACGCATTGCAGAGACTCGAGCTCGATAATCCAGGCCGACACTCTCCGGCTGCCAGCACTGAGGGAGTGCTGCACTGCCGGAGGTGCCGTCTTTCAGGAGAGGCGATAAACCCGAGGGGGCCCGACTGCCCTCTCAGGTTCATGTGAAAGATTCCCAGGGCTTCAGAGGTAGAGAGGCGGAGAGGTTTAGGGAGGGAATTTCAGAGCTTAGGGCCCAGGCAGCTGAAGGCATGGCCACCAATGGTGGAGCGATTAAAAATGGGGATGTGCAAGATACCAGAATTGGAGGGGCGCAGAGATATCGGAGGACTGTAGGGCTGGAGGAGGCTACAGATATAGGGAGAGGGGAAAGGCCATAGAGAGATTTGAACAGGAGAATGAGAATTTTAAAATCAACACGTTATTGGGGTCGAGGGTGTTACCAGTCCAGGAATATAATCACCACACTACCGTGCAGTAATCGAGATCATCAGTTAAGTGACCTGACATTCCACCAACACTACCTCCCCATCTCTCTTGGTATTTATTTATTCAGCCGATTCGATTCACTCCACGTGATATCAAGAAATGGCTGAGCGCACTGGATACAGCAAAGGCTGTGGGCCCCGACAACATCCCGGCTGTCGTGCTGAAGACTTGTGCTCCAAAACTAGCCGCGCCTCTAGCCAAGCTGTTCCAGTACAGCTACAACACTGCCATCTATTCGACAATGGGGAAAATTGCCCAACTATGTCCTGTCCACGAAAAACAGGACAAATCCAATCCAGCCAATTACCACCCCATCAGTCTACTCTCAATCATCAGCAAAGTGATGGAAGCTGTTGTCGACAGTGCTATCAAGCGGCACTTACTCAACAAATAACCTGCTCACTGATGCTCAGTTTGGGTTCCACCAGGGCCACTCGGCTCCAGTACTCATTACAGCCTTGGTCCAAACATGGACAAAAGAACTGAATTCTAGAGGTGAGGTGAGAGTGACTGCCTTTGATCAAGGCAGCATTTGACTGAGTGTAGCATTAAGCAGCCCTCGTTAAACTGAAGTCAATGGGAATCAGGGGGAAAACTCTCCACTGTCTGGAGCCACACCTAGCACAAAGGAAGATGGTTGTGGTTGTTGGAGGTCAATCATCACAGCCCCAGGACATCGCTGCAGGAGTTCCTCAGGGCAGTGTCCTAGGCCCAACCATCTTCAGCTGCTTCATCAATGACCTTCCCTCCATCATAAGGTCAGAAATGGGGATGTTCGCTTATGACTGCACGGTGTTCAGCGCCATTCACAACTCCTCAGATAATGAAGCAGTCCGTGCTCGCATGCAACAAGACCTGGACGACGTTCAGGCTTGGACTGATAAGTGGCAGGTAACATTCGCGCCACACAAATGCCAGGCAATGACTATCTCCAACAAGCGAGAGTCTAACCAGAACCCCTTGACATTCTATAGCATTACCATCGCCGAATCCCCCACCATCAACATCCTGGGTGTCACCATTGACCAGAAGTTTAACTGGACCAGACACATAAATTCCCTCCCTAACAGCACACGGACTGCAACGATTCAAGATGGCAGCTCACCACCACCTTCTCAAGGGCAATTAGGGATGGGCAATAAATGCTGGCCTTTCCACTGACGCCCACATCCCATGAACGAATAAAAATAATGGTAAAGCACGGGTTAGCTTTTGAGTAAAGCTCCCTCTGTACTGTCCCATCCCTAATTGCCCTTGAGAGGTGGTGGTGAGCCACCTTCTTGAACTGCTGCAGTACTTGTGGTGATGGTACTCCCACAGTGCTGTTAGGGAGGGAGTTCCAGGATTTTGACCCAGCGACGATGAAGGATCGGCAATATATTTCTAAGTCAGGATGGTGTGTGACTTGGAGGGGAACTTGCTGGTGATGGTGTTTCCATGCACCTGCTGCCCTTGTCCTTCTAGGTGGAAGAGGTTGCGGGTTTGGAAGGTGCTGCCTAAGAAGCCTTGGCGAGTTGCTGCAGTGCCTCTTGTAGATGGTACACACTGCAGCCACGGTGCGCCGGTGGTGGAGGGAGTGAATGTTTAAGGTGGTGGATGGGGTGCCAATCAAGCGGGCTGCTTTGTCCTGGATGGTGTCGAGCTTCTTCAGTGTTGTTGGAGCTGCACTCACCCAGGCAAGTGGAGAGTATTCCATCACACTCCTTACTTGTGCCTTGTAGATGGTGGAAAAGCTTTGGGGAGTCAGGAGGTGAGATACTTGTCACAGAATACCCAGCCTCTGACCTGCTCTTGTTGCCACAGTATTTATGTGGCTGGTCCAGTTAAGTTTCTGGTCAATGGTGACCCCCAGGATGTTGCTGGTGGGGGATTCAGCGATGGTAATGTCATTGAATGTCAAAGGGCGGTGGTTAGGTGCTCGCTTGTTGGAGATAGTAATTGCCTGGCACTTGTGTGGCACAAATGTTTCTTGCCACTTATTAGCCCAAGCCTGAATGTCGTCCAGGTCTTGCTGCATGCGGGCACGGACTGCTTCATTATCTGAGGAGTTGCGAATGGCACTGAACACTGTGCAGTCATCAGCGAACATCCGCATTTCTGACCTTATGTTGGAGGGAAGGTCATTGATGAAGCAGCTGAAGATGGTTGAACCTAGGACAATGCCCTGAGGAACTACTGCAGCGATGTCCTGGGGCTGTGATGATTGACCTTCAACCACCACAAACATCTTCCTTTGTGCTAGGTCTGACATCAGCCAGTGAAGAGCTTTCCCCCTGATTCCCATTGACTTCAGTTTTACTCGGGCTCTTTGATGCCACACTCGGTCAAATGCTGCCTTGATGTCAAGGGCAGTCATTCTCACCTCAACTCACCTCTGGAATTCAGCTCCTTTGTCCATGCTTGGACCAAGGCTGTAATGAGGTCTGGAGCCGAGTGGTCCCTACGGTATCCAAACTAAGAATCGGTGAGCAGGTTATTGATGAGTAAGTGCCGCTTGATAGCACTGTCGATGACACCTTCCATCACGATGCTGATGATTGAGAGTAGGCTGATGGGGCGGTAATTGGCCGGATTGGATTTGTCCTGCTTTTTGTGGACATGACATACCTGGGCAGTTTTCCACATTGTCGGGTAGATGCCAGTGTTGTAGCTGTACTGGAACAGCTTGGCTAGAGGCGCAGCTATTTCTAGAGCAGAAGTCGTAAACACTGCAGCCGGGATGTTGTCGGGGCCCATAGCCTTTGCTGTATCCAGTGCGCTCAGCCGTTTCTTGACATCACATGGAGTGATTCAAATTGGCTGAAGAATGGCTTCTGTGATGGTGGGGATGTCAGGAGGAGGCTGATATGGATCATCCACTTGGCACTTCTGGCTGAAGATGGTTGCAAACAGTTTAGCCTTGTCTTTTGCATTCACAGGCTGGGCTCCGGCATCATTGAGGATGGGGATATTCATGGAGCCTCCTCCTTCCGTTAGTGTTCATTGTAGGGGCTGTGTTCAGTGTAGGGACTGTGTTCAGTGTAGGGGCTGTGTTCAGTGTAGGGGCTGTGTTCAGTGTTGGGACTGTGTTCAGTTCAGCGACAGTGTTCAGTGTAGGGGCCGTGTTCAGTGTAGGGGCTGTGTTCAGTGTAGGGGCCGTGTTCAGTGTAGGGGCTGTGTTCAGTGTAGTGGCTGTGTTCAGTGTAGGGACCGTGTTCAGTATAGGGGCTGCGTTCAGTGTAGGGGCTGTGTTCAGTGTAGGGGCTGTGTTCAGTGTAGGGGCTGTGTTCAGTGTAGGGGCCGTGTTCAGTGTAGGGACTGTGTTCAATGTAGGAGCTGTGTTCAGTGTAGGGGCTGTGTTCAATGTAGGGACTGTGTTCAGTGTAGGGGCTGTGTTCAGTGTAGGGGCCGTGTTCAGTGTAGGGACTGTGTTCAGTGTAGGGGCTGTGTTTAGTTTATCTCTCTTTGCGGATGTCTCTCCGTATCTCTGTACTCAGTCACTCCTTTAACTATCTCAGGTATGACTGAGAGCAGTGAGTGTTGGGGCCTCATGCCCTCCCACTATTCTGATCCCCACCGTCCCTCCCTCCCAATTGACTCCCCCTTTCGTTTGCCTCCCGCCCCCTGCCATCCCCCCAATTTCCATGTTTGAGGTACCGATAGCCTCCCCTCCCAATTGCCACCCTTCCGCGCCCCCCAGTAAATATCATGACTCACCGATCCTAAAGGGAAACAATGGATGAATACGAGGCGGTGATCAATGCAGCGAGTTTTATTTCTGAGCGGAGCACATTATACAGACAGCAGTGGTACAGGGTCAGGGGCCACTGGGCCTACGCAATCCAACGGAGCCTGAATTAAAGTTATCTTCTGTCTGGACCTCGGACGGGTCCCACAGCGGGACATTTCACCTCAGATTCTCATCTTGCAGCACTTGCCTAACCGGAAGCACTTGGCACGTATCGGGCGCTCATTACTGAGACACGATCCTCGTCGGCATTTCCCTTTAACTTTGTTGCATTCGGGCTTAGGATCTGAAATCCAGAAAAGAAGAATTCATTGATCTGTAGGTCTGTGCCGGGAAAGAGGGAGAACAACAGGAAATTGCCAAGCTGAGACTGTCAGTGTTACAGTCACGGTGAGCAGCGGGGAGGGGGGGGAATATTACATAGAATTACATAGGATATACAGCACAGAAACAGTCCTTGCTGCCATACATGCTCCACTCAAGCCTCTTCCCATCATTTCTTAGCTAAATCTATCAGTTTAACCCTCGATCCCTTTATTCTCTCATATACTTATCCAGCCTCCCCTTAAATGCATCTATACTATTCGCTTCAACCACTCCCTGTGGTAGCGAGTTCCACATTCTCACCACTCTCTGGGTAAAGAAGTTTCTCCTGAATTCCCGATTGGATTTCTAGGTGACTATCTTATATTGACGGCCTCTAGTTTTGCTCTTCTCCCCACAAGTGGAAACACTCTCTCTGTGTCCACTCTATCAAAACCCATCATCATTTTAAGAGACCTCTATTAGGTCATCCCCTCAGCCTTCTCTTTTCAAGAGAAAACAGACCCTTTCCTGATAGGTATACCCTCGCGCTTCTGCTATCATCCTTTTAAATCATTTTTTGCGACGTCTCCAGAGCATCTAAATACAATATGGTGACCAGAACTGTGCACAGCACTCCGAGTGTGGTCTAACATAGAAACATAGAAACATAGAAAATAGGTACAGGAGTAGACCATTCGGTCCTTCGAGCCTGCACCGCCATTCAATGCGTTCATGGCTGAACATGCTACCTCAGTACCCCATTCCTGCTTTCTCGCCATACCCCTTGATCCCCCTAGTTGTGAGTGTTATATCTAACTCCCTTTTGAATATATTTAGCGAACTGGCCTCAACAACCTTCTGTGGAAGAGAATTCCATAGATTCACCACTCTCTGGGTGAAGAAGTTCCTCCTCAGCTCAGTCTTAAATGGCTTCCCCTTAATCCTTAGACTGTGACCCCTGGTTCTAGTTTTCCCTAACATTGGGAACATTCTGCCCGCATCTAATTTGTCTAAACCAGTCAGGATTTTAAATGTCTCTATAAGATCCCCCCTCATTCTTCTGAACTCCAGAGGATACAAGTTCAGTTGACCCAATCTTTCTTGATATGTCAGTCCGGCCATCCCAGGAATCAATCTAGTGAACCTTCGCTGCACTCCCTCAATAGCAAGAATGTCGTTCCTTAAGTTAGGAGACCAAAACTGCGCACAATACTCCAGGTGTGGCCTCACCAAGGCCCTGTACAACTGCAGCATCACCTCCCTACTCCTGTACTCAAATCCCCTTACTATGAAGGCCATCATTCCGTTTGCTTTCTTGACTGCCTGCTGCACTTGCATTCCCACCTTCAGTGACTGATGTACCATGACGCCCAGGTCTCGTTGCACCTCCCCTTTCCCTAATCTGCCACCATTCAGGTAATAGTCCGCCTCTCTATTTTTACCACCAAAGTGGATAACCTCACATTTATCCACATTGTACTTCATCTGCCATACATTTGCCCATTCACCCAACCTGTCCAAGTCACTCTGTAGCCTCCTAGCATCCTCCTCATTGTTCACACTGCCTCCCAATTTAGTGTATATGGTGACCAGAACTGTGCACAGCACTCCGAGTGTGGTCTAACCAAGGTTCGATACAAGTTCTGCGTAACATCTCTACGTACCATTCTATCCCTCTAGAAATAAACACTGTTGCTTGGTTTGCTCTTATTAACCTGCGTCGCAACTTTTAGTGACCCCTTTGCTCCTCTACCCCTGAAGGGAGGGGTTCAGAAGTCGAACGCGTGCGCAGGGAGAGGCTGCGCGCAAGCAGCGAACTTCGGGGTTTTTTTCAGGTTTCTCCGGGAGGGTAAGTATGGAAGAAGCTGCGCTTTTAAAAAGGAGGCGCAAGGCCTGTTTTTAACAAGGTAAGTGGATAATTAATTACAATTTAAAAAATTTTTCAACAGGTTTATCTTTTTTAGATACTTTAAAGAAAGGTAAGTTTATTTTTAGCACCGTTAAAAAGTATAATTAATTTTTTCAAAATTTAAAATTTTTGTTTAAAGTAGTTAATTTATGTAGCTTATAGTTATTTTAAAAATGCGATGTTTTAAAAAAAAAATTATTTGACGTTTAAGTGTGGTTTTGGGGCCGATCTCTATTCATAGATTTGACAGGTCTTCCTGTCAAATCTATGAATTAAAATTCCCTGCTCCGATTGGCTCTCCATGGCCCACGTGATCCCAGGGGATGCTTTGAACTAACTGCACCCCTGGGATACGCAAGCACTGCGCGCCGACAGCTGCAGGAGGCCCAGGACCCGAAGTCCCCGTGGGCCCAAAGCACAACGGCAGGTACGCGCGCGATGCTTGCACCCGCAGGAAGCCGGAGAGCCGAATTTCTGGCCCATATCACCTCACACACTTATCTATGTTGAAATTCATACGCCAATTATATGCCCTTTCTTCAAGTTTATTAATTTTTTCTTGTAATTTGTTGCGGTCCCCCTCAGTATTGACTATCCTTCCCAATTTGGTGTTGCCTGCACATTTAGAAGTTGTGTTTATGATTCCAAAGTCTAAATCGTTAATATAAATTGTGAACAACAGTGGTCCCAGCACTGATCCTTGTGGAACCTCACTTCCCAACTTCTGCCACTGTGAATAGCTAACCTTTACCACTGCTCTCTGATTTCTGTCTTGAAGCCAGCTAGATACCCATTCTGCTAACACTGTGAGTACTTCCACGGTGTTTTGGGGAACAGGCAGGCGCTTCTGCGGCTGCAGACGTGATTGCAGGAACAGCTAGAGATCATGGGGGAGAAATTTAGTATCGCCCTGTTTGGGGCGCAATTATCGGCCGGTCGCAAAGATTAGCGCCTGGCGCTAATTATCGCCTCCGACTGCAAACTTGACTTTTATCGCCCCTGGAGGTGATTGGAGCGCTAAATCAGGCGCTACACATCTGTCTTAAGGCGCAAAGGCCGAGGAGCGAGGCGCTAACTCAGAGCGCTGGCGAAGCTCATGTGATGTCAGTCAGCAATGGAACACAGACACAGAATGGCACGGGCCAGTTCTTAAAGGGGAGGGTTGATCTTGCTTTCCATCCACATCCTGCTCATTGCAGCCTTGAATCTCGGCCTGGAGAGACCTGTACATCAAATCTGCTGGAAAGAACAATGGAGAGACCCAGGGAAAGAGCTCAGAGTGCAGCCCCCACAGTCTCTTCTAAATCGATACAAGGAAGAGCAAATCAAAATGAACCTGCAAAGTGCTGCTCAGTACCCAAAACTCCTTCACACAGCGTTGAATCTCTCCAGAAGTCTCTCTCTCTCTCTCTCTCTCAGAATGCGTGGTTCAAAAATGTCACCAACAATAAAAGGCAGGAAGCGGTCGCCTTTAAATAACGCTCCCCCACTCCCTTCCTGACTGCAAAACGCTCCCCTCAACCTGTCGTTGCTAGCGGTAGGCGGTAAGGCAGGGGGCGCCACTCAATATCCGCTCCGGGGCGATACCAGGGTGTTGCGCACTCGACTGACGTCACGATCTGCTGGTACAGGAGGAGATCGTGGCGGTAGTGTTTAGCGCCGCCGCAAAATGTCTAGTTAATTTCGCGAGCGGCGCAAACTTCGCCGCGCCCGGGCGCTAGTTGCTTTGCGCCCCATTAGCGCCCTCTTAAGGCGCTAACGGAAGGTGCAACCAACTGAATTTTTCCCCCCATGGTCCATATTGGTATCAACGCCATAGGTAGAAAGAGGGATGAGGTCCTGCAGGCACATTTTTAGGGAGCTAGGAAAGAGATTAAAAAGCAGGGCCTCAAAGCTAGTAATCTCCAGAAATAGATTTAGGAGGAGAGAGCAGATGAATGTGTGGCTGGAGAGAAGGTGCAGGAGGGAGGGCTTTAGATTCCTGGGGCATTGGGGCCGGTTCTGGGGGAGGTGGGACCTGTACAGGCCGGACGGGTTGCACCTCAACAGAGCCGGAATCAATATCCTCGCTGGGGGGTGCGGTTTACTGGTGCTGTTGGAGAGAGTTTAACCTAATTTGGCAGGGGGATGGGCACCAGGATGTAACATTAGAAAGGGGAAACAAGGTGCACAAAGGATTGGGAGAGACAGAGCGCACTAGAGTAAGAAATAGTACGGTATTAGGTGGGGTCAGACTAAGATAGAATACAAGAAGGTCTAAGATGGGTTTACAGTGCATGTGTGTAAACGCACGAAGTGTGGTAAACAAGGTAAGTGAGCTGAAGGCACAAATAGCCGCATGGGAATATGATGTCGTGGCGATAACGGAGACCTGGCTCAAAAAAGGGCAGGATTGGGTATTAAATATTCCTGGATATAAGGTGTTCCGAAAAGATAGGGAAGGAAAGATAGGAGGTGGTGTGGCAGTATTGATTAGGGAGAATATGACAGTGCTGGAGAGAGAGGATGTCGAGGAGGGGTCAAGGACAGAATCTATTTGGTTAGAGTTAAGAAACAATAGAGGTGCCATTACACTACTAGGTGTATTCTATAGACCACCAACTAGTGGGAAGGATATAGAGGAGCAAATTTGCAGAGAAATTACAGAGAGATGCAAGAACTATAGAGAAGTAATAATGGGGGACTTCAACTATCCTAATATAGACTGGGATAGTAATAGTGTAAAGGGCAGAGAGGGGGAAGAACTTATGAAGTGTGTTCAGGAGAACTTTCTTTATCAGTACTGAAGGATCCAGCTAGTTCCCAAAGAATTCTGGGATACTTGGCTAGGTGTAACCCTCCCAAAGAAGGTAACTGTAAGAAATAGCTCACTGAAAGGTTCAGCTTGTTCCCAAAGAATTCTGGGATACTTGACTATGCTTAACCCTCTCATAAAAAAGGCACTTGTAAGGAATAGCTGTAGATTCAAAGATGGGGCTTAATTAAAACGGAGACTGACAACATGCAGCTGGGAACAGATAGCAGGGATGTAAGTGAGGTCGAATATCGAACATCAAAGACCAGTAAAAGTGATAAGGGGATCGTAAAATGCAAGGAACAGGCACTTTTGCAGGCTGCAAGGCGTCTCTTCACTAATTAAACTTCGGGATGTGTATTCACAGCGCCTTAGTGGAGTCACTGTCCAAGCACGGCCTATCCTCCCAGGAGATAAGGGTACCAATTATCAAACATGGTACGAGTTCGCTGGACACATGAATCACTGTGGCTTTGTGCTTGGTCGGCAGTTGAGGGTAAAACCGGTCCTCTCGAACAATAAACTATGCTTATAGCGAGGAAGAGATAACAACAGGAATGTGGAGGTAGGGTTACTCCCAACATCTGTGTCCAGCATGGGCAGGGGAGGGGCACCTGAGTTCAGGGGATGGGCCCAACAGTTGAGTGACTAAACACCGAAACCAATAAAGAGTAACTGTGGTGACGTTGTTTGTTCGTGTACGCCCCCATTCTGTAGTAAGTGGGCGTTGATTATAGAACTGTATATCTTGAATGAACCGCTGTTTTTCCTTTGTGAGTGCACCTCAAGCTTGAGGAAGCTGGGTGGCTCCCCTTGTGCACAAGTCTCTCTTAGTTGTTTTAATAAATTTTGTTCTTGTCCTCAATTCCGTCTCCGTCTAGAGTTTTCTCCAAATTCGAATCTAACAGTTGGTGTCAGAAGTGGGATACTGCAGGTAAGGACCATCAGAGTTAAAAGACACTGGGAGCGAGAACCCGGTCGTGTCCTAAGGAAGGAAGCCAGAGTAAGGCTCGTAGGAGGAATAAGGACTCGCTCGTTAACCAGTGGGGCTATAAAACCGGGTATGGGCCTGTGCCATACGAGTTGAAAGACACTGAGCGTAACCAGTGGGGCTAAGACCGTATGGGCCTGTGAGTATTAAATTACCCACATAGTAAAATTATTCCTCATGGAGACCACGGACTGACGGAATTGATTAGACATAAATGTATATATTTCTGATTTTAGAGTATAAGGTGATACGTTTGTGCCGATACGTTTGTGCTGATAAAGTATAAGATAGAGTATAAGAATATACGTGAACTAGAAGAAACCAAACAGGTGTTACAATCTTGTGAGATAGAGAAGGAAAAAGATCTAATTTGCAGGCTAACCAATCTGAAAACTCAGCAAAGAAAAAAAAAACAGGGATTTGGAAAGCCAGGAAAAGCTGCTGAGACACCAATGTAAAAAAAATAGAAATTTAAAGTTTTCCCGACATGGAAGTTATTAATGTCTGTGCTGAGACAAATAAAACACAATATTTGCTGAGTGAAAGGAATCTTAAAAGGAATGCTGAGATCTCAGTTTGTGTGAAAGTGTGTGTTGAAAGCGAGAAAGTTTTTCTGACTCTGAATGTTTAAGGAGTTACAGTATTTCTTTTGTCTGTAAGTCTGTCTTTAAAAGGTGTCTGTCATTTTTGTTTTAGCTCCACCCACTCTTTTGTACTGAGAGCTTGTCCTGTCTTGAATAATGGAGAAGTGTGCTGTTTTAAGTTTGTTAACTGTTTTACAAAAGATAAGCTTCATCCTTGAAGTTAATGAGCCTGGAATAAAATGAATAGAACGTTTACAAAGCATGTGTGAATGTTTCTTTGTTAGTGTGGTTCCTTCCTTTGTTTTTCAAGTGATACTGCTTAGTTTTAAATTTTGGTTTGAATTGAATTGGAGTTATTGAGGTGAATTAACCTATTAAAACCAGACTTTTATTGTGGCCACGGTGAAATTCTGGTTGCTGTAAATTTGTGTGGAAGCTACTAGTTCCGGACATGTGGCAAAAACACATCAACAATTTTTTTTTTTTCGGAAATAAAAAGAGGATTGTGTGGAGCGGTTTCACCGAATGTTTAGGATATCTCATTTTAAAGCTACAAGACTTTGCAAGCTGTGAAGTTGTGAAACCAAACCTGACAGTGATTGACGTCTGTGTTTGTCTTCTTTTGAAATGCAAAAGAAAGAAGTTAACTCTTTCCACAGGCAGCTGTGAACTCTGTTTTTAACTCCACGAGCAAATGTGGGTTTCGTAAACATTTTGGGCGTTGTTAAAATGTTAAGTTTTAAATTTGAGAGGATTGACGAATTAACCCATTTGGCTCTTAAAACTTTTGTCTTGTCTTGGATTTTGGAAGTTTTAGGAACGTGCGAATAAGATTGTGCCCCCAGGATTGAAAAAAAACTTTGAACTACAATTTAAGTTAAGCTGGTGTGTAAAAACTGAGAAGAGCAACAAAAAGTTTGTTTAACAAAAGATTAAGGGGTAAAAATTAGGTCGCGCCCCGTTTGGGGCGCAAATATCGTCTGGACGCAAATATTAGCGCCTGGCGCTAATTATCGGCACTGACTGGAAACTTCACTTTTACCGCCCCGGGAGGTGAGTGGAGCGCTAAATCAGACACTTCACACCTGTCTTAAGGCGCAAAGGCCAAGGAGTGAGGCGCTAACTCAGAGCGCTGGCGAAGCTCATGTAATGTCAGTCAGCAATGGAACACACACACAATGGCACGGGCCAGTTCTTAAAGGGGATGGTTAATCTTGCTTTCCATCCACATCCTGTTCATTGCAGCCTTGAATCTCGGCCTGGAGAGACCTGCACATCAAATGTGCTGGAAAGAACAATGGAGAGCACCAGGCAAAGAGCTCAAAGTGCAGCTCCCACAGTCTCTGCTAAATCGATACAAGGAATGGCAAATCAAAATGAACCTGCAAAGTGCTACATACATAGATACATAGAAGATAGGAGCAGGAGTAGGCCATCCGGCCCTTCGAGCCTGCTCCGCCATTTAATGAGATCATGGCTGATCCTCCAATTCAGTATCCCGTCCCCGCCTTCTCTCCGTAACCCTTAACCCCTTTTGCCTGTAGAAATATATCTAATTCCCTCTTAAATATATTTAATGAGCTGGCGTACACTGCCCTCTGTGGCAATGAGTTCCACAGGTTCACCACCCTCTGAGTGAAGAAATTCCCCCTCATTTCTGTCCTAAATGGTTTAGCCTTTATCCTTAAATTATGTCCTCTAGTTCTGTTCTCACCCGCCAAGGGAAACATTCCTTCTGCATCTAGTCTGTCTAGACCTGTCAGAATTTTATACACTTCTATGAGGTCCCCTCTCAATCTTCTAAACTCCAGTGTGTACATCCCTAAACTACATAGTCTCTCCTCATAGGTCAATCCCGCCATTCCTGGTATCAGCCTGGTGAATCGCCGCTGCACCCCCTCCATGGCAAGAACATCTTTCCTCAGATGAGGCGACCAAAACTGTACACAGTACTCGAGGTGTGGTCTCACCAGTGCCCTGTACAGCTGCAGCAAGGTATCCCTGTTCCTGTATTCCAACCCTTTTGCTATGAAGGCCAGCATACCGTTTGCCTTCTTGACCGCCTGTTGCACCTGCATGCTCGCCTTCAGTGACTGGCGTACAAGAACACCCAGGTCTCTCTGTACTTCCCCCTCTCCCAATTTATTGCCATTTAAATAATAATTTGCCCTCCCGTTCCTGCACCCAAGGTGGATAACTTCGCACTTGTCCACATTATAGTGCATCTGCCATTTATCCGCCCAATCACCCAGTCTGTCCAAATCGCTCTGGAGCTTCCTGGTCTCCTCCTCTGAGCCCACCCCCCCTCCTAGTTTAGTGTCGTCTGCAAATTTGGAAATGCTGCATCCGACTCCCTGATCCAGGTCATTAATGTAAATTGTGAACAGCTGGGGACCCAGGACAGATCCCTGCGGTACCCCACTTGTTACTGCCTGCCATTCAGAAAATGAGCCGTTTATTCCAACTCTCTGTTTTCTATCTGACAGCCAGTTCTCTATCCACGTCAATACTTTCCCCTTTATCCCATGAGCTTCAATTTTCCCTGCTAATCTTTTATGTGGGACCTTATCGAAGGCCTTTTGGAAGTCCAGGTACACCACATCTACTGGCTCTCCCCCATCTATTTTACCAGTTACTCCCTCAAAAAATTCCAATAGATTAGTCAAGCACGATTTACCCTTTGTAAATCCATGTTGACTCTGTCCTATCCTGTCCCCATTTGCTAAGTGCTCCGCTATTTCATCCTTAATGATGGACTCCAGCATTTTGCCCACAACTGATGTAAGGCTTACAGGTCTGTAATTACCTGCTTTTTCCCTACCCCCCTTTTTGAATAGTGGGGTAACGTTAGCTACCCTCCAATCCATGGGCACTGTTCCCGAGTCTAATGAATTCTGAAAAATCATACTTAGTGCATCCGCTATCTCTAGGGCCACCTCCTTCAGCACCCTAGGATGCATGTTATCAGGCCCTGGGGATTTGTCCGCCTTCAATCCCTTTAGCTTCCTTAACACCATATCCTTAGAGATATTGATTTGCGTCAGTTCCTCCTTTGCAAATGTCCCTATTTTTCCCGATATCCCAGGGAGGTTTTTTGTGTCTTCCTT
Source organism: Squalus acanthias (assembly GCA_030390025.1). Lineage (NCBI taxonomy): Eukaryota > Metazoa > Chordata > Chondrichthyes > Squaliformes > Squalidae > Squalus > Squalus acanthias. The sequence goes on from JASTWF010000205.1 coordinate 741,731, forward strand.
CGTAAAGACTGACCCAAAGTATGCATTTAGTTGGTCTGCCATTTCCTTATTTCCCGTTATATATTCCCCCGTATCTGACTGCAATGGGCCAACTTTGGTTTTCACCAGTCTTTTCCTCTTGATATACTTATAAAAGCTTTTGGAGTTAGTTTTTATATTTTCCGCCAGCTTGCTTTCGTAAGCTATTTTGCCCCTCTTGATTAAGCCCTTTGTCCTCCTTTGCTCTATCTTAAACTGTTCCCAATCTTCCGCTCTGGCGCTTTTTTTTGGCTATTTTATACGCCCTATCTTTGGATTTTATGCTGTCTCTAATTTCCCCTGTTATCCACGGTTGAGTCACCTTTTTAGATTTCCTTTTATGCCAGATTGGTATGAACAATTTTTGCAATTTTGTCATTCTATCTTTAAATGCTTGCCATTGTTTATCTACCTCCAGTCCTCCCAGGAACGTTGTCCAATCAGACCTACTCAGTTCCCGTCTAATGGCATCATAATTCCCCTTGTTTAAATTCAGGACCTTAGTATCTGAGTCAATTTCTTCGCTCTCCATTTCGAGTGAGAAATCAATCATGTTATGATCGCTCTGACCCAAGGGTCCCCGTACAACAAGATTACTAATTAGTCCCTTCTCATTGCACAGTACCCAGTCCAATATAGCCTGTTCCCGAGTTGGTTCCTCGACATATTGATCCAGATAACCATCCCTTAAACACTCAAGGAATTCCTCCTCCTCATTATTTTTACTGATTAGGCTATTCCAATCTATATGTAAGTTAAAGTCACCTATGATGACAGCTGTGCTCTTATTGCACGCTTCTCTAATTTCCCTCGTGATGCCCTCCCCAACCTCTATTTTACTATTTGGAGGCCTATATACCACTCCTATTAATGTTTTTCGCCCCTCGCTATTTCTTAGCTCCACCCATATAGATTCTGTATTAACTGAGTTAATATCCTTCCTTTCAATTGCATTTATCCCTTCTTTTACCAGCAATGCTACCCCTCCTCCCTTTCTTTTTTGTCGATCCTTCCTAAATACTGAATACCCCTGTATGTTAAGCTCCCAGCCCTGCTCACCCTGCAACCATGTTTCCGTAATCCCAATTAGATCATAATTATTAACCTCTATTTCCACAGCTAATTCATCTACCTTGTTCCTGATGCTTCTCGCATTAAGGTATAAAACCCTCAGGCTTTTTTTATGCTCACATTTTTTATGAATTAGTTTGGCCCTTTGTTTTTTGTTCCTCACCCTTTTACCATTTATTTCTGTCTGCCTTTCACTTTCCTCTATTTCACTACAATGGTACCCAAAACTCCTTCACACAACGTTGAATCTCTCCAGAAGTCTCTCCCTCTCTCTCTCAGAATGCGTAGTTCAAAAATGCCACCAACAATAAAAGGCAGGAATAGGCCCCCTTTAAATAGCGCCCCCCCAGCCCCACAGCGATTGATAGCGTTCCAGTCTTCTGGTCGTTGGATGCGCCAGGCGGTAAGGCAGGGGGCGCCACTCAATTTCCACTCCGGGGCGCCACAAGGGCGTTGCACCATGGAATGACGTCACAATCTGCGCGCGCAGGTGGTCGCAGCGGTAAGTTTTAGCGCCGCCGCACAATGTCAAGTTAAGTTCCCGAGCGGCGCAAACATCGCTGCGCCCAGGCGTTAGCGGCTTTGCGCCCCATTAGCGCCCTCTTAAGGCGCTAACAGGAGGCGCAACCAACTGAATTTTTACCCCTAAGTTTCAGTCTAACATTTAACCTTGGAGTCGCGGTTGCTATGGTGAAATTTTCCAAAGCAGTGTGATTTGATTTGTTTAAATGTGAAAAACTAATTTTTCTCCAGTCTCTTCGGGGTTAGTGGCGAAAGGGTGATCCTCCATCAGAGTGTCCCACTTCCCCTACAACTGTCGCCAGGAGGTCATACCTGGTGGGTCACCCTGTGGGTAGGTCCCAACAGTGAGGGCCTGCTCTTAGGTATGGATATTCTTCATCAGATAGAGGCAAATTTGCTCCTAAGGGTTCATCTTTTGGAAATAGGGGGGGCCCCTAGGGGGGAGGTTTCCCTTCCAGAAATATGAAGCCCGACAATGCAGAGTACAAGCCCTCCGCGCGGTTAAGCGCGCATGGGCGGAGGAAGGACCATGGGGGAGAGTTTGCGAGGCTTACCCTCTTGCATGGGCCACCTACAAATTAGACTGTGGCAGAGCAGAGATGGACCCAGTTAGGGTCCACGGTCCCTACCACGAGGCCCACCGACAATACCCCCTCCGATCAGAAGCTCAACGGGCCGTTGAGTCTATAGTAGAGGACTTATTAGAAACCGGTATAGTGACAAAGACCCGTTCCCGTACCAACTCCCCAGTGTGGCCAGTGCAGAAACCAGATGGATCCTGGAGAAATGACCATTGATTATACGGCTCTGAACCGGGTCACTCCCAAGCTCCATGCTTTAGTGGCGAATCCTGCCACTATTTTCAACGGCCTCCACCCAGCCCTGTCCATATTCATGGCACTGGACATCCACAACGGATTCTGGACATGTCCTTTGGATCCCGGGTCCCAAGAGCATTTTGCTTTCACTGTCCAGTCCACCCAGTATACTTGGACCGGGTTGCCTCAGGGATTTCACAATGCCCCTACTGTTTTTCACGAGAACCTGGAAAAGGCTCTCCAGCCAGCATTAGCAGATACCCGAATGCAAGATTCTGCCTGTCTTCAATATGTAGATGACATCCTCATTGGTAGTCCCTCGCCCTCAGCTCATCTGGACACCCTGACGTGTGTCCTGGAGACTTTAGTTCTAGGGGGGGGGGTGCCTTACCAGATAGATTCCGATCAGGGAACCCACTTCACCAGCAAGGCCATGAAACAGGCTTTAGTCCTCCTGGGGGTTCGACAACGATTCCACATCCCTTACCATCCGCAATCCTCAGGAATGGCGGAATGGATGAACCATACTTTAAAACAGTCTGTGACTAAAGCCATTTTACAGACCGGAAAGGGGTGGCACGCAGTCCTCCCCACCATTCTTTGGGGCATACGAGCCACGCCAGCCAAAGGCACCGGCTTAACCCCGTTCGAACTAATGACTGGACGTGCTATGGTGTTACCCCAAGACGCACCCCCTCAAGGTACAGGGGACACTTCCCAATTTCAGACAACTCTCCTGACATAGCTACGCCTGATCAGTGAGGCTAATCAGGCCAACCACTTTCGGGTACAACACTTACAGGAGGCACATGATGCCAAAAGACAAAGGGGAATCTGGGAAGCGCCCCCTCGGGTGGGACAGTGGGTGATGGTTCAGCGACCGGTTCGAGGTACCTTTGAGCCACGGTGGGATGGGCCCTTCCAGTTCCTCCTAAGTACAGGAACCTCCGTTTGCTTACAGGAAAAAAAAAATTGGATGTAAGACGGAGACACTGGAGTCAGACCAAGCCGGTAATGGAGCCCGGGGAAGAGGTTTCCCCATCCCTCGGGGACCCTATGATTAGCAGAAAGTAATAACGAGTATTAACCTGCTTTTCTCCCCTATGTCTTGGAAAGATATCTGAAGAAAGGACAATAAGAAATATGACGTCAGTTACTGTTTTCACAAGCATGTGCTATTTTGTTTTTATTTTATCTGTTCTGTTCGTGTTGAGTTAACGTATGGAAGTCTTTTTCTTTCAGGAAAGTTTTTTTTTAGATTTACATGAAGTGACGCAATTACGTGCGCCTGACAAAGTTTCACTCCGCCTTCTTAAAACCTGCAAAGGAGTTAACCCTTTCCACTGACAGGTGTTTAAGTTCACCGAGCAACAACTTTAGTATGAAATTTAAAGATATCGGACATTATTAAATTTAAGTTTCTTAATTTTAAGTTAATATTTCCCCACAGTGACAGAAGGAAAATTATGATTTGATAAATTAACCCCTTGGGCTCTAAGCAGAGCCACAATGTATCATCTTCTTTCTTTCATTATATGGAAGTTATCTTATAAACTAATTGCAGCACTTCTGTCCCTATATTTGATCAGGACCGGATTTCGAAGGACTGAGTCGATTCTTCGGGGCTCTAGTTTACCTGTCTCTTTCTTACAGATGAGCGGGCCCGACCTCAGTACTGCCACCACTTCCGGGGATGTCGACCTTTCGGCGGTCCAGTTTCTCGACTTAACCAGAGACCCTGCGAGCTCGCACTACTTTACGACTCTAACCTTCCTCGGAACTCACCCCTTGACTCGAGTTCCGATGATCTCCCTTTTGTGGTAGGGCTACCGGACCCCTCGTTCTACATCCCAACAGAACTCCGAATCTTTTATTTACCCTACCCCGCACAGAAGAGATAGATCGGTTCCAAGACACAGCTGCTCTTTGGGAACCGCTGGAGGACCTTCCCCAGGGGATATCCACCCCCTTTTATAGGCCCTCCTACCTCCAAAGGAGGACAGTGCTACCTGTCTTCACACATTCCCGTCCGACAGCCCCTAACCCCCACCAAATTAAGTTAAATCAGGTAAGTTACATTGAGCCACTGTCACAAGGCCACCGCCTCCGCCTCAACGCCACGTATGAAGTAACCCTAACCCCACTCCAAGCCTTGCGCACGCGGCTAATAGCAGAACAGACCGAAAGGGAGCAGGAGACAGACAGAGGGAGAGAGAGAGCCTGCTAGTTACCACAAGCTAGTGCCGAGACTGCTAAACGAACTGGACTCTTTATGCCTGGCGGTGATAAAGGATATGGGAACAGGGTGGGCACATGGGATTAAGACTAGTTCTCGTGTGGAGGATAAACACCAACATGAACTGGTTGGGCTGAACGGTCTATTTCTATTTTGTACTCTCTGTGTAATTCTATGTAAGAAGCCATCCGATTGTTGAGAGTGAAGTATCTATATGCTCTGGAGAATTTTGGGTTCAGGCTTGCCTTGGATCAGTGGATAAAAACATGTGTGTATAAAATTATGAGGGGCCTCGATAGAGTGGATAGGAAGGACCTATTTCCCTTAGCAGATAGGTCAATAACCAAGGGCATAGATTTAAAGTAATTGGTAGAAGGATTAGAGGGGAGTTGAGAAATGTTTTCACCCAGAGGGTGGTGGGGGTCTGGAGCTCACTGCCTGAAAGGGTGGTAGAGACAGAAACCCTCATTGCATTTAAAAGGTACTTGGGTATGCACTTGAAGTGCTGTAACCTGCAAGACTACGGACTAAGAGTTGGAAAGTGGGATTAGGCTGGATAGCTCTTTTTTGGCCGGCACAGCCACAATGGGCCGAATGGCCTCCTTCTGTGCTGTAAATTTCTATGATTCTAAGTTTTGTTACACGAAGCTGCATCATTCTTTCTCCCTTTTCTTTAGGGAAAGGGACAAGACAAGGTCTCATTTGATATTTGTGATGTGTGGACCCACTGGCTGTGGCCATATAAACAGACCCCATTATTCACAATCTTTGAGTAAATAACTGAGAATACAGATATGTTTAGATCCTCACAATGTCTTACTGTTGCTACAAAAACCCAAAGGAATTGATTGCTCAAATATTACACACTATTAAGGCTTATTTTTTCTGGTCCGGGTGAATTGGGAGACATGCAAAGCAATGGCTCTAGGCATGGCATGTACCAGCAAGGATATTGAGCAACTCAATTTCAAACGGCTTCCTTCAGGTAACAGAGCGTGGGAAAAGCCAGTGCGAATCCAGTATGAGGTGATTTTGGTGGTGCCTCCTGTGTCACTACTACCGCAACTACCATGTTTTACGGGTCTAACAGGACCTGTCCCATCAATCAATACGTTTTACATAATATCGAAACCTATGCTCAAGTGAAACTGACAGTAAATGAGATACTTAAGTATGAGCTGCACAATTATGTGGCACAATTCGGATACTACATTCCCCTGTTGTCTGAGGAATTCAGTAAGCTTGTGATGCGACTAAACTCCTCCCTAAAGCATTTTTATGTTTTGGAGCAAGACAACTCGAGAATAGATATTGAAATTGACAGCATAGAGGACAACTCACACTGGTGGGATATTGGGCTTAATATATCAGCACGCCCTTAGGTTCGTATTATTTCACATGCTCTGGTAGTTCTCCAACAGTTATGTAGAAAGACTTTGATACATAAGCCAATTGGGTACTCATGCCTACGACTAACCAGCACTAACAAATTAATTGAGTACACCGAAAGAGAAGATCCGAAACAATGTTGAGGAGACCCCAGGCGGGGTAAGATCAGGAAAGATAGAAGAAACAGAGGATACCCCAGGCGGGGCAGAATTGGAACACCGGAATCAGTGAATTGAATTTAATGATGGTGAAAGGAGACTGGATGGGTACCAAGCTGGAAGGATGTGTCACCAGACATGCCATCATCATGTGCCCGCATGCAATCAGCCAAAGCCCGCAGGCCCAATGTGGTTTTAATAACACAGGCATGGAGATTAACTGCACCATGGAGGCATTGAGCGCAGCCTCAAAGCCCACCCAGGTGGCATACGCCAGCAAAGGCGAATACTGTGTAACGATCAACTTGGAGACTTTTGAGTATGCCAATCTAACTTGCGACATCCCCAGTCCAGAGTTCTGCTTCACACCAGCAGTTCCGGTACGGATTGGACATGAGGAGTTGGTGGACATACACCAGTTTAATATTACCTCTCTTCAAGTGTCTGAAGACATCAAGTATGGATTATGGAACTACATCAACACCTTTGGGTATCCTATACCCCCACTGCCCGAACACCTGAGGCAGTTGCGGAAGGCGATACGGCTCTCCCAGAAGGTGGACTATACTCTGCAACAACGGAACACGGATTTGAAGAAAGACATCGACACGATCAAGGTGACCACATGGCTGGATGTCATTTGGGACTGGGGACTAAATATACAGATCCATCCATGGATCCGATTGATTTCACATGTATTAGTCGTGGTGCAGTTAGTAATTGTCCTGACCTTGTTATGTGTGACATGCAGGAAATATAAACGGACTCGGGCGAAACAAATTGCAAAACAAGTGGTTAAAACTGTTAATGCTTGTGCTGCTCCTACTCCTAGTGTTTCAGACGATGACTTTAGCAACTTGTTGGAAAACTCAAATGTATGAATAATGAAGCAATCGTATGATGAATTGGGGAATGCCTAAATATTAACTTTACTCATCTGATACATACCTGGTGCCTCGACGGTTGGCCACCCCGACAGGATTCACACCAGACCATATGCAACAAATGAGCGGCCTACCTGGAATAGCCAAAGGCCTAGGGGGGAGTATAGAACAAATTGGGGGGTGGGGGTGTTACAGGAAAACCTTCATCATTCATGCTATTTGATCTGGGAAAACCTATATACGTTTCTGCAATACTATAAACCCACCAGCTTATCACACTATCGTAGCATAGAGAGCACATTCTCCAACCCCGCTTCAAGGGTCCTTTTCGGGGGTTGGAAGGGGGGACTGAAGGATCCAGCTAGTTCCCAAAGAATTCTGGGATACTTGGCTAGGTGTAACCCTCCCAAAGAAGGTAACTGTAAGAAATAGCTCACTGAAAGGTTCAGCTTGTTCCCAAAGAATTCTGGGATACTTGACTATGCTTAACCCTCTCATAAAAAAGGCACTTGTAAGGAATAGCTGTAGATTCAAAGATGGGACTTAATTAAAACGGAGACTGACAACATGCAGCTGGGAACAGATAGCAGGGATGTAAGTGAGGTCGAATATCGAACATCAAAGACCAGTAAAAGTGATAAGGGGATCATAAAATGCAAGGAACAGGCACTTTTGCAGGCTGCAAGGCGTCTCTTCACTAATTAAACTTCGGGATGTGTATTCACAGCGCCTTAGTGGAGTCACTGTCCAAGCACGGCCTGTCCTCCCAGGAGATAAGGGGACCAATTATCAAACATGGTACGAGTTCGCTGGACACATGAATCACTGTGGCTTTGTGATTGGTCGGCAGTTAAGGGTAAAACCGGTCCTCTCGAACAATAAACTATGCTTATAGCGAGGAAGAGATAACAACAGGAATGTGGAGGTAGGGTTACTCCCAACATCTGTGTCCAGCATGGGCAGGGGAGGGGCACCTGAGTTCAGGGGATGGGCCCAACAGTTGAGTGACTAAACACCGAAACCAATAAAGAGTAACTGTGGTGATGTTGTTTGTACGTGTATGCCCCCATTCTGTAGTAAGTGGGCGTTGATTATAGAACTGTATATCTTGAATGAACCGCTGTTTTTCCTTTGTGAGTGCACCTCAAGCTTGAGGAAGCTGGGTGGCTCCCCTTGTGCACAAGTCTCTCTTAGTTGTTTTAATAAATTTTGTTCTTGTCCTCAATTCCGTCTCCGTCTAGAGTTTCTCCAAATTCGAATCTAACAGTACGTTTCCGGCCCAACGAGGAAGGAGGCATTGCTGGATCTGGTTCTGGGGAATGAGGTGGGTCATGTGGAGCAAGTGTCAGTAGGGGAACATTTAGGGAACAGTGATCATAGTAGCATAAGGTTTAGATTAGCTGTGGAAAAGGAAAAGGGAGCAATCTAGAGTAAAAATACTTAATTGGAGGAAGGTAAATTTCAGAGGGTTAAGAAGGGATCTGGCCCAGGTAAAGTGGGATCAAAAACTGTAATCGAACAATGGGCTGCCTTTAAAGAGGAGTTGGTTCGGGTACAGTCGAGGTACATTCCCATGAGGGGCAAAGATAGGGCAACCAAAGTCAGGGCTCCCTGGATGACGGAAGAGATAGAGAGTAAGATGAAGCAGAAAAAGGGGGCGAATGACAGATGTCACGTTGCGAATACATCTGAGAATCAGGCTGAATATAGAAAGTTCAGAGGGGAAGTGTAACAGAAAATAAGAGGGGCAAAGAGAGGGTATGAGAATAGAATGGTAGCCAACAAAAAAGGGAATCCAAAAGTCTTCTGTAGGCATATAAATAGTATATGTGTAGTAAGAGGAGGGGTGGGGCTGATTAGGGACCAAAATGGAGATCTATGCATGGAGGCAGAGGGCATGGCTGAGGTACTAAATGAATACTTTGCATCTGTCTTCATCAATGAAGAAGGTGCTGCCAAAGCCATAGTGAAGGAGGAGGTAGTGGAGATACTGGCTGGGATAAAAATTGATAAGGAGGAGATACTAGAAAGGCTGGCTGTACTTAAAGTAGATAAGTCACCAGGTGCGGATGGGATGCATCCTAGGATGCTGAGGGAGGTGAAGGAGGAAATTGCGGAGGTACTGGCCATAATCTTCCAATCCTCCTTAGATACGGGGGTGGTGCCAGAGGACTGGAGAATTGCAAATGTGATACCCTTGTTCAAGAAAGGGTGTAAGGATAAACCCAGGCCAATCAGTTTAACCTCGGTAGTGGGGAAGCTTTTAGAAACATTAATCAGGGACAAAATTAACAGTCACTTGGACAAGTGTGGAGTAATTAAGGAAAGCCAGCACGGATTTGTTAAAGGCAAATCATGTTTAATTGAGTTTTTTGATGAGGTAACAGTTGATGAGGGCAATGAGGTTGATGTGGTGTACATGGACTTTCAAAAGGCGTTAGATAAAGTGCCAGCAAAGTTGAAGCCCATGGAATAAAAGGTAGAGTGGCAGCATGGATACGGAATTGGCCAAGTGACAGGAAACAGAGTAGTGGTGAACGGTTGTTTTTCGGACTGGAGGAAGGTATACTGTGGTGTTCCCCAGGGGTCGGTACTAGGACCACTGCTTTTCTTGATAGATATTAATGACTTGGACTGTGGGTGTACAGGGCACAATTTCAAAATCTGCAGATGACACAAAACTTGGAAATATAGTGAACAGTGAGGAGGATAGCGATAGACTTCAGACAGACAGGTTGGTGAAATGGGCGGACACGTGGCAGATGAAATATAACGCAGAAAAGTGCAAAGTGATACATTTTGGTAGGAACAGGCGATATAAACTAAAGTGTACAATTCTAAAGGGGGTGCAGGAACAGAGAGACCTGGGGGTATATGTACACAAATCGTTGAAGGTGGCAGGGCAGGTTGAGAAAGCGGTTAAAAAAGCATACGGGATCCTGGGCTTCATAATTAGAGGCATAGAGTACAAAAGCAAGGAAGTTATGATGAACCTTTATAAAACACTGGTTCGGCCTCAGCGGGAGTATTGTGTCCAGTTCTGGACACCGCACTTTAGGAAGGATGTGAAGTCCTCAGAGAGGGTGCAGAAAAGATTTACGAGAATGATTCCAGGGATGAGGGACTTCAGTAATGTGGATAGACTGGAGAAGCTGGGGTTGTTCTCTTTGGAGCAGAGAAGGTTGAGAGGAGATTTGGTAGAGGTCTTCAAAATCATGAGGGGTCTGGACAGAGTAGAGAGAGAGAAACTGTTCCCATTGGCAGAAGGGTCAAGAACCAGAGGACACAGATTTAAGGTGATTGGCAAAAGAACCAAAGGCGAGATGAGGAAAATCTTTTTTACGCAGCGAGTGGTTAGGATCTGGAATGCACTGCCTGAGAGGGTGGTGGAGGCAGACTCAATCGTGGCTTTCAAAAGGGAATTGGATGAGTACCTGAAGGAAAAATATTTGCAGGGCTACGGGGAAAGGGTGGGGGAGTGGGACTAGCTGAAGTGCTCTAGCAGAGAGCCGGCACGGGCTCGACGGGCCGAATGGCCTCCTTCTGTGCTGTAACCATTCTATGATTCTATGATTCTCTACGCATGTGCCCCCATTTGGTAGTCTGCATGCGCATTCAACCCGGTTGCGCATGTGCATCCGATCTTGCTGCGGCCTGCACTGGCACGCTCTCCCTGGCTTGTTGCGTCAGCTGGGGTCTGCGGCCTGGGAGAGGAGTTTGGAGGGGAGCTGAGAGGAGCTCGCAGTCAGGGGGAGAGGAGCTCGCAGGGGGTGAGAGAAGCTCGCAGTCAGGGGGAGAGGAGCTCGCAGGGGGTGAGAGAAGCTCGCAGTCAGGGGGAGAGGAGCTCGCAGGGGGTGAGAGAAGCTCGCAGTCAGGGGGAGAGGAGCTCGCAGGGGGTGAGAGGAGCTCGCAGTCAGGGGGAGAGGAGCTCGCAGGGGGTGAGAGAAGCTCGCAGTCAGGGGGAGAGGAGCTCGCAGGGGGAGAGAGGAGATCACAGGGGGAGAGAGGAGATCACAGGGGGAGAGAGGTGATCGCAGGGGGAGAGAGGAGCTCGCAGGGGGTGAGAGAAGCTCGCAGTCAGGGGGAGAGGAGCTCGCAGGGGGAGAGAGGAGATCACAGGGGGAGAGAGGAGATCACAGGGGGAGAGAGGTGATCGCAGGGGGAGAGAGGAGCTCGCAGGGGGAGAGAGGAGCTCGCAGGGGGAGAGAGGAGCTCACAGGGGGAGAGAGGAGCTCGCAGGGGGAGAGAGGAGCTCGCAGGGGGAGAGAGGAGCTCGCAGGGGGGGGGAGGAGCTCACAGGGGGAGAGAGGAGCTCGCAGGGGGGGGGGAGGAGCTCACAGGGGGAGAGAGGAGCTCACAGGGGGAGAGAGGAGCTCACAGGGGGAGAGAGGAGCTCACAGGGGGAGAGAGGAGCTCGCAGGGGGGGGGAGGAGCTCACAGGGGGAGAGAGGAGCTCGCAGGGGGAGAGAGGAGCTCGCAGGGGGGGGGAGGAGCTCACAGGGGGAGAGAGGAGCTCACAGGGGGAGAGAGGAGCTCGCAGGGGGGGGGAGGAGCTCACAGGGGGAGAGAGGAGCTCGCAGGGGGGGGGGAGGAGCTCACAGGGGGAGAGAGGAGCTCACAGGGGGAGAGAGGAGCTCACAGGGGGAGAGAGGAGCTCGCAGGGGGAGAGAGGAGCTCGCAGGGGGAGAGAGGAGCTCGCAGGGGGGGGGGAGGAGCTCACAGGGGGAGAGAGGAGCTCGCAGGGGGAGAGAGGAGCTCGCAGGGGGGGGGAGGAGCTCACAGGGGGAGAGAGGAGCTCGCAGGGTGTAAAATTCGCAATTATCGCTATTCGAAATAACAAGATAGAAGCAGATTCGTTTGATCAGTTTATTTAAACGAAATGCTGTCATGATATAAAGGACACAGAAGCCTGTAAAATGGCCGCCGAGCATCGTGGCAGAAGCTTCCAGAATACAGTGGGCAGACAAGATGGCGTTTGAATAAACATTTCAGTATAAGATTGGTTAATACGCAGCAAACACTGATAAAGACAGGATGCAACCTGTCTGCATTCGACACAATAGCAAGAGATAAGAAATAACAACAGAAAACGCTGGAAAAACTCAGCAGGCCAGGCAGCATCCGTGGAGAGAGAAAGAGAGTTAATGTTTCAGGTCGATGACCTTTCGTCAGAACTGGGAAGAGCTGGAAATCAAATTGATTTAAGGCCAGGGTAAAGCTGGGAAAAGGGGGAGGGGATAAAAGAACAAAGGGGAAGATGAAGAGACATTAAGAGACATTAAGAGATATGCAAGGCTAGAGGTGGTGTTAATGTGACAGATTAAGGCTGAAAGAAGTGTGAAATCCACTGGCAGAAGATATTTTCCATGCACAAGTAAGGACCATTGTAATGGGCAATCGAAGGCCCATCCAGACACAGCAATACACATATCAGTATTCGAGGAGGCCCCAAAACCAGTCAGGGAGACTCCTAGCCGGTTCGACAATGGGGAAAACATTAACGGATAGTTGGCCAGTTTAAGGTGCTACCGAAACCCATTAAAGGAAAGAATCGCCCCATGCTGGGAGTTTTGTGCACCAGTATTACACAAAGGACAAACATCAAGATTTGAGCGGGAGATAAGGGAACACAGCACTATAACTATAGTGAACAAATGTCCATCGGTCTCTTGATTCGACTCTTGACTCGGGCTGAACTCTTGCTTGACTGGTGAGCTTTTGATTGTCTCTCTGGACTTCTACAACCGTGTCCGAGCACTGTCGAGTTCTTCATGACAACGGGGAGCCCAGCCTGCTTGCCGGAGCAGCGAAAATAAACAAGTGGGGTACAGAGACCCCTTCCAACACGTGACAGTCAGGTGTCGCAGCGAAACAAGCCGAGTGCCTCAGTTTAAAATTCTCCGAAGTATCACGAGTGGTGAGCATGTTTCCTCGATCCTACAAATCTAGATTAGTGTAGGTATTAATAGGGGAGGGTGGTTTTATTAAGGATAATTATAATGTGTTCCCCTTTTTACGATGTGCCGTGCGATCCTCATTACCCTAGACCAAGTTTTATGAATGTATGTATACTTGTACTGTCATTAATTTGTGCCTATGACATGTACTTCATGATTTTGGACGTTATGCAATAAAGATTTCCATTTCGTACTATTCAACCGGGTCTATCTGAGTTTTTCTCTGCATTACTGCTCTCGCACTTAAGTCCAGTGTCAGAACCGTAAGGGCAAGTGGGTCGAACCACTCACAGGTGCTTATTGCAACAAGGCTGGCCGGAGACCAGAGCAAGCAATAGTATTAGGCAACGAAGACCTAACCCCGCACAAGCACCCTGAACCGTAACCCCTTACAGAAAATGGCGACCGCGGCAGGACGCTGGCAGCGAGAGAGTAATGTTTTAGACCCTGGTGTGAATAGGCGAAATGTGATGGATGAGAGGGTAGCCGACTATGTGTTTGGGAAGGTTAACTTAACCAAAAGGTGGATAAGTGACCTACTGATGGATAAGCGTCCGCTAGACGCAGCCATCAAATGGACAGACAGTAAAGAGCATAAGAAGTCGGTAGAGAAAGCGGTCTGGCTGATGTGCTACAAGAAGCAAGTCCAACTTTCGGACCAGGTCATTGTAGCACAGGCAGCTCAGATCAGGGAATTGGAAGTTGAGATGGAGGAAAAGATCTCGGGAGGACAGAAACTCATCGCATCCTTGAATGCGTTACATCAGGAACGCCAGATAATAGCCAACCACCATGAGGCTAAAATTGATTACCTAGAGTGTCAGGTCACGGAATCAAAGTTAAACGAGGGTAGGATTAGAGAACGGTGTATCCGCCTAGCTAACCAGATAAAAGCCCAAGAAGAAAGCTTGCTGGGAGTTAGGGCGGCATATAAGATGGCCCTCGAGGATAGGCATGAGGGAGCCGACCACAGTGTTTGCCAGAAGGAGATAGGGAACCTAAGAGAGGCCCTGAATAAGGCAAACGGCATGGTGTGCCTCATCAGCCCGTCAGCACACCAGCGACAGGTGGGTAGGGAATTCCCAAAATCCCTACCAGACAAAGCAGAGGAGGTATTTGCCACTGCGCCCTCCGCGCCACCCAGCTATTCGGCAACCTGGGTAAGGAAGGAAGTGGTGGAAATAGAAGAGGAGGTCCCCGAGGTAGGACAATCCCCAGAGGTAGTGTCGAAGCCGGGACCGTTGTGTCCGCTTACAGGTCACAAGAGGGGACGGAACGGAGCCAATGGGGAGCACGGGGATGTCCTGAACCAGCTTGTGTTGCCTCACAGCTCACACCAGCTGAGAGCAATGATTAGTCATGTACGGAAGCTGTCTGAGTCAGACGACCCTTCCGTACACTTCAGGGAGGTAGAACAGACCGCAGCAATTAATGGCTGCGACGATGCGGAAAAGACCAAAATGTTGCTATTCTCGTTAACTAGCTCGATCCTTCAGTGTCTCTCAGACGAGAGCAAGAGGGGAAATAATACCTATGAGAAGTTAAGGGACGAGGTCCTAGAAGTGTTGGGGACGGACGACGAAGGTCCGTTCGTTAGATTGGGTCAGACAGTTGAGATGGAGGGAGAACCCCCGAAGGTTTTCGCCGACAGGCTGTTGCCAGTATACCAGCGTAGCTGCCCAGGTGCGCCAGCGCGCACCTACCTGAACGGTGCCGGTTTAACTCATTGGCTCAGGTGTTTAGTAGCCAACAGTTTGCCAGCCGTCAGGGAGCAGGCCAAAGCGTGGTTTGATCCCACTAACCCCGCCACTACAGAGGAGTCGGTCCTAAATCGACTCACCATAGGGTATCGGAACACTAGGAGCACGGGAGCGCGTCCCCTTAAGGGAAAGGTGCATGAGGCACGGCCCGCAGCCCCGGCTCAAAAGGAGTGGCATCAGGAGGGAAACCGCGCCCCGCAAGCCAGTGGTGTTTGTTACGGGTGCGGGAAGACAGGTCACTGGCGTAAGAACTGTAGGAACCCCTGGAAGGACCCCAGGGACAAAGCTCCCGCAGTCCGAACCCAAGCGCCTGTCTCTGAAAAAGGAGCTGGTGTGCCTATCCATCCCGATGCGATAGAATCAATGTTAGGAGCCATGCGGTCTCTTATGATTTCACACGGGGAGGTAGCAACAGCCCCATACCACCCAGGCTTCTGACTGGAACCGGTGCAGCCTGCCTACCTGTGTCCCTCTGAAAGACACGCACAGGAGGGGGTCTCCTGTAAGGAGGCCAGGTTAAAAGAGCAGGCCTTGCGGGAGGAGAACGCCCGCTTAATGGGGAAGGTAGACGGGCTAGAAGGGCAGCTTAGAGACATAAAAGCACCCTACAGGGTAGCCAGGAGCAGGGAGTATGAGGATTTAAAACAGGATAGAAATCTGCAGCCTCCAGCAGGCGAGATTTCACAGAATGCTGATGACACCAAGATTGGTGGAGCAGTGGATGAGGTGGAGGGCAGTTGTAGGCTGCAAAGAGACATTGATAGGATGCAGAGCTGGGCCGAAAAATGGCAGATGGAATTTAACCCTGATAAGTGCGAGGTGATTCATTTTGGTAGGGCAAATTTGAATAAGGATTACAGGGTCAACGGCAGGGTTCTGAGGAACGTGGAGGAGCAGAGGGATCTGGGGGTTCATATCCACAGATCTCTGAAGGTTGCCACTCAAGTGGATAGAGCAGTAAAGAAGGCCTATGGTGTGTTGGCGTTTATTAACAGAGGGTTTGAGTTTAAGAAACGTGAGGTTATGCTGCAACTGTACAGGACCTTGGTGAGACCACATTTGGAATATTGTGTGCAGTTCTGGTCACCTCACTATAGGAAGGACGTGGAAGCATTGGAAAGAGTGCAAAGGAGATTTACCAGGATGCTGCCTGGTTTGGGGGGGAGGTCTTATGAGGAAAGATTGAGGGAGTTGGGGCTTTTCTCTTTAGAGCGGAGGAGGATGAGAGGCGACTTAATAGAGGTTTATAAGATGATGAGGGGGATAGATAGAGTGGATGTTCAGAGACTATTTCCTCGGGTAGAGGCAGCTGTTACAAGGGAGCATAACTATAAGGTGCATGGGGGGAGATATAGAAGGGATGTCCGAGGTAGATTCTTTACTCAGAGAGTGGTTGGTGTGTGGAATGGACTGCCTGCTGTGATAGTGGAGTCGGACACTTTAGGAACTTTCAAGCGGTTATTGGATAAGCACATGGAGCACACCAGAGTGATAGGGAGTGTGATAGCTTGATCTTGGTCTCGGACAATGCTCGGCACAACATCGAGGGCCGAAGGGCCTGTACTGTGCTGTACTGTTCTATGTTCTATGTTCTATGTTAATGCACAAGCAGGGGCGGTGGCCTGTCTTAGGGGAGGGGCCAGACCTGCGAGTGGGGACTCTCAGCCCCAAGCAGGACAGCAGGGCACACAGACCGGTAAAGCAGCTTGCTTGAGGGGAGAGGACATTTTAGAAAAGTGTAGGATCTTTTTTTGGGGTTGGGATTCAGATGAGGAAGAGCTCGAGGAGCTCGACCAAGGTAGTGACCCGATCGGAGAGGTGCTGGGGTCGGAGGACGAAAGTTTCGTCCTCAACTCAAGCTCAGGGGAGATAGGGGCTGCGAGTGGAATCAGAAACTGCAGATCCCGAGCCCAGGGGGGCGGACGGAGCTAGGGGAGACGGAGCCAGCGGCTGTGGTAGGACCACAGGTCGTGACGGTGGAAGTCTCGGAACCCGGTCCGTCAGCCCTGGAAGTCTTGCCCTTGGGGGAGGTAGGGATTGTGAGTGGAGGACCACATACTGGGCCAAGTAGGGTGGTACCAGAAACTGCAAATCCCGAGTTCAGGGAGGCGGAGCCAGGGGAGACGGAGCCAGTGGCTGTGGTAGGACCACAGGCCGTGACGGTGGAAGTCTCGGTACCCGGTCCATCAGCCCTGGAAACCTTGTCCAATGTAGCCCTCCGTAGGTCAGGTCGGACACCCCAGCCCAGGAAGGCGTGGTCAAGTCCCCCGTACGCCCCCAGGCGTAAGTTCAAGGTCAAGGCAGCCCAGGGAGATCCCAGTCCCAGCGCAGCAGCGACAGGCTGCAGCAGATCAAAGGAAGGGGTCAGTGCCCTCCCACCGTTGGGAAAAGCTCGTGGCAGCCTTCGCAGAATTTAGGTAGGCCGCCCTGGGAACGGGCGGCGCTGTACAGTTTAAGTTTAGGATAAGTTTATAAGTTTATAGTTTTAAATCAGGTTAAGTTTGTAGTTTAATTTTAACAGAAAATGGTAAAATGATGGGAGTTAGAGATAGGAATAGTTAAAGTCTATCCAGCATACATGTCTTTTTACGTGAGACGAGGTCAAGGGACCCGCTCACCCTTCACAAAAGCCAGAGACTCTGGGGAGGCTGGCTACATCATTTTATCTGATCACAGGAACCAGGAAAGATGGAACGGATTCTGGTGGTGCTCGCAGCGATCGGATATGGATTGGCCTATCGGGGCCTCACCAAGGATGTCGTTGTGTTTGGTTGCTCCGGGGACACGGCCCCCATCGTGACGGATGGGACCGGGAAGCGAAAGACTGAGGAGACCGCCACTTATTTCCACAAGGGAAGGTGGCCGGGATGGCTGGGAACGAATTCAACGGAATACTCCAGTGCATCGGGATTTGCCTACAAAGAGACTTCTTTACTGTGCCCCAGAGTGAGGATCATTGCACCCAGAATCAGCGTCACCGTCGGCAAAAGGATTTGTTTGACATGCAATGGGAAGGTCCCATTGAGCCGATGGTGGTGGTTACGGAAATTGAGCAAGAATATGAGAAATTCCTCGGTCGAGTGGGAGCGGTTGGGTAACAATACCCATCGGACAATTACGGGGACTAACGGACAATTGAAAGTCCGTTGGGACAAATGGTGGGAACTGGATGAGGGAATATATGTTTGTATGTGGGGATCGAAGTACGTTTGCCCAAAGGGTATATCCATATTTTTCGTAAACCAGTGGCAGGATAATGGGAAAGGGATGAGGTGGGATGTCAGCACCAGGGGGTGCGGAGCTCCATACTCCCCGATCCCGGTAAACACCACTGAACTCATCACGCGCCCACGCAAGGCCCCGCCCACGATTCCAGTGGTTTTGGCTCAGGAGGGAGGGTGCCCTAAAACCACAGTGCTATCAAGCGGCAGTTACTCACCAGTGCTCAGTTCGGGTTCTGCCCTCGTAAAACTGTAGTCAATGGGAATCAGGGGGAAAACTCTCCACTGGCTGGATTCATACCTAGCACAAAGGAAGATGGTTGTGGTGGTTGGAGGTCAATCATCACAGCCCCAGGACATCGTTGCAGGAGTTCCTCAGGGCAGTGTCCTAGGCCCAACCATCAGTTTCTTCATCAATGACCTTCCCTCCAACATAAGGTCAGAAATGGGGATGTTCGCTGATGACTGCTCGGTGTTCAGCGCCATTCGCAACTCCTCAGATAATGAAGCAGTCCGTGCTCGCATGCAACAAGACCTGGACGACGTTCAGGTTTGGGCTGATAAGTGGCAGGTAACATTTGAAACATAGAAACATAGAAACTAGGAGCAGGAGTAGGCCATTCGGCCCGTCGAGCCTGCTCCACCATTCAATACGATCATGGCTGATCATCCAAATCCAGTACCCTGTCCCTGCTTTCCTCACACAGAATCCCCATCGAGCCTGCACCGACACATATCCCACCCTATCCCCGTAACCCCACGTATTTAATTCCCCCTAATATATTCCTTCCTATCCTACACCCGTAACCCCACATATTTAATCCCCCCCTAACACTAAGGGTCAATTTATCATAGCCAAATCAACCTAACCCGCACATCTTTGGCCTGTGGGAGGAAACCGGAGCACCCGGAGAAAACCCACGCAGACACGGGGAGAATGCGCAAACTCCACACAGACAGTCACCCGAGAGCCGGATTCAAACCCGGGTCCCTGGCGCTGTGAGGCACCAGTGCTAACCACCATGCCACCGTGTTGCCACACAAATGCCAGGCAATGACTATCTCCAACAAGCGAGAGGCTAACCACCGCCCCTTGACATTCAACGGCATTACCATCACTGAATCCCCTACCATCAATATACTGGGAGTCACCATTGTCCAGAAACTTAACAGGACCAACCACAAAAATACAGTGCCAACAAGAGCAGGTCAGAGGCTGGGTATTCTGCGGCGAGTGTCTCACCTCCTGACTCCCCAAAGCCTTTCCACCATCTACAAGGCACAAGTCAGGAGTGTGATGGAATACTCTCCACTTGCCTGGATGAGTGCAGCTCCAACAACACTCAAGAAGCTCGACACCAGCCAGGACAAAGCAGCCCGCTTGATTGGCATCCCATCCACCACCTTAAACATTCACTCCCTCCACCATCGGCGTACCGTGGCTGCAGTGTGTACCATCTACAAGAGGCACTGCAGCAACTCACCAAGGCTTCTTCGGCAGCACCTCCCAAACCCGCGACCTCCACCACCTAGAAGGACAAGGGCAGCAGGCGCATGGGAACACCACCACCTCCAAGTTCCCCTCCAAGTCACACACCATCCTGACTTGGAAATATATCAGCCATTCCTTCATCGTCGCTGGGTCAAAATCCTGGAACTCCCTACCTAACAGCACTGTGGGAGCACCTTCACCACACGGGCTGCAGCGGTTCAAGAAGGCGGCTCACCATCACCTTCTCAAGGGCAACTAGGGATGGGCAATAAATGCTGGCCTGGCCAGCGACGCCCACATCTCAGGAACGAATTAAAAAAAAGATGTACTGACCTCCATATGAGAACCTTGTACTCACTCCCTCTTCTGCAGTGGTGGGCTGCACCAACACCAGGACTCCAAGTAACAAGAGCAGAGCTTTCATCATCTTCCACTGAGTCCCTCAGAGTCACGATGAGACGGCTGGAGTACAGAAGCTCTTTATATGGACTCAGAGAGTATTCTGCAGTTAATAATCACACACACACGGGGCGGCATGGGATTGGCTCTATCCTGGACATTCTAAAGGGGCAGTCCGCTACCCAGGACCAACAGTAACTGGAATCAAAGTGTAAATGTGTCTCACATGCAGTTTTTTATTAATTGACGGAGGGACCAATCTGAGTAATGATTGAGCTGGTGAAGGTTTAAAGGAATTCTTTGCTGCGATTGAAGTCAATATCGTACAGCAGGGAAGGAGGCCGTTCGGCCCATCGTGCCTGTGCCGGCTCTTTGAACGAGCTGTCCAATTCGTCCCACTCCCCCGCTCTTTCCCCATTGTCCTGCAGATTTTTCCTTTCCGAGTATTTATCCGAGTCCTCTTTCCAAAGTCACTATTGAATCTGCTTCCACCGCCCTTTCAGGCAGCGCATTCCCGATCACAATAACTCACTGCATAAAAAAAATTCTCCTCATCGCCCATCTAGCTCTTTTGCCAATTATCTTATTTAAGGAGGGATATACTTGCATTGGGGGCAGTTCAGAGAAGGTTCACAAGGTTGATTCCGGGGATGAAGGGGTTGTCTTATGAAGAAAGGTTGAGCAGGTTGGGCCTATACTCACTGGAGTTTAGAAGAATGAGAGGGGATCTTATTGAAACATATAAAATTCTGAAGGGGCTCGACAGGGTAGATGCAGAGAGGATGTTTCCCCTCGTGGGGGAATCTAGAACTAGAATAAGGGGAAACCCTTTACAATCGGAAATGAGGAGGAATTTCTTCTCTCAGAGGGTGGTGAATCTTTGGAATTCTCTTCCCCAGAGAGCTGTGGAGGCGGAGTCATTGAATATATTTAAGTTGGAGAAAGGCAGATTTTTGAATGGTAAGGGAGTCAAGGGTGATGGGGAACGGGCAGGGAAGTGGAGTTTGAGGCCAAGATCAGATCAGCCATGATCTTACTGAATGGCGGAGCAGGCTCGAGGGGCCGAATGACCGACTCCTGCTCCTACGTCTTATGTTCTTATGGTCAATCTGTTTCCCCTGGTTACCTAATCTCGCACCCGCTAGAAGATCCCATGGCCACTAGTGGAAGAAGAGCAGGGGGGGAGTTCTCCCCAGTGTCCTGGGGCCAATATTTATCCCTCAACCAACATCACTAAAACAGATTATCTGCTCATTGCCTCATTGCTGTTTGTGGGAGCTTGCTGTGTGCAAATTGGCTCCCGCGTTTCCCACATAACAACAACGATTACACTTCAAAAGTACTTCATTGGTTGTGAAGTGCTTTGGAACGTCCTGAAGCGGTGAAAGGTGCTGTATAAATGTAATGTTACTCATTTATTCTCTCTCTCTGTCTATCACATTCTCTCCCCATCTCTCTCTCCTATCTCCCTCCTCCCTGTCTCTCTCCCCTCTATCTCTCTCTCTCCTCTCTCTCTGTCTCCTATCTCTGTCTCTCTCTACCCCCTCTCCCTCTCTCTCCCCCTTTCTCTCTCCCCTGTCCGTGTCTTGATTGCTGTCTCTTGCTCTATCTCACTCTGTTACTCTCTCTCATCCTCTCTCATCTGCAGCGAAGATTCACCAGGCTGATACCTGGGATGGCAGGAATGACGTATGAGGAGAGATTGGGTCGATTGGGCTTCTACTCGCTGGAGTTTAGAAGAATGAGAGGGGATCTCATTGAAACTTATAAAATTCTAACAGGACTAGACAGACTAGATGCAGGAAGGATGTTCCCGATGGCCGGGGAGTCCAGAACCAGGGATCACAGTCGAAGGATAAGGGGTAAGCCATTAAGGACTGAGATGAGGAGGAATTTCTTCACCCAGAGAGTGGTGAACCTGTGGAATTCTCTACCACAGAAGGCAGTTGAGGCCAATTCACTAAATATATTCAAGAAGGAGTTAGATATATTTCTTAAAGCTAAAGGGATCAAGGGATATGGGGAGAAGGCAGGGACAGGGTACTGAATTTGGATGATCAGCCATGATCTCATTAAATGGCGGAGCAGGCTCGAGGGGCCGAATGGCCTACTCCTGCTCCTATCTTCTATGCTTCTATGTTTTTGTCTCCTCCTCACTCCCCCTCTTTATCCAACTTTCTTTCGTGCTATCTCTCCTTGTCGTTCTTATAGAATCATAGAATCAGAGAATGGTTACAGCACAGTAGGGAGGCCATTCGGCCCATTGAGCCCGTACCGGTTCTCTGCAGGAGCACTTCAGCTAGTCCCACTCCCCCGCCCTTTCCCCGTAGCCCCCCATTTATTTTTCCTTCAGGTACTTCTCCAATTCCCTTTTGAAAGCCACGATTGAGTCGACCTCCACCACCCTTTCAGGCAGTGCATTCCAGATCCTAACCACTCGCTGCGTAAAAAAGTTTTCCCTCATGTCGCCTTTGGTTGTTCTGCCAATCACCTTAAATCTGTGTCCTCTTGTTCTCAACCCTTCCTCCAATGGGAACAGTTTCTCTCTATCTATGCTACTTTTATGAATTTTTTAATGAAGTAACAGGGAGGATTGATGAAGGGAATGTAATGGATGTTGTCTTCACGGATTTTTGGAAGGAGTTTGACAAAGCACTACATAGAAGACTGGTTAACAAAATTGAGGCTCATGGAATAGGTGGGTCAGTGACAGATTGGATAAGGAATTGGCTTAAGGACAGAAAACAGCGAGTTGTGGTAAATGGCTGTTTTTCAGACTGGAGGATGGTAGACAGTGGTGTTCCCCAAGAGTCAGTGCTGGGGCCACTGCTTTTTTGGATATATATAAATGACCTGGATATTGGAATACAGCATAGAATTTCTAAATTTGCCAATGACACCAAACTTAGGAGTGTGGCAAACAGTGAGGATGATACCAATCGACTGCAACAGGACATAGAAAGGCTGGCACAATGGGCAGATAAGTGGCAGATGGAATTTAATACAGAGAAGTGTGAGGTGATGTATTTTGGCAGAAGGAACAGGGAGAGGCAATATACACTTAATGGCACAGTTTTAAAGAATATTCAGGGACAGAGGGACCTGGGAGTTAATGTGCATAGGTCCCTGAAGGTGGCAGGACATATTGAGAGAGTGGTTAGCAAAGCATATGGGATCTTGGGCTTCATAAATAGAGGTATTGAGTACAAAAGTAGAGAAGTTATGCTGAACCTTTATAAAGCGCTGGTTAGGCCAGAACTGGAGTATTGCGTCCAGTTCTGGTCACCAGACTTTAGGAAGGATCTGAAGGCACTTGAGAGGATGCAGAGGAGATTTACCAGAATGGTTCCGGGGATGGGGGATCTTAGCTACAAGGACAGGTTGGAGAAGCTGGATTTGTTTTCATTAGAGCAAAGGAGGTTGCGGGGTGATTTGATAGAGGTGTACAACATTATGACGGGTTTGGATAGGCTAGACGGGGAAAGGCTGTTCCCACTAGTTGATGGTACAAGGACTAGGGGACACAGATTTAAGGTTTTGGGCAAGAGATACAGGGGGGGATGTGAGGAAAACGTTTTTACGCAGCGAGTGGTGAGGACCTGGAACTCACTGCCGACGGAAGTGGTGGAAGCGGAGACACTCCATGTTTTCAAGGGGAGACTGGATAGGCACGTTAGGGAAATAAACTTGCAGGGCTACGGGGATAGAGCGGGGGAATGGGACAGACTGGATTGCTCTACAGAGAGCAGGCACGGACTCGATGGGCTAAATGGCCTCCTTCTGTGCCGTTATGACTCTATGGGGGAGAAATTCAGTATCGCCCCATTTGGGGCGCAATTATCGGCCGGGCGCAAAGATTAGCGCCTGCCGCTAATTATCGCCACCGACTGCAAACTTGACTTTTATCGCCCCTGGAGGTGATTGGAGCGCTAAATCAGGCGCTTCACACCTGTCTTAAGACGCAAAGGCCGAGGAGCGAGGCGCTACCTCAGAGCGCTGGCGAAGCTCATGTAATGTCAGTCAGCAATGGAGCACACACACAATGGCACGGGCCAGTTCTTAAAGGGGATGGTTAATCTTGCTTTCCATCCACATCCTGCTCATTGCAGCCTTGAATCTCGGCCTGGAGAGACTTGCACATCAAATCTGCTGGAAAGAACAATGGAGAGTACCAGGCAAAGAGCTCAGAGTGCAGCCCCCACACTCTCTTCTAAATCGATACAAGGAATGGCAAATCAAAATGAACCTGCAAAGTGCTGCTCAGTACCCAAAACTCCTTCACACAACGTTGAATCTCTCCAGAAGTCTCTCCCTCTCTCTCTCAGAATGCGTGGTTCAAAAATGGCACCAACAATAAAAGGCAGGAAGCGGTCACCTTTAAATAGCGCTCCCCCTTTCCCTTCATGACTGCAGAACGCTCCCCTCAACCTGTCGTTGCTTGCGTCAGGCGGTAAGGCAGGGGGCGCCACTCAATATCCGCTCCGGGGCGATACCGGGGCGTTGCGCACTCGACTGATGTCACGATCTGCCGGCGCAGGAGATCGTGGCGGTAGTGTTTAGCGCCGCCGCAAAATGTCTAGTTAATTTCGCGAGCGGCGCAAACTTCGCCGTGCCTGGGTGCTAGATGCTTTGCGCCCCATTAGTGCCCTCTTAAGGCGCTAACGGGAGGCGCAACCAATTGAATTTTCCCCCCTATGACTCTATGACTCTATGACTATGACTCTGTCGAGACCCCTCATGATTTTGAGCACCTCTATCAAATCTCCTCTCAACCTTATCTGCCCTAAGGAGAACAACCCCAGCCTTATCCATCTGCCTAGTTGGTTAAATATTGCTCATTTTAAGCAGTTTGTCGGTCTGTTAAATATTTCCCTCTAAAACGGAACTGACCTGTCACCAGTTGCCATCCTGTCTTGCAAAGGAATGAGCCATATTTCAGAAAAATACACCATCCTATGAACAGAATTCTGACATTATTAAAATATGACAAACTGGGTTTAAAAATCTCAAAGCCTCAACGACACAAAGCTGTAAATACAGGCTTCTGAGATAAGATGAGTCACAAAGCTGTAAACACCATACAAGCTTTTGAAATGAGAAATGGCTGTAAATACTAAAACAATGGCCCTATTGAAGAAGAAAAGAGTTGGTTCCAAGAAGTCTGCAGTTTGGAACCAACACAATAGCTAAACCCAGTTTAAAGTGTTAAAAACTAACACTTCGAACAGAAACACAGAACATTAAAGAAATATGTGCCTTTGTAACAGTAACATCAAATGAAAGACAGGAAACATACGTTTGTAATATAACCAACTAAGATGGCTGGGAAAACAATCAAGTATTCGGTTGAAGTGTTTTTGATTTACATATTGTAAAAGGTACAAACAGAAGACTTTGTAAATATTACATCAATAGATGCACCAAGCAATCACATTGTTTATGTGCTGAACTTGGAACAGTTGGGAGACGCAAAGTCTGGCTTGCGAGCAGCTGGGGTGGTTTGAGAATTCAATAGAAGACCTCGTAAGAATGGCATCAAATAGATAAATCTGTTATAACCATTTCTTATGCTAAGATTTGAACACCTAAAGGTAGAGACAGAATTCTGCAAGTTAACAGCTGAACTGACAGTAAGATTAGAAAGAAGTCAACAGAAAGATGACTAGAGATAATAAGCTTACATCAGCAGAAAACTTCAAAGAATATACCACTGCAAAAAGAGTATAAAATATAGAACTTTCAGGTAGGAAGTCAGAAGTCGCTGGAAGGGGCAAAGCGATTCTCAACTTCAG
Source organism: Squalus acanthias (assembly GCA_030390025.1). NCBI lineage: Eukaryota > Metazoa > Chordata > Chondrichthyes > Squaliformes > Squalidae > Squalus > Squalus acanthias. The sequence goes on from JASTWF010000205.1 coordinate 767,448, forward strand.
AGGCAGGCTCTGTAAGTTTTTAACTCTTTGAGTCTCGGGGATCAAAAGGTACTTTTACTTGATTTTGGTGGATATTCTGGATTAAGAATAAGTAGAAATGTAAAAATGTAACGAAGTTAAGATTTGAGAATAAGGATCTCTGAGAATAGAATTGTAAGCTATTTGTATTTTGAATTGTTAAAGTTGCGATTGACTCACCAGCTGTTAACTACATGTCGGTTCTTTAATAAATCTATATATTTTTAGAATTGTCTCACAGAGTACTTCTGTATCAAACTCGCAAACTCAATCTCTGTACACTCTTTTGTGAGGAGTTGCAGAATTCTGGGGGGGGGTTTCTGGACCCTCATAATATCCGGAAGGTTACAGTCTAGTTAAACTTATTAAAAGTGCTATCTGGAGGACGGTAACATCTTCAAGTCATTCCTTTCCTTTAGGGAGAGATAGTCCTGAACCTTTAGACCCAATTAAGCATCTTATAGGATTCGGCTATCTCTAACTTTAGTTGAAGGGGAACGTCTGGGGAGTACGCCTGATCCGGGGTGGCCCTAAAGGGGCTAGGACCAGTAATTATCCCTTCAGTTGGCGCCCAATGTGTGTGTTAATGAGTTGGTACAGAACCTATACTTAGATTTATATCTATATATATCCTGTAGATTGTTAAGTATAGAAGGAGTGTTTTACTGACAGTGGTACTAAGACCCAGATTTAAGTCTCTAGAGACGACAAGTCCCTGATCAGGCCGTGTAGAACTTAAATCAGAACTCCCTCAATATACCATTGAGGTCTAGAAGCTTCTTATAAAGTTCATATTAAACCCTAACCGAGGTTAGGTCCTGATGAAATTAAACCCTAACCGAGGTTAGGTCCTGAAGAAATGGCAAACCCTGTCGGAATTGGCCAAGTCTTTTTATTAGGAAATTCAAATCCTATCCCTGTACCTCCACAAAACCAAGTGATAATTTTTGAAATAGAAGGTTTGGATGCCGAAGGAGCCGTTAGAACTCAAGGCACGATTAATGCTGATCACCAGAACCAGGGAATACAGAATATCCAGTGGGATAATCAAACAAATACTCCAAATCCAATAAATTCCTTAATGATAAGGTGCACAATTGGGAGGCCTAATGAATGGTGCCCAACAAGGTGGTGGCAACCATGGTCGAATAGCAGGACCTGGAGCAGCCTATGCTCCTGGGGGCCATGGATTCTGTTAAGGTGGCAAGCTCATGATGAAATAAATGACCAGAATCTTCGAGAAAACTACAGACAGCTTAGAATTCAAGATAATAAACAGTCAGACAAACCCCCTTAGGGATCTGGAAAACATGATACCCTCAAGAGGGAGGAACAAAAATCAGTTAAAATAATTAAAGACAAAGCAGCAAATAAAACTCAGGACCCTGAGGATGAACAATCCCAGGATTGAAGGCCTGGCACCCAGCCAGGGCCCCGTGAATTCCCCTATGCCCTGCACAACCTTGCCCACAAACACAAGTGAAGGCCCTGTTTGATACGGGAGCTGATTACACTGTAATAGATCCTGCAATTATAAAAACTAAGTGGACAGATTTGGGAAGCCCAATTTGTAAAAAACCATTCGGGGGATTCACACAAGACGAAACCAAAATAATTAATTTTTACAAAATACCTATTACTATATATGGAATCACGGTGACCCTAGATGTAGGACTGGTACCACAATTGGCCTGTTCCCTCATTATAGGACAACCAGACATGAAACATTGGCCCAGAAATTGATCTCGCTCTGTTCCCGCGGGGGTAAGGCTTCCCCGCGATCTCTCACTCCGCTTGTGCTTTTTCAGATCCAGCTCGCACGAACTTGATGTTCCAGACATCAGCTGGGCAGTGCTTGCGTATCCCAGCGGCGTAGTGAATTCGTGCGAGCTGTGGGATCACGTGACTCAGTTAGAGCCAATGGCAGCACACCATCTTTCATTCATAAGTTTCACATACGTGCTGTGAAATCTATGAATCTTACACCCCCCCAAAATAACAGCTAAACCTCAATTAATTTTAAAAAAAACCATCACATTAATAAAATAAGTATAGTTAATTAAATTAACCATTTTAAATAAAAAATTAAATTTTTGAAAAAATTTAAAATCTTTTAAAAAGTTATAAAAATAAACTTACCTGTCTTTAAAGTCTCTAAAAAAGATATACCTGTTAAAAAAAATTCAAAAAAATACTTAATTCACTACTTACCTTCTTAAAAGTGGGTCTTACTCCTCCTTTTTACATTTCTAAAATCTTCAGTACTTACCTGCGCGTCCAAAGCATGAAGTGCACAGCGTGCGCGCAGCCTGTAGCGCGCACGCGATGCACCGAGGAACCGCCCCCTTTTCCAAAGAGCAATTGCCGGTTTTCAGCGCATGCGCAGGGCATGCAGAAAACCGGCAATTGGAGTGGGAATACGCGAGAGTACGCAGTGCGTACTCTCGCGTCGCGGGATCAATTTCTGGGCCACTATCTTAAAATTTCAACCAAACCTGTAGAAGCATCCACAGACCAGGATGACAGGGAAAAACATGTTCGAACACAGCTTGATCGAACTTGCCTAGAGGGGGGAGGCAAAGACCTCCTCGAGCAACTCATTAATAGATACTACCCTTAACTACAACACCATCCAAATCAATGTGGAAAGATAGACATCAAACTCCACCCACTTGATGCTGGCTGGCACAAACCTAAAAAACAGTGGCCTATCCAAGACCGCAAAGGAAAAATAGATCTCCTAACAACACTCAAAGAACTAACAGAACAAGGTGTCTTAATCAAAATGGCATCTAGAACTAATTCACCATTGTTTGGTGTTGCTAAACCAGATGGGAGGTGGAGATTAGTGGTCGATTATACAGCCTTAAATAGGGTAACGGCCCCACATACTGCACAACAGCAAAATTCCACAGCCCTTCTCTCTGGAATCAGGAGGGAAAAATATGACATGACAATCTCCAAGAGCACTTGAAAGCCATTGATAGTGTTTTATCCAGACTTACAACTGCTGGGTACTTAATCAACATAAAAAAGAGTCAACTAGTTTGGGAGGAGGTAGATTTTCTGGGCCTGCGAATAACTGGAAACGGTAGAGGATTAACTCAATCCTATAAAGAAAAATTAGCCACCATTCAATATCCTAAAACTCTGAAAAATCTGCAAGCCAGTTTAGGACTTCTGAATTTTGCTCGATCCTTTACGCCAACCTTTGCCGAGCTCTCAGCACCCCTGTATGCTAGAGTGGGCGAAGCAGCAAAAGCACCATTCATATTTTCACCAGACGATAACTCAAAATTGCAACAATTACGCCGAGAGGTACAAAAAGCCATAGACCTGGAACAGAGGGACCTACAAGTTCCCCTCAATATTCATCTCAGGTCATCACCTAATGTGGCAGTTGCAGTTTTCTATAATGAAAAGAGCATAGTGCACATTCAGTTCCATTCTTATAACTTTTCCAATGTCGAAAGGAGGTACATTAAAAAAGAAAGGGTCATGACTATGGCAGTCCAATGCCTCATCAAGGCACGGACCCTTCCAGGGAAATACCCCATTACCATCTATACTGAGATTCCCGATTTAAGATCAGTATTGAGGATGGCCTCTGATGGAAAAAAGAGCCACCCAGATTCGATATGATAAATGGGCATCGTTCTTGAATGATCCTACACTCATTTTTAAATTCCTCTCCCCGGAAATGGGCTTAGAGCATCTCCCCATCATGGAGGATGATGATACGGAGGAGGGAATAAAACAAATACCTATGAGACCGTTTACAGAGTACCATCAAGTCATTTACTGTGATGGATCTTCAATGGCGATTAAAAAAGGGAAATCCCAACAATCCTCAGCTGGGATGGGGAGGTAGTAGGGACTTTTCGAGATTCCTATTCTTTTTATCCAGAAGAATTGGTGAGACCACATTTGGAATATTGTGTGCAGTTCTGGTCACCTCACTATAGGAAGGACGTGGAAGCATTGGAAAGAGTGCAAAGGAGATTTACCAGGATGCTGCCTGGTTTGGGGGGGAGGTCTTATGAGGAAAGATTGAGGGAGTTGGGGCTTTTCTCTTTAGAGCGGAGGAGGATGAGAGGCGACTTAATAGAGGTTTATAAGATGATGAGGGGGATAGATAGAGTGGATGTTCAGAGACTATTTCCTCAGGTAGAGGCAGCTGTTACAAGGGGGCATAGCTATAAGGTGCATGGGGGGAGATATAGAAGGGATGTCCGAGGTAGATTCTTTACTCAGAGAGTGGTTGGGGTGTGGAATGGACTGCCTGCTGTGATAGTGGAGTCGGACACTTTAGGAACTTTCAAGCGGTTATTGGATAAGCACATGGAGCACACCAGAGTGATAGGGAGTGTGATAGCTTGATCTTGGTCTCGGACAATGCTCGGCACAACATCGAGGGCCGAAGGGCCTGTACTGTGCTGTACTGTTCTATGTCTATGTTCTAATTTCTGTCTAAACCCCTTGGCCATAAGACAGCACAATATGCTGAAGCTGCAGCATTACGGTATGCTTTAGAAAAGGCAGATCCAATTAAACCCACACTAATCTGTACGGATAGTGACTACTGTAACAGAGGATATAACCAAGATCTAGTTTTCTGGGAACAAACAAACTTTACCAATCATAAGGGTAAACCCATAAAACATAAGTCATTGTGGGAAGAAATTCTCTGTTCGAAAATGGAGAAACAGAATTGTCAGGTGATTCATGTAAACGGGCATACCAAAAGGAAACAGCCTTGCAGACGAACAAGCGAAACGTTCGGTCCGCATGACACCCCCTCGAGAGGGGCCTGCCAATGTTAGTGTAATCACTAGGGCAGAACGGGCAGCTAATCAGGATGAGGAACTGATTCAGCTATTAGACCCAACAAAAGAGAATCCACCAGGATATCCACCAAAGTACTCTTACTCGGAAACCCCTACGGGTATAGTACTAGTTAAGTTGCCCAAGGGAGACCGAGAAGTACCCCTGAGACACAAACGAGAACAGTTTGTAAAAGAAGCTCACGAGGGCATAAGTCAAGCACATTGTGGTGCCAGAACAACATTCTGCAAATTGACCCCCTTATATTGACCTATGAGGAGAGACTATGTAGTTTAGGGATGTACACACTGAAGTTTAGAAGATTGAGAGGGGACCTCATAGAAGTGTATAAAATTCTGACAGGTCTAGACAGACTAGATGCAGAAGGAATGTTTCCCTTGGCGGGTGAGAACAGAACTAGAGGACATAATTTAAGGATAAGGGCTAAACCATTTAGGACAGAAATGAGGGGGAATTTCTTCACTCAGAGGGTGGTGAACCTGTGGAACTCATTGCCACAGAGGGCAGTGTACGCCAGCTCATTAAATATATTTAAGAGGGAATTAGATATATTTCTACAGGCAAAAGGGGTTAAGGGTTACGGAGAGAAGGCGGGGACGGGATACTGAATTGGAGGATCAGCCATGATCTCATTAAATGGCGGAGCAGGCTCGAAGGGCCGGATGGCCTACTCCTGCTCCTATCTTCTATGTATCTATGTATCTATGTATATTGGTGGCCATGCATGCTTAAAGCCTGTAAAACATACATGGCAAATTGTGAGCCATGCTATTTGACCAATAAGTCATCACTATTAAGCCACCACCATTGGCTCCTGTGAAAGCTGATGAGCCAATGGGAAAATTCTTTATTGACATTATTGGACCACTTCCCCCACTGCAGCAACTCGCCAAGGCTTCTTCGGCAGCACCTCCCAAACCCGCGACCTCTTCCACCTAGAAGGACAAGGGCAGCAGGCACATGGGAACAACACCACATCCAAGTTCCGCTCCAAGTCACACGCCATCCTGACTTAGAAGTATATCGCCGATCCTTCATCGTCGCTGGGTCAAAATCCTGGAACTCCCTCCCTAACAGCACTGTGGGAGTACCTTCACCACACGGACTGCAGCGGTTCAAGAAGGCAGCTCACCACCACCTTCTCAAGGGCAATTAGGGATGGGCAATAAATGCTGGCCTTGCCAGCGACGCCCACATCCCATGAAAACGAATTAAAAAAAAATATATTACCAGATTAAATTGTTAAACGCTGTGGATTAGACGCAATTTTCGTGGAGCAGTATCTGTGGGCTCCTCGCACCCACTTGAAGGGTTGGAGTGGGCAGGCTGACACACAGTGGCACATTGCAGGATGGCTCGGGGGCCGAGTGAGAGGGCACACAGGTTCTCGCGCTCACCACGGGATGTCCTGGTGGAGGAGGTCCTGAGGAGAAGATGGTAGGAGTGATAGGGGATTCGATAGTTAGGGGAACAGACAGGCGTTTCTGTGGCCGCAGACGTGACTCCAGGATGGTGTGTTGCTTCCCTGGTGCCAGGGTCAAGGATGTCACTGAACGGCTGCAGAGCATTCTGGGGGGAGATGTCGTGGTCCATATCAGTACCAATGACATAGGTAGAAAGAGGGATGAGATCCTGCAGGCAGAGTTTAGGGAGCTAGGAGTCAGATTAAAAAACAAGACCTCAAAGGTAGTAATCTCCGGATTACTCCCGGTGCCATGTGCTAGTGAGTCCAGAAATAGGAGGATAGAGCAGATGAATGCGTGGCTTGAAGGATGGTGCAGGAGGGAGGGCTTTAGATTTCTGAGGCTTTCGGACCGTTTCTGGGGGAGGTGAGACCTGTACAAGACGGGACCAACAGAGCTGGGACCAATATCCTCGTGGGGGGGGGGGGGGGGGGGGGGGGTGGCGGTTGCTATTGCTGTTGGGGAGGGTTTAAACGAGCTTGGCAGTGGGATGGGAACCTAAGAATAGAGTCAGTAGAGATGGAAGAAAAACTGGAATTGGAAAACATAAACGTAGAAAGTAAATTGGGAGGACAGAGGAATCAAGGGCTAGATAGTAGTCAACAAGGAAGTTTGCCTGTACTAAATGGTATATACTTCAAGGCAAGGAGTATAGCGAACAAGGCAGATGAGCTGAGGGCACAGGTAGATACTTGGGACTATGATATTATAGCTATTACAGAGACGTGACTGAAAGAGGGGCAGGTATGGCAGCTGAACATTACTTTTTACAGGATTTTCAGACGGGATAGAGAGGGAGGTAAAAAGAGAAGGGGGTCGCGGTATTGATGAAAGAAACTATTACAGCTGTGAGGAGGGATGATATGTTGGAGGGATCATCAAACGAAGCCATATGGGTCGAATTGATAAACAAAAAAAGGGCGATCACACTGCTGGGAGTGTACTACAGACCCCCAAACAGTGAGAGGGAGATAGAAGAGCAAATATGTAGACACATTTCTGAGAAGTTCAAAAACTATAGGGCAGTAATAGTAGGGGATTTCAACTACCCCAATATTAACTGGGATAAAATTAGTGTGAAGGGTATAGAAGTTGCGGAATTCCTAAAATGCATCCAGGAGAACTTTTTTAGCCAGTATGTAGCAAGCCCAACAAGGGAGGGGGCGGTTCTGGACTTAGTTTTAGGGAATGAAGCTGGGCAGGTAGAAGGCGTATCAGTGGGGGAGCATTTTGGTGCTAGTGACCGTAATTCTGTTAGATTTAAGGTAGTTATGGAAAAGGACAAGGATAGACCAGGAATAAAAATTCTTAATTGGGGAAAAGCAAATTTTGCTAAGCTCAGAGGGGTTTAGCCATAGTGGACTGGAAATAGCTACTTGAAGGTAAATCAGTGTCAGAGCAGTGGGAGGCATTCAAGGAGGAGATCCAGAGGGTTCAGACCAAATATGTGCCCTTAAAGAAAAAAGGTGGGACTAACAAATCTAGAGCCCCCTGGATGTCTAGGGACACACAGGGTAGGATAAAGAAAAAAAGGGAGGCGTATGACAGATACTGAGGGCTAAATACTGCAGAATCTTTAGAGGAGTACAGAAAGTGCAGGGGTGCAATTAAAAAGGATATTAGGAAAGCAAAGAGAGAGCATGAAAAATTATTGGCAAGTAAAATCAAGGAAAACCCAAAGATGTTTTATAAATATATTAAGAGTAAGAGGATAACTAAAGAAAGGGTAGGGCCAATTAGAGATCATGAGGGTAATCTGTGTGTGGAGGCGGGAGACGTCGGTAGGGTTCTTAATGAATACTTTGCGTCTGTTTTCACAAAGGAGAGGGTCGAAGCAGACATTGCTATCAGGGATGAGGAGTGTGAAATATTAGATGAAATAAACATAGTGAGAGAGGAAGTATTAAGGGGTTTAGCAGCTTTAAAAGTGGATAAATCCCCAGACCCGTATGCAATGTATCCCAGGCTGTTAAGCGAAGCAAAAGAGGAAATAGCAGAGGCCCTGACCATCATTTTTCAATCCACTCTGGCTTCAGGTGTGGTGCCGGAGGACTGGAGGACTGCTAATGTGGTACCCTTGTTTAAAAAGGGAGAAAAGGAAGACCAATTAATTACAGGCCAGTCAGCCTAACCTCGGTGGTGGGAAAATTATTGGAAAGAATTCTGAAGGACAGGATAAATCTTTATTTAGAAAGACACGGATTAATCAAGGATAGTCAGCACGGATTTGTTAAGGGAGGTCATGTCTGACAAACTTGATTGAATTTTTTGAGGAGGTAACAAGGAGGGTAGATGAGGGTAGTGCGTTTGATGTAGTGTATATGGACTCTAGCAAGGCTTTTGATAAGGTTCCACATGGCAGACTGGTCATGAAGTTAAAAGCCCATGGGATCCAGGGCAAAGTGTCAAGTTGGATTCAAAACTGGCTCGGAGACAGGAAGCAGAGGGTAATGGTTGATGGGTGTTTTTGTGACAGGAAGGCTGTTTCCAGTGGGGTTCCGCAGGGCTCAGTACTAGGTCCCTTGCTTTTGGTGGTATATATCAATGATCTAGACTTGAATATAGGGGGTATGATTAAGAAGTTTGCAGATGATACTAAAATCGGCTGTGTGGTTGATACTGAAGAAGGAAGCTGTAGACTGCAGGAAGATATCAATAAATTGGTCAGGTGGGCAGAACAGTGGCAAATGGAATTCAATCCGGAGAAGTGTGAGGTAATGCATTTGGGGAGGGCTAACAAGGAAAGGGAATACACATTAAATGGTAGGACACTGAGTAGTGTAGAGGAATAAAGGGACCTTGGACTGCATGTCCACAGATCCCTGAAGGTAACAGGCCAGGTAGATAAGGTGGTTAAGAAGGCATACGGAATGCTTGCATTTATTAGCGTGGCATAGAATACAAGAGCAGGGGGGGTTATGCTTCAACTGTATAAAACACTAGTTAGGCCTCAGCTAGAGTACTACGTGCAGTTCTGGTCACCACATTACAGGAAGGATGTGATTGCACTAGAGAGGGTACAGAGGAGCATACAAAGATATTGCTGGGAGTAGAGAATCTGAGCTATGAGGAAAGACTGGATAGGCTGGGTTTGTTTTCCTTGGAACAGAAGAGGCTGAGGGGAGACCTTATTGAGGTGTATAAAATTATGAGGGGCATAGATAAAGTGGATATAAAGGACCTATTTCCCTTCGCAGAGGGGTCGAAAACTAGGGGGCACAGATTTAAATTAATTGGTGGAAGGTTTAGAGGGGATTTGAGGGGAAATTTCTTCACCCAGAGGGTTGTGGGGGTCTGGAACTCACTGCCTGAAAGGGTGGTAGAGGCAGGAACCTTAACCACATTTAAAAAGTACTTGGATGTTCACTTACATAGATACATAGATACATAGAAGATAGGAGCAGGAGTAGGCCATCCGGCCCTTCGAGCCTGCTCCGCCATTTAATGAGATCATGGCTGATCCTCCAATTCAGTATCCCGTCCCCGCCTTCTCTCCGTAACCCTTAACCCCTTTTGCCTGTAGAAATATATCTAATTCCCTCTTAAATATATTTAATGAGCTGGCGTACACTGCCCTCTGTGGCAATGAGTTCCACAGGTTCACCACCCTCTGAGTGAAGAAATTCCCCCTCATTTCTGTCCTAAATGGTTTAGCCCTTATCCTTAAATTATGTCCTCTCGTTCTGTTCTCACCCGCCAAGGGAAACATTCCTTCTGCATCTAGTCTGTCTAGACCTGTCAGAATTTTATACACTTCTATGAGGTCCCCTCTCAATCTTCTAAACTCCAGTGTGTACATCCCTAAACTACATAGTCTCTCCTCATAGGTCAATCCCGCCATTCCTGGTATCAGCCTGGTGAATCGCCGCTGCACCCCCTCCATGGCAAGAACATCTTTCCTCAGATGAGGCGACCAAAACTGTACACAGTACTCGAGGTGTGGTCTCACCAGTGCCCTGTACAGCTGCAGCAAGGTATCCCTGTTCCTGTATTCCAACCCTTTTGCTATGAAGGCCAGCATACCGTTTGCCTTCTTGATCGCCTGTTGCACCTGCATGCTCGCCTTCAGTGACTGGTGTACAAGAACACCCAGGTCTCTCTGTACTTCCCCCTCTCCCAATTTATTGCCATTTAAATAATAATTTGCCCTCCCGTTCCTGCACCCAAGGTGGATAACTTCGCACTTGTCCACATTATAGTGCATCTGCCATTTATCCGCCCAATCACCCAGTCTGTCCAAATCGCTCTGGAGCTTCCTGGTCTCCTCTTCTGAGCCCACCCCCCCTCCGAGTTTAGTGTCGTCTGCAAATTTGGAAATGCTGCATCTGACTCCCTGATCCAGGTCATTAATGTAAATTGTGAACAGCTGGGGACCCAGGACAGATCCCTGTGGTACCCCACTTGTTACTGCCTGCCATTCAGAAAATGAGCCGTTTATTCCAACTCTCTGTTTTCTATCTGACAGCCAGTTCTCTATCCACGTCAATACTTTCCCCTTTATCCCATGAGCTTCAATTTTCCATGCTAATCTTTTATGTGGGACCTTATCGAAGGCCTTTTGGAAGTCCAGGTACACCACATCTACTGGCTCTCCCCCATCTAATTTACCAGTTACTCCCTCAAAAAATTCCAATAGATTAGTCAAGCACGATTTACCCTTTGTAAATCCATGTTGACTCTGTCCTATCCTGTCCCCATTTGCTAAGTGCTCCGCTATTTCATCCTTAATGATGGACTCCAGCATTTTGCCCACAACTGATGTAAGGCTTACAGGTCTGTAATTACCTGCTTTTTCCCTACCCCCCTTTTTGAATAGTGGGGTAACGTTAGCTACCCTCCAATCCATGGGCACTGTTCCCGAGTCTAATGAATTCTGAAAAATCATACTTAGTGCATCCGCTATCTCTAGGGCCACCTCCTTGGGATGCTGTAACCTGCAGGGCTACGGACCAAGAGCTGGGAAGTGGGATTAGGCTGGATAGCTCTTTGTTGGCCGGCGTGGACACGATGGGCCGAAATGGCCTCCTTCCGTGCTGTAACTTTCTATGATTCGATGGTTCTAGGAGGAGCTGATGTCCTGTACTTGCTTGGGGGGTGGGTTAGGGGGAAGGACGCCAGCTCGCCCTCCTGTCCCTCCCTGCTGGAGCAGCTGGTGCTGCTCTGCCTGGCCTCATGTCCTCCTCCCATTCCTCGTCCAGACCAAGGGGGACCCCCAGCAAGATGCCCGTGACCAGGCACTCCCATTCTCCTGGTGTCCAATAAGGTGGAGAAGCACAGCATTCTCTCTTTTTAGATGAAATCCTCAGAGAATTTCCGGAATAAGTCTTCCTCGAGTGTTGGTGAGGTCTTGAGAAAGTGTCCCAGAAAGTCTCCCGGTGTCCGCCCCTGCCTCAGCTCATCTGCTGCTGAAACCCTCATCCATGCCTTTGTTACCTCTAGACTTGACTATTCCAACGCACTCCTGGCCGGCCTCCCACATTCCACCCTACGTAAACTTGAGGTCATCCAAAACTCGGCTGCCCCGTGTCCTAACTCGCACCGAGTCCCGTTCGCCCATCGCCCCTTGTGCTCGCTGACCCACATTGGCTCCCGGTGAAGCAGCGCCTCGATTTCAAAATTCTCATCCTTGTTTTCAAATCCCTCCATGGCCTCACCCCTCCCTATCTCTGTAATCTCCTTCAGCCCCACAAGCCCCCGAGATATCTGCGCTCCTCTAATTCTGCCCTCTCGAGCATCCCTGATTATAATCGCTCCACCATTGGTGGCCGTGCCTTCTGTTGCCTCGGCCCTAAGCTCTGGAATTCCCTCCCTAAACCTCTCCACCTCTCCACCTCTCTCTCCTCCTTTAAGACGCTCCTTAAAACCTACCACTTTGGCCAAGCTTTTGGTCACCTGCAATAATTTATCTTGAAATCGGCATCAACAACTTGTTTACTCACAATCAGCTGGTCGTTGTTAAGAGAGAGCGTAAGGTCAAGTGCTCGTCACCAAAATGCCGTGCAGCCTTTTTTAACGAGCGCTAGCAGGCAATTTAAGTGGCAACCAGCCTTTTAATGATCCTCCGGGCGGCCGGTCCTCATGCAAGCTTCACCACCTTTACCAAGATGGCGTCTTGCGCTAAACGCGGGCTAAACTGCCGATTCAGATTAAGGCCCCATCTTGCCCACCACCGAGGAATGTTAGCACCTGAACGTATTGCTGAAATTTATCCTTTCTACGACTGTGTGCAGACCAAAGACATGCACACTAACACACACATATACGCACTCATGTGCTATGCTCAGTGTAGGGGCGGTGTTCAGAGCAGGGGCAGTGGTCAGTGTAGGGGCTGTGTTCAGTGTAGGGACTGTGTTCAGTGTAGGGGCCGTGCTCAGTGTAGGGGCTGTGTTCAGTGTAGGGGCTGTGTTCAGTGTAGGGACTGTGTTCAGTGTAGGGGCCGTGCTCAGTGTAGGGGCTGTGTTCAGTGTAGGGACTGTGTTCAGTGTAGGTACAGTGTTCAGTGTAGGGGCTGTGTTCAGTGCAGGGACTGTGTTCAGTGTAGGGACTGTGTTCAGTGTAGGTACAGTGTTCAGTGTAGGGGCTGTGTTCAGTGTAGGGACTGTGTTCAGTGTAGGGACTGTGTTCAGTGTAGGGACTGTGTTCAGTGTAGGGGCTGTGTTCAGTGTAGGGACTGTGTTTAGTGTAGGGGCTGTGTTCAGTGTAGGGGCTGTGTTCAGTGTAGGGGCTGTGTTCAGTGTAGGGACTGTGTTCAGTGTAGGGGCTGTGTTCAGTGTAGGGTCTGTGTTCAGTGTAGGGGCTGTGTTCAGTGTAGAGGCTGTGTTCAGTGTAGAGGCTGTGTTCAGTGTAGGGGCTGTGTTCAGAGTAGGGACTGTGTTCAGTGTAGGGGCTGTGTTCAGTGTAGGGGCTGTGTTCAGTGTAGGGGCTGTGTTCAGTGTAGGGACTGTGTTTAGTGTAGGGGCTGTGTTCAGTGTAGGGGCTGTGTTCAGTGTAGGGGCTGTGTTCAATGTCGGGACTATGATCAGTTTAGTGGCTGTGTTCAGTGTAGGGTCTGTGTTCAGTGCTGGGGCTGTGTTCAGTGTAGAGGCTGTGTTCAGTGTAGAGGCTGTGTTCAGTGTAGGGGCTGTGTTCAGTGTAGGGGCTGTGTTCAGAGTAGGGACTGTGTTCAGTGTAGGGACTGTGTTCAGTGTAGGGGCTGTGTTCAGTGTAGGGACTGTGTTCAGTGTAGGGACTGTGTTTAGTGTAGGGGCTGTGTTCAGTGTAGGGGCCGTGTTCAGTGTAGGGGCTGTGTTCAGTGTAGGGACTGTGTTCAGTGTAGGGGCTGTGTTCAGTGTAGGGGCTGTGTTCAGTGTAGGGACTGTGTTCAGTGTAGGGGCCGTGTTCAGTGTAGGGGCAGTGTTCAGTGTAGGGGCTGTGTTCAGTGTAGGGGCTGTGTTCAGTGTAGGGGCTGTGTTCAGTGTAGTGGCTGTGTTCAGTGTAGGGGCTGTGTTCAGTGTAGGGGCTGTGTTCAGTGTAGGGACTGTGTTCAGTGTAGGGGCCGTGCTCAGTGTAGGGGCAGTGTTCAGTGTAGGGGCTGTGTTCAGTGTAGAGGCTGTGTTCAGTGTAGGGGCTGTGTTCAGAGTAGGGACTGTGTTCAGTGTAGGGACTGTGTTCAGTGTAGGGGCTGTGTTCAGTGTAGGGGCTGTGTTCAGTGTAGGGGCTTTGTTCAGTGTCGGGCCTGTGTTCAGTGTCGGGGCTGTGTTCAGTGTATGGACTGTGTTCAATGTAGGGGCTGTGTTCAGTGCAGGGACTGTGTTCAGTGTAGGTACTGTGTTCAGTGTAGGGACTGTGTTCAATGTAGGGACTGTGTTCAGTGTAGGGGCTGTGTTCAGTGTAGGGACTGTGTTTAGTGTAGGGGCTGTGTTCAGTGTAGGGGCAGTGTTCAGTGTAGGGGCTGTGTTCAGTGTAGGGACATTGTTCAGAGTAGGGACTGTGTTCAGTGTAGGGGCTGTGTTCAGTGTAGGGGCTGTGTTCAGTGTAGGGACTGTGTTCAGTGTCGGGGCTGTGTTCAGTGTAGGGACTGTGTTTAGTGTAGGGGCTGTGTTTAGTGTAGGGGCCGTTTTCAGTGTAGGGACTGTGTTCAGTGTAGGGGCCGTGCTCAGTGTAGGGGCTGTGTTCAGTGTAGGGACTGTGTTCAGTGTAGGGACATTGTTCAGAGTAGGGACTGTGTTCAGTGTAGGGACCGTGTTCAGTGTAGGGGCTGTGTTCAGTGTAGGGACTGTGTTCAGTGTAGGGACTGTGTTCAGTGTAGGGGCTGTGTTCAGTGTAGGGGCTGTGTTCAGTGTAGGGGCTGTGTTCAGTGTAGGGGCTGTGTTCAGTGTCGGGGCTGTGTTCAGTGTAGGGGCTGTGTTCAGTGTCGGGGCTGTGTTCAGTGTATGGACTGTGTTCAATGTAGGGGCTGTGTTCAGTGTAGGGACTGTGTTCAGTGTAGGTACTGTGTTCAGTGTAGGGACTGTGTTGAGTGTCGGGGCTGTATTCAGTGTAGGGACTGTGTTCAGTGTAGGGGCTGTGTTCAGTGTAGGGACTGTGTTCAGTGTAGGGACTGTGTTGAGTGTCGGGGCTGTATTCAGTGTAGGGACTGTGTTCAGTGTCGGGGCTGTGTTCAGTGTAGGGACTGTGTTCAGTGTAGGGACTGTGTTCAGTGTAGGGACTGTGTTCAGTGTAGGGACTGTGTTCAGTGTAGGGACATTGTTCACTGTAGGGACTGTGTTCAGTGCAGGGACTGTGTTCAGTGTAGGGGCTGTGTTCAGTGTAGGGGCTGTGTTCAGTGTAGGGGTCATGAACAGAGTACAGTGATACAGTGAGAGACCAGCAGAGGGAGATACACTAAACACAGCCCCTACGCTGAACAGCACTCGACAGGACTGGACACACAGACTCTGCTCTCCAGCCCACTGCTCCTGACAGGACTGGACACACAGACTCTGCTCTCCAGCCCACTGCTCCTGACAGGACTGGACACACAGACTCTACTCTCCAGCCCACAGCTCCTGACTCTGAGCAGCCCTACTCGAGATGATGAAAGCGCCGGTCCTGATGTTTGCCCTCCTGCTCCTGGCTCAGGATTTCCAGTTCCTGGGTGAGTAAATTCCTCCCAGCTCCCAGCTGCCCGTCTGGAGAAAGTTCTGTTTAATGGAAAAAAAAGACATTTCTGTCCCCTGCCTGATTGTCAGGGTGTAAGAAAGGCCGAGGACTTGAACCGAAAGCAGTTCCACAGTCCGATCCACCCGAGTGTTTAGTGGTCGGTCGGGCGGGTAGTGCGAATGGTGGCTGTTGTGAGGTTTAATGAAGTAGGAAAGAGTTCAAGGTCCGAGTCTGTACAGAATCAGTGCGTCACCCACACACGTTCCTTGTTTGCCTTTCTCCGCGACAGAACGGTTTCCGAATTAACCTTGGATGAATTCATTTCGGATTTCAGGTTCGACCACAACAAACTGCGAGTATGTCGGGGGGACCTGCAGCGTTGCTCCTTGCCTCGCCGGTTACATTGCCGAAAGAGAATTCTGCGATGATGGGACCGATTGCTGTTATCCGAAATAGTGCAAGATCCCTGGGTGGAGCCCCGGCCCAAGCTCGCCCAGTCCCCACGGAAAGAAGTCTTTGGCCAGGAAGAGCAGGCGCTGCTTAATTGGGGTGCGGACCATTTCCCCCCCTGAGCCTGGGCCACTGCTGTTTGAATAATGGGCTGAACTCGGAAATAAAACTCACTGCATTGATCACAGCGTCAGACCCGGCTCTTGTTTTTGTTTGTGATGTCCCGGGATGGGGTGTTCCTCGGGGGGGGGGCGGGGAGAGGGGGTGCGGATTAACAACAGCTTGTATTTATACAGCGCCTTTAATGTAGTAAAACGTCCCAGGGCACTTCACAGGAGCGATTATCGAACAAAATTTGACACCGGGTCACATAAGGAGAAATTAGGAAACGTGACCAAAAGCTTGGTCAAAGAGGTCGGTTTTAAGGAGCGTCTTAAAGGAGGAAAGAGAGGTAGCGAGGCGGAGAGACGTAGGGAGGGAATTCCAGAGCTTAGGGCCCAGGCAAGAGAAGGCACGGCCACCAAAGGTTGAGCGATTATAATCAGGGATCCTCAAGAGGCCAGAATTAGAGGAGCGCAGATATCTCGGGGGGTTGTGGGGCTGAAGGAGATTACAGAGATAGGGAGAGGGGCGAGGCCATGGAGGGATTTGAAAACAAGGATGAGAATTTTGAAATCGAGGCGTTGCTTAACCGAGAGCCAATGTAGGTCAGCGAGCACAGGGGTGATGGGTGAACGGGACTTGGTGCGAGTTAGGATACGGGCAGCCGAGTTTTGGATGACCTCAAGTTTACGTAGGGTGGAATGTGGGAGGCCGGCCAGGAGTGCGTTGGAATAGTCAAGTCTAGAGGTAACAAAGGCATGGATGTGGGTTTCAGCAGCGGATGAGCTGAGGCAGGGGCGGAGACGGGCGATGTTACGGAGGTGGAAGTAGGCGGTCTTAGTTATGCTGCGGATATGTGGTCGGAAGCTCATTTCGGGGTCAAATATGACACCAAGGTTGCGAACGATGTGGTTCAGCCTCAGACAGATGTTAGGGAGAGGGATGGAGTCGGTGGCTAGGGAACGGAGTTTGTGGCGGGGACCGAAAAGAAAGGCTTCGGTCTTCCCAATATTTAGTTGGAGGAAATTTCTGCTCATCCAGAACTGGATGTCGGACAAGCAGCCTGACACGGTGGAGGGGTCGAGAGAGGTGGTGATGAGGTAAAGCTGGGTGTCTTCAGCGTACAAGTGGAAACTGAGGCTGAGATTTCGGATGATGTCGCCAAGGGGCAGCGTGTAATGACCCTTGGAGAAGGGGTGGAGTAAAGGCCTAAATGAGAGGAGGAGAAATGGGGGCTGGAACAAGAGGCTGGTGTTTCAGAGTTTCGGAACACTGACCATTCTGGATCCAACAGATCGGACTTGAATTAATTTGTGGGTCTCTGGCCCCCTTTTCTGGGAGAGTGCGAGCACAGGGACTAAAAAAAAACTGCCCCTAAACAGGCCCCGAAATGGTCAGGTTGGTTCGGGTGGGGAAGCGGAATCATTGCACTGGCACAGCAGGGGTTCCAGTTCAGAAGCTGAGATCAACATTGTGCGGGAAGTTTAGAGGGACTTTCCCTGGAACAATCCGCGCTCCACTTCCCTTCGGTAAGACAGCGAGTCTGAATATCTTGCCGGCTCTTTGCCGATAACACAAATGCAGCTGTTATTTGGAGCCTGGTGTGTGGGAATCTGCCCCTGGAGCTCAGTACACGTTCACAGAGCGCGGCGCTACCTGACCACACAGCCTTGTGAGGCTGGCAGTATAACTCGGTGCTGCTGATTCACTCCACTCTGTAGCAGGTAACCCGTCTCCAGAACACGTCGGTACTTACACACACAGCTCGGTGGTTCAGAGTTGGCGCTTAAGTGTGAACGACTGCGTTATGATTGACTCATAAAACACACAAGCAATATCAAACTGGATGGAGACCCAGGGATAGCGGCTGTTCACTCGGAATGAGGGTTCTAAGTGCAGAGATAACTAAACGCTCCTGGGCAGGTACAAAACATAGAAACATAGAAGATAGGAGCAGGAGTAGGCCATTCGGCCCCTCGAGCCTGCTCCGCCATTTAATGAGATCATGGCTGATCATCCAAATTCAGTACCCTGTCCCTGCTTTCTCCCCATATCCCTTGATCCCTTTAGCCTTAAGAAATATATCTAATTCCTTCTTGAATATATTTAATGAATTGGCTTCTACTGCCTTCTGTGGTAGAGAATTCCACAGGTTCACCACTCTCTGGGTGAAGAAATTCCTCCTCATCTCAGTCCTAAATGGCATACCCCTTATCCTTAGACTGTGACCCCTGGTTCTGGACTCCCCCGCCATCGGGAACATCCTTCCTGCATCCAGTCTGTCTAGTCCTGTTAGAATTTTATATGTTTCAATGAGATCCCCTCTCATTCTTCTAAACTCCAGCGAGTATAAGCCCAATCAACCCAATCTCTCCTCAAAATGTAATTAAAAAATCTAATGGGACGTTGTCCTTTATCTCGGTGGGGGTGGTGGGGGGCGGCGGGGGTTGGTGGTTGGAATACAAAGGTGTGGAAGTTGTGCTTCAGTTGTATAAAGCTCTGGTCAGACTCCCACCTGGAGTGACTGTGTTCAGTTCTTGGCCCCGCACCTCAGGAAGGACATCTTGGCCTTGGAGGGGGAGCAGCGCAGATCCACCAGAATGTTACCGGGGCTCAAAGGGTTAAATGATGAGCACAGGTTGCACAGACGAGGCTTGGATTCCCTCGAGTTTAGAAGATTAAGAGGTGATCTAAATGAGGTGTTTTAAGGTTAGAGGGAGTGAAACTATTTTCTCTGGTGGGGGTGGGGGAGTCCAGAAGAAGGGGGCAGAACCTTAAAACTAGAGCCAGGCCATTCAGGGGTGATGTCAGGAAGCACATCTTCACACAAAGGGTGGTGGAAATCTGGAACTCACTCCCCCAACAAGGCTGTGGATGCCAGGGGGGTCAATTGAAAATTTCAAAACTGAGATGGTTCGATTTTTGCTGGGTAAGGGTATTAAGGGATATGGAGACATCCCATTCTCTGCCAATCTCTCTATCTGTCTCTATCTCTGCTTTCTATCTCTCCTTTCTATCTCTGTCTTTTTCTCTGTTTCTCTCTCTCTCCTCTCTCCGTCTGTCACTTTCTCTGCCTGTCTCTCCCCCTCTGTCTGTCCCTCTCTGTCTCCCTTTCTCTGCGCCTGTATCTATAATCTCTGTCTCGATATCTGTCGCTCTGTGCCTGTCTTTCTGTCTCTCTAACTTTGTGTGTGTCTCTTGCACATCCGTCTCTCCCCCTCAGTCTCTCTGTCGGACTTTCTATCTAATTGTCTCTGCGTCTCTCTCTCTCTCTCGCTCTCTGTCTATCTATCTATGTGCTTCAGTTTTTCTCTCGGCCTGTCTCTCGATCTATCCATCTCTCTGTCAATCTCTCTCTCTATCCATCTCAGTCTCTGCCAATCTCTCTGTCTCTCTCTGCTTTCTATCTCTCTCTACTTTCTATCTGTCTTTTTCTCTCTCTACCACTCTCCCTTCTCTCTTTCACTTTCTCTGCCTGTCTCTCCCCCTCTGTCTGTTACTATGTAGCTCTCTCTCTGTCCCTTCCTTTCTCTGTGTCTCTCTCTCTCTCTCAGTGTCTGTCTTTATATCTCTCTGTCTCTATCTCTGTGCTGCAGTTTTCTCTCACTGTTTGACTGGCTCTGCCTGTCTCTTGTCTCTCTCTTTGTCTGTCCCTCTCTATCTCTTTCTGTCTGCCTATCTCTCTATATATTTCTGTGCCTCTGTACAGAGTCTTTCTCTCTGTTTGACTCTGACTGACACCTGATCTTACTGAAATAACTGCGCCTCAGTCTCGATCCATTTGTCACTTGGTGTAAATGCCGAGCTCTCAGGATGTCTAGTGTAGGATTGGGCAATTCCGACCTGACCTGCTGTGGGCTCGTCAGATCGGGGATTTCGGGCCCACACCTCTGGCTATGTAGGGGGCAGCTTTACACTGCATCGAACCAGCAGGAAAGATTTCTGTGTGTCTCAGACCAGAGATTATTACCCGTGAGGTTCTGCGTTTCAATTTGGACCCGAGCTCCTCAAACTCTCTCAGCAGAACCCCAGTGGAAGAGAGGGAGGCTGTGATTGGAGGAGAGGAAAGCAGAGGGAGTGGGAGAGAGGGAGGCTGTGATTGGAGGAGAGGAGAGGGAGTGGGAGAGAGGGAGGCTGTGATTGGACGAGAGGAAAGCAGTGGGAGTGGGAGAGAGGGAGGCTGTGATTGGAGGAGAGGAGATGGAGTGGGAGAGAGGAAGGCTGTGATTGGACGAGAGGAAAGCAGAGGGAGTGGGAGAGAGGGAGGCTGTGATTGGAGGAGAGGAGAGGGAGTGGGAGAGAGGGAGGCTGTGATTGGACGAGAGGAAAGCAGAGGGAGTGGGAGAGAGGGAGGCTGTGATTGGAGGAGAGGAGATGGAGTGGGAGAGAGGAAGGCTGTGATTGGAGGAGAGGAAAGCAGAGGGAGTGGGAGAGAGGGAAGCTGTGATTGGAGGAGAGGAGAGGGAGTGGGAGAGAGGGAGGCTGTGATTGGAGGAGAGGAGAGGGAGCGGGAGAGAGGGAGGCTGTGATTGGAGGAGAGGAGAGGGAGCGGGAGAGAGGGAGGCTGTGATTGGATGAGGTCAGTGGGAGTGGGAGAGAGGGAGGCTGTGACTGGAGGAGAGGAGAGGGCGCGGGAGAGAGGGAGGCTGTGATTGGAGGAGGGCAGTGGGAGCGGGAGAGAGGGAGGCTGTGACTGGAGGAGAGGGAGCGGGAGAGAGGGAGGCTGTGATTGGAGGAGGGCAGTGGGAGTGGGAGAGAGGGAGGCTGTGACTGGAGGAGAGGAGAGGGAGCAGAAGAGAGGGAGGCTGTGATTGGAGGAGAGGAGAGGGAGCGGGAGAGAGTGAGGCTGTGATTGGAGGGGAGGAGAGGGAGCGGGAGAGAGGGAGGCTGTGACTGGAAGAGAGGCGAGGGAGCGGGAGAGAGAGGCTGTGATTGGAGGAGAGGAGAGGGAGCGGGAGAGAGGGAGGCTGTGATTGGAGGAGGTCAGTGGGAGTGGGAGAGAGGGAGGCTGTGACTGGAGGAGAGGAGAGGGCGTGAGAGAGAGGGAGGCTGTGATTGGAGGAGGGCAGTGGGAGCGGGAGCGAGGGAGGCTGTGACTGGAGGAGAGGGAGCGGGAGAGAGGGAGGCTGTGATTGGAGGAGGGCAGTGGGAGTGGGAGAGAGGGAGGCTGTGACTGGAGGAGAGGAGAGGGAGCGGGAGAGAGGGAGGCTGTGATTGGAGGAGGGCAGTGGGAGCAGGAAAGAGGGAAGCTGTGATTGGAGGAGAGCAGCGGGAGTGGGAGAGAGGGAGGCTGTGATTGGAGGACAGGGAGCAGGAGAGAGGCAGGCTGTGATTGTAGGAGAGCAGAGGGAGCTGGAGAAAGGGAGGCTGTGATTGGAGGAGAGCAGAGGGAGCGGAGAGAGGGAGGCTGTGATTGGAGGAGAACACTCCTTACTTGTGTCTTGTAGATGGTGGAAATGTTTTGGGGAGGAAGGAGGTGAGACACTCGCCGCAGAATATCCAGCCTCTGACCTGCTCTTGTTCCCACAGTATTTATGTGGCTGGTCCAGTTAAGTTTCTGGTCAATGGTGACCCCCAGGATGTTGATGGTGGGGGATTCGGCGATGGTAATACCGTTGAATGTCAAGGGGAGGTGGTTAGACTCTCGCTTGTTGGAGATAGTCATTGCCTGGCACTTGCGTGGTGCGAATGTTACTTGCCACTTATCAGCCCAAGCCTGAATGTCATCTGGGTCTTGTTGCATGTGAGCACGGACTGCTTCATTATCTGAGGAGTCTCAGGCCATTAAGAGTTAAAAGTCTAAGATATCTCACGGAGTGAAGAAAGCTAAACTGTTGTGTCCAAGGGTTCATTCTGTCCTTTCACTGACTGTAAACAGCAGCAAACTGTTACAGACAGGACTTGTTTAAAAGACCAGACCAAAAGAAATTGGACTCAAAGATTCAATGCAGCTCTGGGCCAGTGAGGCAGGCAGAGAGAGTCAAACAGAGAGAAAAACTCTGTACAGAGGCACAGAAATATATAGAGAGATAGGCAGACAGAAAGAGATAGAGAGGGAGAGACAAAGAGAGAGACAAGAGTCAGGCAGAGCCAGTCAAACAGTGAGAGAAAACTGCAGCACAGAGATAGAGACAGAGAGATATAAAGACAGACACGGAGAGAGACAGATATAGATAGAAAGAGAGAGACAGAAACTGAAGCATAGAGAGACAGAACGAGATAGATAGAGGGAGAGACAGACACAAAGACTGTTAGAAAGTGACAGAGAAAGGTAGAGACTGAGAGAAAGCTAGACACAGATAGAGACCGATATAGATAGAGAGAGGAAGAGACAGGGAGACAGAGCGAGAGAAAAACCAAAGCACATAGACAGAGAGAGAGACGCAGAGACTGTTAGATAGAAAGAGTCAGATAATGAGACTGAGGGGGAGAGACAGACATGAAAGAGACACGCACAAAGTTAGAGAGACAGAAAGACAGACACAGAGAGAGACAGATGTGGAGACAGAGATTATAGATAGACAGACAGAGAAAGGAAGAGACAGAGAGAGCGACAGAGGGGGAGTGACAGGCAGAGAAAGTGAAAGAGACAGGGAGAGAGGAGAGAGTGGGGGAGAGAGAAACAGAGAGAAAAAGACATAGAAAGGAGAGAGAAAGAAAGCAGAGAGAGACAGAGAGATTGGCAGAGACTGGGATGGATAGAGAGAGAGATTGACAGAGAGATGGATAGATAGAGCGACAGGCCGAGAGATACAGAGAGAGGGAGAGAGACAGATAAAGGAAGACGGATAGAGACAGACAGAGAGAGAGATAGAGAGATGGGGAGTGTGGGGCAGTCAGGAACAGAAAGAACATAGGAACAGGAGGAGACCATTCAGCCCCTCGAGCCTGTCCCGCCATTCAATCAGATCATGGCTGCACTGTACCTTAACTCCATCTACCCGCCTTGGTTCCGTAACCCTTACTACCCTTGCCCAACAAAAATCTATCCATCTCAGTTTTGAAATTTTCAATTGAGCCCTGGCATCCACAGCCTTTTGGGGGGAGAGAGTTCCAGATTTCCACTACCCTTTGTGTGAAGAAGTGCTTCCTGACATCATTGCTGAATGGCCTGGCTCTAATTTTAAGGTTCTGCCCCCTTGTTCTGGACTCTCTCACCAGGGGATATAGTCTCTGCAGTGGGGAAAGAATTAAAATGACATCACTGGCAGTTTCACTGAATGGTGTAAGGAAGACAGGGGCTAACATGAAAGACCACATCCATAAAGATGCGGTCAAAGATAGCTGACCTTTGAAGAGATATAAAACAATTAAATGGAGACATTGATGTCCAGCATTTCAACTGCCCGTAAGAAGCTTATTATCTGGGTCACATTCCAAGGTATCTTTGAATCAGCGTTCTGCAGTTTGAATGAATGATTGAGGAGGCAGCTTACACATGTTTACCTTAGGACATGTAACCAATCCGTGAAGGTGCATGCGGGCCAAGGTCCAATCAGGTGGCAGGAATGAATAGTGCATGAGCTGAGCATGTGTATTTTAATGTATAAAAATGTAGTGTTTGCTGTAACAATTTGGAGAAGTCTGGCTAAAGACAGAGCAGACTGTCTCCCCACCGGTGTAATAAAGACAACTCGGCTATCGATCTAAAACCTTGTGTCGAGTGTTGGTTTAAAACACGCCACAACAATTGGCGTCACAAACAGGATCTCCACACGGACGGGAGGCACGGGCGAGTGAAGCTGAGCCAAAAACGTGAGTACTTTTAAATATCACGTACAGTTAGGGCAAGGCAACACCGTCTTGTGTCCACTGCCCCCTTTGGAATCAAAGAACTAAAAGGTTTGAATCGATAAGTCAAGCGGTCTTGGGGTTTGGGTGAAACGCGCGGAAGTATAGGCGTGGTATGAGTTGCAAGTAGTGCAGAAAGTTTAAGCATACCTCTGACAACAAATCGCCAGAACAAAATTGTTGCAAGTACGGTCTCACTCTGCGAGAGTAAGCAAGGGAGGTACCTCTGACAACTGCGGTTGCAAGTACCGTCTCACTCTGCGAGAGTAAAGTAAGGGACGTACCGCTGACAACAATTAACCATGGGAAGTGAAAAACTCGAGTGGGGACCGGTGGGGTCTCTGACACGCTATTTAGCGGACAAAAATAAAAGATTCATTGACAAAATGGTTAAAAACGATTGGCAACCGAACGACCCACCGGTAAACAAAGAGAATGGTGGGCTAAAGAAACAAAATTAAAGGGAGAAAAGGCCATCATTTTAGTGGCTCGCGCATATTATGAGTTTAGTAGACGTACTCGAATTTGGACCAAAAACAGGTGCCAAAATTGTACCCGAGTACCAGTAATTTAAGAAAGGGAATAAGGAAAAAATTAAAGTTTTATCGACACAGATGATATCAGTTTCTGCCCAAAACAAGTAAAATCCAGGATTTGCTGAGTGAAAGGAATCTTAAAAGGAATGCTGGAATCTCAGTTTGTGAGAAAGTGTGTGTTAAAAGTGTGGAAGTTTTCTGTCTTTGAAAGAAAATGTCTGTTGTGTTTGTTTTAGCTCCACCCACTCTTTTGTACAGAGAGCTAAAAGCTGTTTAACCCTTTGAAGACTTGTCTTGAATGATGGACAAGCGTGTGTTGTTTTAAGTTTGTTAATTGTTTTACAAAAGATAAGCTTCAGCCTTGAAGTCACAGTTGCCAATGTGCCTGGAAGAAAATGAATTTGAATGTTTAAAAAATTGATCTGGATTGAATTGGAGTTATTGAGGTTAATTAACCTATTAAAACCAGACTTTTATTGTGGCCACGGTGAAATTCTGGTTGGTGTAAATTTGTGTAGACCGCATTGAATAAGATATTTAATGGTCTGAAACCAGACTTTAAGATATTTACAGTCTTGGATATAGCGAACGGGTTCTGGTCCATACCATTGGCAGAGGAATCACAAGGGAAATTCGCCTTTACTGTCAGGGATAGACAGTATACATGGACCAGGGTCCCGCAGGGGTTCCACAATAGTCCAAATATACTCCACCGTGTACTGCGTCAAGCCTTAGACCTATCAAAGTACCAGAGCGCCTTACTCCAATATGTCGATGACATAATGATTGCATCAGAGGATGCCAAAGGACACATGGGAGCATTACTAGCCACCCTCCAGATACTTAAGAAAGCTGGCTTTAAATTGAACCCCAAAAAGGCACAGGTTGGACTGTCCAAAGTAAAGTATCTAGGGCACGAAATTAGCCAGGGGAATAAGGCACTCCCGCAGGAACGAAAGGCAGCCATAAAAGACATGCCAAGGCCAGTGACCGTCCGGGGAGTGAGGAAAGTGATGGGACTATTTAACTACTGCAGGAATTTTATATCAGACTTTGCGGGGAAAGCAGAGCCGATTCAACGGTTAGTTAAAGGGGGGAGAGCCGCCACTGATAAGATAGAATGGGAATCGGAGCAGGACGAGGCTTATGCAAAATTACAAGCAGCCCTGACGTCCGCACCCGCACTAGGATTGCCAAATATAGTCAAACCATTCCACATATACTATAGTATAGACGGGAACTTCTATAACGCTGTAGTCACCCAAGAGTACGGGGGAGATATGAGGCCAATTGCCTATTACTCCACCCAACAAACCCCTGTGGCTAAAGGAATGGCGAGATGCGTGGCGGCCCTCGACTGCACCGCATGGGCGGTGCGGATATGCGAGCCTGTCACTATGTCAGGACAGCTGATATTACACACGCAACACACAGTGGTGGACCTGCTAAACACAGGTAAAATGAAGGCTGTATCAGACAGAAGGAGGGCGGCTTGGGAAGCAGTATTGATACCCAAGGACAGATCAGTCCAGATTATAACGGGAACACAGAGTCAACCCCGCAGAGGGAATTCTATCAGAGGGTGAGGCACACGAGTGTCAGTTAGTAATCGAAGAAGAGGTCAGAGGAACCGTATCAGAATCGCCCCTTGAAAATCCCAAAACCACCTTTTATGTAGACGGATCTCGCCGATATATAAATGGGAAGCCACACACCGGTTGGGCAGTAGTATCCGAGAACGGAGAAACAGTCACAAAGGGAGGGCTTGAAAGAGGAACCTCAGCGTAGGTAGCAGAACTAGTGGCTCTCACGGAAGCATTGAAATTGGCAAAAGGAAAACGAGTAAATATATACACAGATAGTAGATATGCGTTTGGGGTAGTGCATAATTATATAACAGCGTGGAATAGGAGAGGATATGTAACCTCCGGAGGAGGACAAATACAGCATGAGGAGGTAGTGAGAGACCTAGTAGAAGCGGTAAAAGGAGCAGAAGAGGTAGCAGTGATTAAAATAAAGGCACACCGCAAGATAGTGAGCGAGCAACAAAAAGGAAATATGCTAGCTGATCAGGCAGCAAGAGCAGCAGCGGACACAGAGATGCTGACACCAATAGCAGCAGGTAGAATAACAGTAGAGGGAAGAAATACTGTTTCGTGATCATAGACCAGTTTACAAGGTGGGTGGAAGCATTCCCCACCAGAGACTGAAGTGCTCAGACTGTGGTCCGAATATTTGCATACGACGTGATACCGAGATGGGGGGTCCCGTTGCAAATAGATTCAGATCAAGGTACCCACTTTATGGGAAAGGTAATGAAAGAAGCTTGTAAGTTACTCGGAGTAAGACAGAAGTTCCATATCCCCTATCATCCGCAAAGCTCAGGCATGGTAGAGAGAATGAACAGAACCCTGAAAACAGCCTTAACTAAGGCCATAGCCGAAACCGGACAGGGATGGGTGGATGTCCTTCCGTGTATCCTGATGAGGCTGAGAGCCACCCCAAACAGGGTGACACCATATGAACTCATGACCGGGCGAGCAATGCGTCTGCCGGAAGGAGTAGCATCTGGTAGTGAGGGACTTAAAAGATAAAATCAGGAAATACGTATAAACATTGGATAATCAATTGAAGGAGCTCAAACAAGAAGTTAAAGAACAACAAGACATCGGAGATAAAATTACACAAAAGTAGGGGGCCTCGGAACCCCTACCCAAGGTGGGCGAGCAGATATTTGTTAAAATATTGACAGAGAAATCGGGATTCTCACCTAGATGGACCAGACCATTTGAGGTTATCATGACCAGTGACACCTGCGCATGTATAGATATGAGGGGAAAAGGTAGATGGAAACATTGGACCCAATTAAAACGATACGGCAATAACCCATCTGATCTTAAATCCCACAGGAACAATGGAATAAACACCGGAGATAAACTAACCTCTGGTGACGACCAGGCTTCTGCTTAATTTACAGGGAAACTTCACCATGAAGGTGGGATTACTGCTGGGACACGAAATAAGCGAAGGGACATCCCACATTGCACGACAAGTACATGATGAGGAAGCACCATGTTTTAATGGAACAATCACATTCGGAGTCTCATCCACGGCTCCCACTACACAGAAAGAAGAGACAAGCGAACCGAGGATGCTACAATGTCCAGATATGAAACTTGGACCTATGAATGGACTAGTATTATTTACCGAGGGAGAACAATTGTATGGCAACGGAAGACATGAAATTGTACCGGTACTAAGGAACTTAACCATGTTACAATGGCCAAGATATTGTGAAAGCTTTACTAAAACTAGAGAATTGTATGTATATATAAGCTGCTGATGCGACAGGGGCCACTAGTTTCAGTGAACATGCTGCATTCCACCAAAGGATTAAGAGGAGCTTAGGAATCGATATACTCACGGGAATAAACACAGGGACATCATTCGTTAATGCCCTAGATATACAAGGAGTCCAAAGTCGTGTGGAACGACTACAAGGGGTAATACAACAGATTTTAGAGAAGGAAACTGGTTTGGTTCGACAAGGATCAGAGTTAGGAGAACATAAGATAAGGAAATAACTCGAGGGAATCAAGGTTATAGAGGACCATGCTAGCGTTATCAACAAACTAAACCATAGAGATGAGGAACAGACAAAAGACGGGGTAGGGAGAGGCTTGTGTCATGCCTATGGCCAATGGATTACCGGACAGTTAAAACACAATCTGGCACAGATACAGCAAGGTGAGGTACCAGGCTGGATTAACAGCACACAGCTCCATGGCCTGAGCCAGAATCCAGGCCCTCTGAGTGCTTGCACCCTCAAAGGGATGACCAGAGTATATCCGGTGATACAAAAATGTAAAGCAGAAGTGACAGCAATGATAGGCATGGTACTCCTGATACCAGTGGTGGGACCAGATACGACTCCATACCCACAGTACCAGGTAACAAACAGGCATAGTGAGGGGTGAGACATACCTCCAATACTATCCAATTGATACCTATGCCATCAGGAAGAATGGTGCGATGAGAGGAGTCTCCCTAAATGGATGCCACGGGAAAGGAACGCTTACGATATGCCCACATCCGGTAGGAGAAGGCCCTAAGGATGAGTGCGGCTATAATAAGACAGAGGGGTGTGTGTTGGAATTATCACATATTGCTCACCATCACACCCGTTCGGGATACAGAGGTGAAGGGGAGTATTGTATAGCCACCACAGAGACTGAGTACCAATATAGCAACCTTGTATGTGCAATCACAATGCCTAACTTCTGCTTTACGCCAAAGATCCCTGTGACAATTGGACACAAGAGATTGGTGTATGTACATTCAAGGGAGGAGATAAAACTAAATGTGCCAGATAGTCTAAAGGACGAGTTGGTCAATTATGAAGATTCGGTAGGGGCCCCAATACCCCGCCTGCAAGAGGATCTGCAAGAAATGAAAGAGGATTTAAGTAAGATGGTGAAACAATACATAGCGTTGCAAAGGAATCTTGGGGAATTAGAAAGGGACATAGAGGTAGAGCTACAGGAATTCCCGTGGTATGAGAAGCTGTGGGATTGGGGAATGACTGACAACATACACCCATGGATCCGCATCATTTCTCATATATTAGTGATAGTACAGTTAGTCATGGCTATAGGATGGGGAATAGCAGCACGCACCGCTTGTAAAAAGAAACGGACCAAACAAAGAGCTAAAGCGAGTCGGAAAGAGCTGGAAAACACAAGGTTGCTCTAAACATGATGGGTATGCAGGGCCTCCCGAACCAGCGACTGATCACCGCATGGGGCAGGAGGCACAGCGATGCTTATACATGTGGTTTAACTTGGGCAGGGGCCAAGTACCAAAAGGGGGGATTGCAGTGGGGAAAGAGTTAAACTGACATCACTGGCAGTTTCACTGAATGGTGTAAGAAAGACAGGGGCTAACATGAACGACCACATCCATAAAGAGGCGGTCAAAGATAGCTGACCTTTGGAGAGATATAAAACAATTAAGTGGAGACAGGATGTCTTAGAATTTCAACTGCCCGTGAGAACTTTATTATCTGGATCACATTCCAAGGTATCTTTCAATCAGCATTCAGCAGTTTAAGTGATTGATTGAGGAGGCAGCTTACACATGTTTACCTTAGGATATGTAACCAATCCGTGAAGGTGCATGCGGGCCAAGATCCAATCAGGTGGCAGGAATGAATTTTGCATGAGCCGGCCATGTGTATTGTAATGTATAAAAATGTCATGTTTGCTGTAACAATTTGGAGAAGTCTGGCTAAAGACAGAGCAGACTGTCTCCCCACCGGTGTAATAAAGACAACTCGACTATCGATCTAAAACCTTGTGTCGAGTGTGGGTTTAAAATACTCCACAACAGTCTCTCTCCATCCACCCGATCAACTCATTTAAGCATCTTAAACACCTCGATTAGATCACCCCTTAATCGCCTATACTGAAGGGAATACTTGCCATGTGACGACACCCAGCTCTACCTCACCACCACCTCTCTTGACCCCTCCACTGTCTCTAAGTTGTCAGGCTGCTTGTCCGACATCCAGTTCTGGATGAGCAGAAATTTCCTCCAATTAAATATTGGGAAGACCGAAGCCTTTGTTTTCGGTCCCTGCCACAAACTCCGTTCCCTAGCCACCGGCTCCATCCCTCTCCCTAACATCTGTCTGAGGCTGAACCAGACCGTTCGCAACCTTGGTGTGGTATTTGACCCCGAGATGAGCTTCCGACCACAAATCTGCGCCATCACTAAGACTGCCCATTTCCACCTCCCGACCATCGCCCGACTCCGCCCCTGCCTCAGCTCATCCGCTGCTGAAACCCTCATCCATGCCTTTATCACCTCTAGACTTGACTATTCCAACGCACTACTGGCCGGCCTCCCACGTTCTACCCTACGTAAACTTGATGTCAGCTAAAACTCGGCTGCCCGTGTCCTAACTCGCACCAAGTCCCGTTCACCCAAAACCCCTGTGCTCGCTGACCTACATTGGCTCCCGGTTAAGCAGCGCCTCGATTTCAAAATTCTCATCCTTGTTTTCAAATCCCTCCAGGGCCTCTCCCCTCCCTATCTCTGTAATCTCCTCCAGCCGCACAACCCCCTGAGATACCTGCGCTCCTCTAATTCTGACCTCTTGCGCATCCCTGATTTCCATCGCTCCCTCATTGGCGGCCGAACCTTCAGCTGCCAAGGGCCCAAAGCTCTGGAATTCCCTCCCTAAACCTCTCCGCCTCTCTACCTATGATCTGGACAGGTTGGGTGATTGGGCAGAATCATGGCAGATGCAGTATAATGTGGATAAATGCGAGGTTATCCACTTCGGTGGCAAAAACAGGAAGGCAGATTATTATCTGAACGGCAATAGATTGGGAAAAGGGGAAGTGCAACGAGACCTGGGTGTCCTTGTGCACCAGTCATTGAAGGTAAGCATGCAGGTGCAGCAGGCGGTTAACAAGGCAAATGGTATGTTGGCCTTCATAGCGAAAGGATTCGAGTACAGGAACAAGGATGTCTTGTTGCAGTTGTACAAGGCCTTGGTGAGACCACACCTTGAGTATTGTGTACAGTTTTGGTCGCCTTATCTGAGGAAGGATGTTCTTGCCATGGAGGGTGTGCAGCGAAGATTCACCAGACTGATACCTGGGATGGCAGGAATGACGTACGAGGAGAGATTGGGACGATTGGGCTTATACTCGCTGGAGTTTAGAAGAATGAGAGGAGATCTCATTGAAACTTAGAAAATTCTAACAGGGCTAGACAGACTGGATGCAGGAAGGATGTTCCCGATGGCGGGGGAGTCCAGAACCAGGGGTCACAGTCTAAGGATAAGGGGTAAGCCATTTAGGACAGAGATGAGGAGGAATTTCTTCATCCAGAGAGTGGTGAACCTGTGGAATTCTCGACCACAGAAGGCAGTTGAGGCCAAGTCAGTAAATATATTCAAGAAGGAGTTAGATATATTTCTTAAGGCTAAAGGTATCAAGGGATATGGGGAAAAGACAGGGACAGGGTACTGAGTTTGGATGATCAGCCATGATCTCATCGAATGGCGGAGCAGGCTCGAGGGGCCGAATGGCCTACTCCTGCCCCTATCTTCTATGTTTCTATGTTACCTCTCATTAAGACGCTCCTTAAAACCAACAAGGGTTTGATTACCTATCCTACTACCTCCTTATCACAGAACAGAATCACAGGATCCCCACAGTGCAGATAGAGGCCATTTCGGCCCATCGAGCCTGCACCGACACATATCCCACCCTATCCCCGTAACCCCACGTATTTAATCCCCCCCTAACACTAAGGGTCAATTTATCATAGCCAAATCAACCTAACCCGCACATCTTTGGACTGTGGGAGGAAACCGGAGCACCCGGAGGAAACCCACGCAGACACGGGGAGAATGTGCAAACTCCACACAGACAGTCACCCGGGGCCGGATTCGAACCCGGGTCCCTGGCGCTGTGAGGCAACAGTGCTAACCACCATGCCACCGTGTTGCCGTGTTATGTGGCTCGGTTTTGAATTTTGTATGATAATCGCTCCTGTGAAGCGCCTTGGGTCATTTTACTATGTTAAAGGCGCTCTATAAATACAAGTTGTTGTTGTTGTAGAAAAGAAAAGTCTGAGGGGAGACCTGAGTGAGGTATTTAAAATTCTGAACCCTCATTCCGAGCAAACAGCCGCTATCCCTGGGTCTCCATCCAGTTTGATATTGCTTGTGTGTTTTATGAGTCAATCATTACACAATCGTTCACTCTGAACTCTGAACTCTGAACCACCGAGCTGTGTGTGTAAGTACCGACGTGTTCTGGAGACGGGTTACCTGCTACAGAGTGGAGTGAGTCAGCAGCACCGAGTTATACTGCCAGCCACACAAGGCTGTGTGGTCAGGTAGCGCCGCGCTCTGTGAACGTGTGCTGAGCTCCACGGGGCAGATTCCCACACACCAGGCTCCAAATAACAGCTGCATTTGTGTTATCGGCAAAGAGCCGGCAGGATATTCAGACTCGCTGTCTTACCGAAGGGAAGCGGAGCGCGGATTGTTCCAGGGAAAGTCCCTCTAACTTCCCGCACAATGTTGATCTCAGCTTCTGAACTGGAACCCCTGCTGTGCCAGTGCAATGATTCCGCTTCCCCACCCGAACCAACCTGACCATTTCGGGGCCTGTTTAGGGGCAGTTTTTTTTTAGTCCCTGTGCTCGCACCCTCCCAGAAAAGGGGGTCAGAGACCCACAAACTAATTCAAGTCCGATCTGTTGGATCCAGAATGGTCAGTGTGCCGAAACTCTGAAACAGCAGCCTCTTGTTCCAGCCCCCATTTCTCCTCCTCTCATTTACCCCTTGATCCCCACCCCTTCTCCAAGGGTCATTACACGCTGCCCCTTGGCGACATCATCCGAAAACACAGACTCAGTTTCCACTTGTATGCTGACGACACCCAGCTCTACCTCATCACCACCTCTCTCGACCCCTCCACCGTGTCAGGCTGCTTGTCCGACATCCAGTTCTGGATGAGCAGAAATTTCCTTCAACTCAATATTGGGAAGATCGAAGCCATTGTTTTTGGTCCCCGCTACAAACTCCGTTCCCTAGCCACTGACTCCATCCCTCTCCCTAACATCTGGCTGAACCACACTGTTCGCAACCTTGGTGTCATATTTGACCCGGAAATGAGCTTCTGACCACATATCCGCAGCATAACTAAGACCGCCTACTTCCACCTCCGTAACATCACCCGTCTCCGCCCTTGCCTCAGCTCATCCGCTGCTGAAACCCTCATCCATGCCTTTGTTACCTCTAGACTTGACTATTCCATCGCACTCCTGGCCGGCCTCCCACATTCCACCCTACGTAAACTTGAGGTCATCCAAACCTCGGCTGCCCGTATCCTAACTCGCACCAAGTCCCGTTCGTCCATCACCCCTGTGCTCGCTGACCTACATTGGCTCGATTTCAAAATTCTCATCCTTGTTTCAAATCCCACCATGGCCTTGCTCCCTCCCTATCTCTGTAATCTCCTCCAGCCCCACAAGCCCCCGAGATATCTGCGCTCCTCTAATTCTGGCCTCTTGAGCATCCCTGATTATAATCGCTCAACCTTTGGTGGCCGTGCCTTCTCTTGCCTAGGCCCTAAGCTCTGGAATTCCCTCCCTACGTCTCTCCGCCTCGCTACCTCTCTCTCCTCCTTTA
Source organism: Squalus acanthias (assembly GCA_030390025.1). Taxonomy (NCBI): domain Eukaryota; kingdom Metazoa; phylum Chordata; class Chondrichthyes; order Squaliformes; family Squalidae; genus Squalus; species Squalus acanthias. The sequence goes on from JASTWF010000205.1 coordinate 800,986, forward strand.
AGACGCTCCTTAAAACCGACCTCTTTGACCAAGGTCCGTGTCCTAATATCTCCTTATGTGACCCGGTGTCAAATTTTGTTCGATAATCGCTCCTGTGAAGCGCCCTGGGACATTTTACTACATTAAAGGCGCTGTATAAATACAAGCTGTTGTTAATCCGCACCCGCCCCTCCCCGCCCCCCCCGAGGAACACCCCATCCCGGGACACCACAAACAAAAACAAGAGCCGGGTCTGACGCTGTGATCAATGCAGTGAGTTTTATTTCCGAGTTCAGCCCATTATTCAAACAGCAGTGGCCCAGGCTCAGGGGGCGGGGAAATGGTCCGCACCCCAATTAAGCAGCGCCTGCTCTTCCTGGCCAAAGACTTCTTTCCGTGGGGACTGGGCGAGCTTGGGCCGGGGCTCCACCCAGGGATCTTGCACTATTTCGGATAACAGCAATCGGTCCCATCATCGCAGAATTCTCTTTCGGCAATGTAACCGGCGAGGCAAGGAGCAACGCTGCAGGTCCCCCCGACATACTCGCAGTTTGTTGTGGTCGAACCTGAAATCCGAAATGAATTCATCCAAGGTTAATTCGGAAACCGTTCTGTCGCGGAGAAAGGCAAACAAGGAACGTGTGTGGGTGACGCACTGATTCTGTACAGACTCGGACCTTGAACTCTTCCTACTTCATTAAACCTCACAACAGCCACCATTCACACTACCCGCCCGGCCGACCACTAAACACTCGGGTGGATCGGACTGTGGAACTGCTTTCGGTTCAAGTCCTCGGCCTTTCTTACACCCTGACAATCAGGCAGGGGACAGAAATGTCTTTTTTTCCCCATTAAACAGAACTTTCTCCAGACGGGCAGCTGGGAGCTGGGAGGAATTTACTCACCCAGGAACTGGAAATCCTGAGCCAGGAGCAGGAGGGCAAACATCAGGACCGGCGCTTTCATCATCTCGAGGAGGGCTGCTCAGAGTCAGGAGCTGTGGGCTGGAGAGTAGAGTCTGTGTGTCCAGTCCTGTCAGGAGCAGTGGGGTGGAGAGCAGAATCTGTGTGTCCAGTCCTGTCAGGAGCAGGGGGAGGGGGAGGGGCGCGCAGTGGGAGGGGGAGGAGAAAGGAGGGGAAGGGGGAGAGGTGAGCAAGGGGAGGGGGAGGGGAGCAGGGGGAGGGGGAGGGGAGACAGGGGGTGGGGGAGGGGTATGGAGGGGGAGGGGTATGGAGGGGAGGGGTATGGAGGGGGAGGGGGAGGGGGGAGGGGGAGGGGTAAGGAGGGGAGGGGGTAAGGAGGGGGAGGGGGAGGGGGAGGGGTAAGGAGGGAGAGGGGGAGGGGTATGGAGGGG